>JARQOC010000007.1:91982126-92455244 GCA_033576535.1 Allobates femoralis
AGGAAAGAGCCGGACACCGCCAGGTTATCTGAGGGCCCCATTGTGTTTAGATCTGGTAAGTAAAGTGCATTTGTCAGTAGGATCAACCCTCCTCAGCTAAATCTTGCACAGAGATATCCATACATATGTCAAAAACCTTACAGTATTCATTTTTTTCCATAGAGAAGACCGGAAAGAGTCTCATCTATAACCTGACATTGGCTTTGTTGGTGGCCTTGTGTGTGACTGTGATTCTGGCAGTGCTGAGTTTGGTGATACAGAAAAAATACTACAGAAGACAACAGAAAGCTCTGATAGACAACACCAGGAGTCCCTGAACAAATCATCTACGTATCTGTCTATGGTGACGTAGCGCTTGTCTAGGGGACTTGCTTGGCAACGGAATTACACCAAAACCATGTTTTTTTCAAAGTAACACAATGCCGCAGTTTATCATGCCATCATAAACTGCTTAGAACATACTATTACATATTTACAACTCACATATAATACATGATTCACATAGCACATTACAGGACAGTCACATAATTACATGTCTTATACACACCGGAGCATTACTAAGGCTGGGTTCTCACTTGCGGACCCCTCCGCAGCGTCCTGTGGAGGGGATCCTCAAGCTGTGTGCAGCCACCGCAAGCCCCTATGTTTATAATGGGGACACACGGTGCTGCGCTTGACTGCGCATGACCGTGCACTCCCATTTATTGTGCCTGCGCACAAATCATACACTCTCGTCCGCACCAGGGACGCGACATGTTGCATTCTTGGTGCAGACGAGAATGTGTGATTTGTGCGCAGGCATCCGCCTGCGTACAAATCACACAGGCAAATGAATGGGAGCGCACGGTCATGCGCAGTCAAGCGCAGCACCGTGCGTCCCCATTATAAACATAGGGGCTTACGGTGGCTGCTCTCACATGGCAGTTCCCCTCCGCAGAACGCTGTGGAGGGGTCTGCAAGTGTGACCCAAGCCTAACAGCTCCATCGACTATCAGGAGCACTAACTGTAGCTCCTCTGGCGATCCCGGCCACCTAGCCATATCTACACTCTGCACAACCTACAAGACATTATTTACAGTTGAACATCATACATAGCAGTATTTACATTATCACATCAGTAGAACCTTAAGGCGACCCTTACCAACCCAGTCTGGTTCTAATGGTGGCTATGCCCCTTGGCATTATCTACATATACACAGAACCCAATACCTCTACAGGGGTCTTTATACCCAGGGCCCCCCATAGTAACAGGAATCTTTCTGCCCAGTACATATGAGACCTTCCAGTGCATCCACATACATGGATCAACAGGGCCTTCATGACCTGACCATCGGTCCCAAAGGCAGTTACTGCCACCTGGCCTTTGAGACACACCCAGTCTCATACATGCACACCATCCATTATGAGGCTACATGGACTTCCGCCTGGTACCGGGCCCATACACGTGTACCTCCAGTGCATAATACCATATCCATGGTCTGCAGCCTACTCAGGCCCATACACATGCACACACAGCCCATCATACAATATCCATGGACTGTGACCCTTACAAGGCACTGCCTCCTACACATCCACACACACAGTCCATCATAAAATATCCATGGACTACAGCTTATACGGGCTCAGACCAGGGTTTAGCAAACTTGAGCTACCAGGTAAACCAGGCGTCCCCATGGTTTCCTCACCACATGTTTCCAGGTCGCCAGCCGCCACCAAACCTCCATACCAGGCAGGTCTCCAGGTCCACGGCTGAACCCCACGTCCGGGTCAAGCACCCTCCAGGATCAGCCAAGGTTTCCCATCTCCAGGAGCCATCTTAACCCATTGTCTGGCCACAGGCTCACATACTCATCAGAGGGACAGTTGCCTCCCGCATGGAGATGCCAGGCCTTCCTTCGAATCCCAAAGGGACAGAACGCCACTGACTCTCACAATCTCACATCTCAAAGGTTCATGTTGATCTGATCTCCTTCTCTCAACCCTGTGCAGCCTAATATATTGTCAGCCACACCCGCACCTGGGATCCTGGGATCAATCAGCATTCACACAGACCTAGCCGCAGCTAACCCCTTGTGTACCACTACAGAGCTAACTCCCACTTAACCCTGTGTGTACTGCTAAGTCAAGCAATCACCCAGATTGCAGCAGGTCATGTGAGTCATACCGGCCACATGCTATAGCGCCGGCATGCCTCACACTACGTATCTACAGTATCTATCTATATGTATTGCAATACAATATTACATACAGGTTTCTTTGAGCCATTTGCTTTTTATTGATTACTGTCAGATTTTATTATTTTTGCCTGATCTGGAGGAATACATTGTAATTTTATTATTATAAAAAATAGCTGACAACGATGGATTGTTGAATCTACATCCTAGCACCAGTTGCGCATGTTTATCTCTATTGTTAGCACTATAAATAACAGTTTCTATTATACCTGCGCACTGATATGTTACATATTGATGTTATTTACATTTTCTTTTACTTCTTTATTTCATCTGATATGGAAGACTGTGATATAATAAAGATTTTCCCTTATTTACATTGCTGTGTACTTTTTAGTTAGTTTCTTGATAGTAAGCCATATGATAAAATACATATTTTGAATGGGATAGCCAATGTTCCTGATTTGAGGGATAAAGTATGGAAGGAAGTAGAGCGCTTTTATTATTATAAAGTCATTTTTTTGTCTTGCCCTTTTTGAAGACTATGGGAGATATCCAGATATATCCAGATATGTCAATCAATTATAAGTCCCCAGATATTTCCACAGCTATAATCATAGATGACTTTTCACTTTTCATCTACAGTCAAATATTGTTCAGATTCTGAAAGTTTGTCTTTTATTAAAAACTAGATGGTGGCCTGATTCTAACGCATGGGGTATTCTAGAATATGTATGTAGTTTATTTGTGAAGATTTAAGAATAATGCAATGAGCGATCAGTAAGGTACCGGTCACACTTGGCGACGCTCCAGCGATCCCGACAACGATACGACCTGGTAGGGATCGCTGGAGCGTCACTACGTGGTCAATGGTGAGATGTCAAACAGTCAGATCTCACCAGCGATGCAGCAACGATATGGTGGTTGTTGGTACCCTGTCACTCTAGGGCGTAGTATTGAGGTCGTTGGTCATTTGAATCCCGGCCGCCATATCGGAATACCCATAACTTGTAATATCATATTCCGACGGTAGCGTGCGTGGTTCAAATCCCGCGCCACTTTATGGCTGGATTGCACCTGTAGCTAATTGGTCGCGGCCGGCCGGGGATACTCAGGGAGTGACAGGGGTTGAGACACAGCTCCGTGACCCCGAGTATCAAGTAAAAGTTTGGGGATTTTAGTTTCGGGGATGGTTGTCTTGACACCACCCGTAATGCTCGTCTTACTGCAGATTTTTTTCTGCAACCAAATCTGCAAGGAAAAAATAAGCAACCTGAGCACAACACTTCAGAGTTCTCAATGACTTTGCTGGCATATGGAGAGGCAGGTAGATTTGTGAGAAATCTACACCAAATCTGAAATAAAAAACTTATAAAAAACGTAGTGTGTGCCCATAGCCTAAAAATATCTTTTCTGCTCAATCCAGAGGAAGAAACTTTACAATTACCAGAGGCGGTACACTTCTTCCATTCCATGTTTCCCTGTGAGGACTGCATGGGTTGAAGTGTGTCACTACAACGGTACTTGCCCACACCAGGCTCTCTATAGAGATTGAACATTGACAATGAGGTTTCACAGGAAGGGATGTGTTCATCTGCTGTACATATGACTAAGTAGTCCTGTAATGATAATCAACAGGTGATAAAGCCTTTAGTTTATGTAAACAAGAGCACACAGCCTGATAAGAGATGCAAAGTTGATTTTTTTTTTGTTTTTTTAAACCCCTGCAGCTTGTTGTCCTTAGCATACATAGGAACAACCTGCTGGCAGATTCCCTTTAACGCCTGCATCATGGGCTGGTCCCAATAGTTAACTCTGTTTGCAGCTAAGTAAGTGTTGCAAGCCACCAAATAGATAAAAGGACATATAAAACATGACAATGCATTATTTCACTATAGGGTCTTCAAGGTGGGTGGTGACAGCTTCTCCACTCCTTTACATTCACACCAAGACAGGCTGCTCAATATTGACTGTTGACTCAATGCCCATCCTACCATGCCACTATGTCTGAGTGGCTACTTTTTGCAGTAAGCTTACCTAAAACCAACTGACAGGGCTGCCATTAGCCCATTGGCTTGTGTCTTGATGGTTGCAGCCTGTTGTGCCTCTTTGTACCACATGCAGCAGGTCCCTCAGGTACGACATGTGATAACTATCTAATTGCCCCTCATGTCCTCCTAATACGCCTTCCTGATGGCCCTTTTCTATGTAGTCACGGTTCTGGTATTGCCGCTATATCTGCATTAAGTCCTGCCTGAGCCCCTACTGTTGCCAACCACAATGGATGAAGTGATGATGTAGCGCCCCTGTGGTCTGGTTGCCACAAGGGGTACTGCACCCACTCCACAGGTGTGCTATTCCTGTTCTCAGGGAAACGGGATGGCAAGTCTGAGACACCCACAAAAACACCCAACACACCCGGTCCCAGGGACGGTGGGTGGACCTGATAGAGGGAGGGCTGAGCCAGGGGACAGAGGGAAGAAAGGTGGAGGGTTGGAAGTTAGTTTAGGCAGCTCTGAAGAAATAGAGAGTGAAGGAGGAGTGAGAGGACTGGAGCAGCAAGGAGCTCGTCATGGGTCATGGAACAACAGACTGCAAGTGAGACAGGGGGAGCCCTAGGGGTACGGGAAGATGCAGGAAGAACCACCTGTGCGTCCGAATCAAAGTTTGACCGGAGTCGGACAAAAGGGCTGATTGGGAACCAAGGGACTGGCCCTGAAGGTGGCGAGGAGACTCTACGCTCCAACCACGGAACCAGAGGCCACGAGATCTAGAGGAGCTGTGGCTGACACCCGACACATCTGCTGAGAAGGTAGCCGTACTAGGGTCAGGGGACTTGGTGCCGGTCGCCCGACAGGACCCGTGGCTGCTGGATTGGGGCACTGTATGCAGAGGCGCGAGCAGGAGAGAGGCGGACAGTTAGTGCTGGGATAAAGAGAGCAACCCGAGAGGAAGGAACATAAAAGGGGTGTCTTGAACAAGCTATCCCGGTTCTTTGAGGACAATCTGGGCTGAGACTTGACAAGGAACAGTACCCTGCGGCATTGCACAGTGAAAACTAAATAAATTGGGTAAAGAACTCAGAAGCTGTGTGTGAGCTTGTTTATTTCCCCGCCTGCAGAGTGGTAGACTGATAAGACGCACAGGCCACAAAAGACCTGCTTGAGAGACGCTCCGATCCCCTTCTTCAGCCAGAACAGCCTCGCTGGCCTACCACCGCCTAAGACCACACCAGTTGCCCTGGGGAACTGCTCCACCTATGGGGAGCGATACCACCATAGCTGAAAATCCATCATCCCCAGAGGCCCCGCACTGCAGTGTCAGCCATCATTAGCCGAACACCACGGGTGGCGTCACGACAACCATCCCCAAAGCCAAAATCCCTGAACTTTTATTGACACTGCCAGGGTCACAGAGCCGGGTCTTGACCCCTGTGACTCCCCAGAAGTACTAAAGAGCCCGGTTCCGCATATCCCACGGCCCTGGGGGCATGTCAATGATGATGCCTGCACAAGAGTAAAGCCCAAAAGTTTGTGTTTTGGGGTGTATGTATTATTACTACACTGTTACTACAGGGTGGGCCAATTATATGGTTGCCCATTTATATGGATGCACCTAAATAAAATGGGAACAGTTGGTGATATCAACTTCCTCTTTGTGGCACATTAGTATATGGGAGGGGGAAAGCTTTTCCAGATGGGTGAAGTTGATATCACCAATTGTTCCCATTCTATTTAGGTGTATCCATATAAATGTCCCACCCTGTATATTATCCTGTGGAGAACGGATATGGACAACATATTAATTAAAATAGGGGGAATCATGGAGGGCACACATGTTCTTTTGTTGCACAACACCACTGAGATGTATTGATTGATGTTTTTCCCAATTCTTTGCTGTTGCTTTATCTGGATGACGGCCGCCGTCTGCTCAGTCTCTTGTTCACTGTCAAAATAATTTCAGGGAATTTACCAAGAAAACAAGCATTTCTGGAAAAATTCTGCTAAACCTCAGTATCCTCTGTGTATTTATCTCACATTCATTCACACTTTCATTTTCTTTATAATTCACTTCATGTTCTATTCTCCAGTGCGGTGAGTGGGGGTGAGGGGGTGTATTGTGGGGGGATTGGGAGCCGTTCACCACAGGGAGCTGGATGTAATAATTATGTAACATTTCCAAATAATGTTTTTAAGCCTTTAAAAATGCAACCAATTTTCATTGTTTTATACATTTACACTTTTTTTTTCTCTTCTACGAGCCAGAACTTATTGTTTTTTTCACTTTCCCATCTGGATCAGGGCTTACCCTTACGGAGGACACACTGGAGATAATGGCAATGTTCATTTTACCATATTATTTACTGAAAAACAGAAAATAATCTCTAAGTGGGGTGATACGGTGGAAAAAACATCACTTTTTTTTGTCTAATGGTGTTCATCTTGTGGTATAAATGCAGGGGCGTAACTACCACAGGTGCAGGGGTTGCGATCGCACCCGGACCTTGCAGCCTAGGGGACCCAAAAGTCCCTTTGTCCTATAGAAAAACACTAATGCTATTAAAGATTTGCAATAATTAAGGGCCCCGTTGGAGCTTTCGCACCAGGGCCCCTGGGCCTGAAGTTACGCCGCTGTATAAATGACTTATCAACATGAAACTTAAGGTCAGTTCAATTACAGCAATGCCAAACTTGTATTTTGGCATTTTATACTTTACTTAAGTTACGTGAATATATGTACCCGATAGTGAAGAAAACATTCAAAGTATTTTTTAAGGTAAAAAAATGTTTGTACAGTGTTAGGCTAGGGGCACACTTGCAGGATTTCCATGCGATTTTCAGACTTGGATTGTGTGAAAATTGCATGCGAATTCGCATCCATAGGCTATAATGGCAAAATTGCATGAGCAACTGTGGCGCCCTGCTCACACAGGTAGCCACAGACTTCTCTAATGCACAGCTCAGTTTCCACAGCAGGTACCTACTACATACAACATCTTCCACCCCGGCACAGTAGGGGGAGCTTCATTTGCTGACCTTAGGCAAGATCCCCTATAAATACTGCTGCTGGGGGAGGAGTTAGTCGAGTGTGGAGACGCTAGGAGAGCTACGAAAACGTCCTGGTGGTCGGTGCCGCGGTTAGGCCCGAACCAGTGACCCGGAGTGGCCCTTCTACATCCCGCAAGCCTAAGTGAGGACAGAAGGCGAGGAGCAGATAGCCAAGAGGGAGCAAGGAACTCGAGGAAGTTCACCCAAAGAGAACCACCGGAATTGGGTATCCGCACCTGTGGGATACTACAGGACCACAGAAAACCCCGTCACACCGTGGAGGCCTCGGTCACCCGGTTATCCCCTGTGGTTCAAGAGAGGGAGCCAGACACAGTCATACACCACTGCAGTGATCAGAGAGGGTAACCCGTAGATAACACAGGAGGAGAGACAGACACCAGAGTCAGGAGGAAGAGAGAGGAGGCAAGTCTGGCTGCAAGCAGGCTGTGCTACAGCCATCATTACCAAGCAGAGGAGGCCTTATACCCACTTGCTGTTTGGATCCACTGTGCAATCTGTTTACCTGTCAGTGCCCTGGATGTTTTACCTGCTGAACATCAGTAAAAGGTAAAATAGACTCATTTTGTGTGCGTGCATCATTCCCTCCGTTCCCAGTGCCCGTCATAGACTGCTCCAGCACACCCCATCTCAGCCATAACTCCACTCCAAACAGCCCCGGAGGTCCAGTCCTACCTGTGGAGGACTGTACCACCCCAGCTGCAATATCATCTACCTCCGGCGGACTGTGGTGGCGCTGGTGCAAATCACCAAAAACTACAGGTGGCGTCACAACAACAAACTGTATATAATCCCCTGTAAATATCACCCCTTTTTAAAAGAATAGTCCCCCAGGACACAGTCCGCCAGTGTGACCCTAGCCTTAGCCAGTAGATAGAAAAATATTATAATCTGAGAGTTCTCAGTGGTTGTTACCTTTTAATGGAGAACTGAAAAGATGCTAAGAAAAAGCAAAGCAAGCTTTCGAGACAGAATGGCCTCTTCATCAGGCTAATAAGTATTTTATAAACTCTCACCCATGAAGATGAGATCCTTTTGCTGAACAGCTGAGTACCCAAACACTATGTACCAACTAAATATATTATAAGCTTACCTACTGGTACCCCTGTCTAAACCGTCCGCCGATTACCTAAAAACCCGTGTGGATGTGCATGAATTGCATACGTGCAAAGTCTGGACTTGCCTGGGGTGTGTCTGGCCCACAAGGGTCTGGGGTACTCAGGTCTCAGGCGTTCGGGTGCAGTGATGTCACCAGTGGTCAGTGTCCAAGCCTGTGCCCTTGGGTGACAATAAAAAGGGGTATTTACAATTAATGAAATTCGTGACGCCACCTGTAGGTTCAGTGATGGCACCGGCGCTGCTGGGACCTCCGGGGTGATGGGCAGAAGCAAGATGTTGTGGCTCTCTACAGGAAGATCGGGGTCCCCGGGGCTGTATGGGTTGGATAGTGGAATAGGGTAGTGTTTTGGATAGGTCGGAAGGATGGACACACACACACACAAGAGAGTCTTTTTGGTACCTTTACTGGTGGAAGACAGGTACACGTCCAGGGTTGAAGGATGCACTTCAGGATCTCCACACCGAGTGAGTTTGAGGCCTCCTTGTCTTGTTCCCTTGTTCTGAAGTCTTAGCGTGTGTAAACCAGGCCTGACCTCTCCTGGCTCTCTCACTTTTACACCCGGGTTGCTGCACTGAGGGCACTCTCTTGGTTACCGCTACCTCTCCTGCGGCTCCTGGCTCTTAAATGTAGGTGCTGCGAGTGTCCAGGAAGCTAAGCCTCAGCGGTGTACTGGATTCTCTGCTGGGATGGTCTCTCTCTCCCTGTGTGCAGACTCGGACTCCAGTGACCGGTGTTCTCCTGGGGTGAGCCGGGATGGCTCCTCAGCCCCCTCTGTAATATTCCTCGCCTCTGCCTGCGGTCCTCACTCTCTCTGGACCTCACACTGGCTCTGGCGGGGCACTGGTTTCGGGCCTAGCAATGCCCCGGTGACCAGTTTAGCACACTAGGCTCTGACCTGAACTTCACCGTTCTCCTAGTGACTTCATACTTTCTGACTAACTCTGCCCCCAGCACCTGTATTTATAGGGGATCTGGCTTAACAGCAGCCAGCAGCACTCCCCCTACAGGACTGGAGTGGAAGGTATAATGAACGACCATTTCACTGTGGTACCATTAGGATATATAGTCTACAGAATTGTGCAGCCATTGACCAACACATTAAGATTTTGGTCTTCTAGACAACACCATAGGAGCGCACCCAGAGTATTAGTGGCCATCTAGACAAAATAAAAGCCTACTGTTCTTTCCAAGTGTGTGAGATTACAGGAGACATTACCTACTCAGCGATGCCAATCACACACGTAACACCCTGGTTATAATCAGGTTCAGGGGGTCATATCAGTACTTAGGTTATTCCACATATCATTTCAGGTCAGACATTTGAAGCATCATTCTGTTCAGCTCAGTCTGATCTATTGGACCTCACTTCTGATTATCCATTTGCCTAGCCCCTTTGTCTTGATCTACTATCTAATTGAAATGTTGACCTCTGACAGTGATCGGACTATGCCTTTGTCTCACCCCTTGCTATCCTCTTGACTACCCAGCCACATGGCTAGTCTGTGAGTAGTGACTACCATCACAATAGTGATGGACACTGTCCAGGTATCTCTTTAATACAGACACTTTAGTGTCATTGTATTTATATCAGATTTTCCAACTTTTAAACAGTTACATCAACTTTATGAGCAACTTGGATCTTCTTTACCATACCGGCTTATGTCAGATCTGATTACAGGTTGGACTGGACAGTTGGGTGTCAAACAAATACCAACTGTGCTCTGCATACATATATCAAAAATGGAGACTAGACTGATTCTTTTCATTTTTTTATGTCATTTTCTTCCACAAGGAGAAGACCAGACAGAGTCACATCTATAACCTGACATTGGGTTTATTGGTGGCCTTGTGTGTGACTGTGATTCTGGCCGTGCTGAGTTTGGTGATACAGAAACAATACTACAGAAGACAACAGAAAGCTCCGATAGACAACACCAGGAGTTCCTGAACAAATCATCTACGTATCTATCTATCTATCTATCTATCTATCTATCTATCTATCTATTTATTTGTCTATCATTGTTTATCTCACTCTTACAATTTTTATACAATTCTGTTTTCATTGTTATTCCTGTATAACACAGGAGTACACGGCGTGGGCACTGACATATTGCTGACAGATTACATTCAGACACATTTGCTTTTTATTGCTTGCTGTTTGACCCATTTATATCTGGAAGACTATAGTGGAATAAAGATGTCTTCTTATTAAAAATTGTGTCAAACGTCTTCAGTCTGATAGTAAACCCTTTGATGAAATATTCTAAATCTTGTACCTGATTTGATGGATTAAGGCAAAGAAGAAGTAGTGGAGTAGAGCGCTTCTAACATTCTTCAGTTGTCAGCGATATGGACTTTTTAATATCAAATTAAGCCCAGATTTATCCGTTTTTTATTTCTTTTAAGTTTTATTTTTAGTATTGTCTTTTTTTTCTTATGGTGGAATTTGTATCAAATTCAGCAACATTGTTGCACAAAAATGTATGATTTGGAAAATAAAAGAGACTTATTGTTTTGAGACTCATTTGATTTTTGTTCCTTTTTAGGGTAAAAACTCAAACATCCAAGATCACATATAGACACAATCATTGAATTTGCACCTGGCAAAAGTGTTTGTCCCCCTTCCTGATTTTGTATTCTTTTGCATGTTTGTCACTTAAATGTTTCAGACACCAAACACATTTAAATATTAGACAAAGATAACACAGGTAATCACAAAATACAGTTTATCAATGAAGGTCTTTATTATAAAGAGAACAAGTAATAAAAATATACTGAGGCCACCATATTAAAGACACTGGGCAAAAATGGCGGTATGTCAGAGATCCAAGACAAAGACCAGTTCTGAGCAAAAACATCTTGATGATCTCCAAGCCTTTGTGGGAGAATACTCAGTGGAATGACGAGACAAAAGCTGAACTTTTTGGAACATGAATGTCCCATTACATCTCGTGTAGAAATAACACAACATTTCAGAAAAGGAACATCATACCAACAGTAAAACATGGTGGAGGTCGTGTGATGTCTGGGGATGTTTTGCTGCTTCAGGACCTGGAAGACGCTGTGGGAAATGGAAACATGAATTCTGCTGTCTACCAAAAAATGTCTGGTCATCTGTTCATGACCTTAAGCTGAAGGAGAATGTCCAACACCTGTCCATGACCTCAAGCTGAAGGAGAATGTCCAACACCTGTTCATGACCTCAAGCTGAAGTGCACTTGGGTTATGCAGCAATGATCCAAAACACACCAGCAAGTCACCTCTGAATGCATTAAGAAAAACAACATCAAGACATTGGAGTGGTCTAGTCAAAGTCCTGACCTTAATCCAATTGAGATGGTGTGGCATAATTTTAAAGGGAGCCTGTCAGGGTCCCCTGTGCATTTAGAACCATGAGCAGTTCTGGGTGCATACCTGAAATCTCTTTCACACACAGGTCCAGACCTGAACATTTATTACCATGCATGCAACTTTTGGAAATAAAAAGTCCCCCTGAAGGACCAACAACCAATGCATCACCCCAGAACTTGCAACTCTTACCCTCAGGAACAGGATGTTTAGTGGGGACAACCACCCCCCCTCCAGCCTTCTTCTGGTGGGACATAGGTCTAGAAAGAACCTGTAAAGAGGGAGAAGTTGCACCACTTCTCTCCGGTTGCACCATGTTTACATTAGCCGAAGAAGAGGGAAGCACAGAGGAAACATACACACCCAGGTCGCCTTCCTTAAAATGCCCGGTGGATACGGTTTTCCAGTGTGTTTAGACTAGATGCACCTGGTAAAACCGACTTTCCAGCCATATGTTTAGGAACAGGGCACTCTCCTGGGGGGAAACAACAACAATGGTGAGCCCTGTCGGTAGGGAATGGGGGAAGGGATGCCTCCTGCCCTCACCCAAGGCTGTACCGTGATCTCCCTGGCATCCCTATGTGGTTTCTTTCACCCTGTCGCTGAGCAGGATACCTAGTCCCTCCCTTGCACTGCTCTTATCGTTCACTATCGAGCTGGCCGGCAAGAGCCCTAGTTCCCCCGCTGCACTAATACAACAAGTAGGGAAGGAAAGACAGACAGGGGAAAACCTAAAAGAATAAACAGCAACTTTATGACTGTGGCCACACACCTTGCCAGCAGACGGCTTGGCAGCGCTCAGTTCACCAAGAGCTCCTTCCACCCAGGCAGCTTATAATGAATGAAATTCAATCACCAGCACTAGCTGATGGGCCTTGTGACTATATGAAAGAGATCTGAGTGGTCACACCTGAACAGATAACCAAGGAGCGTACTAGCAGTAGAACTAACATTAACCCTTAGGGTGCCAAAAGAAATGACCAAGTTTAATATGCAGAGTCTCACCAAGGGAGCGAGACTCAGGTCCAAAACCTGTCCCAAGTCTCAGAGGTACGAGAGACCATCGTGACAATACCCTAAGACATAGTGGCAGAAACTTGAATGAAGTGGGAATAGACATATGGTGTTCTGGCCTGCAAGGGGTAGAAGTGGCCATTTGGGTGAGAAGGGAGATCACACTTTTTTATTGGGGGCAGAAGAAGGGTCTTATGTGCGGAAAGTCACTGACCATTAAAATATGGACAAGGAATGGTCATGGAGGACGTTTGGCCTCTTGATGATAGTTATGGGTATCAGGGGTTGGGATCACAGTCCACCACGATAATGTTGATGTTCTTGGGTGAGGGAAAGGCAGCAAAGGGTAAAATGGTGCAGGTTCAGTAATTATGGTGAAATGATATATGGAAATTATATTTGATGACGATGTTTAATCCTTGGGGTGTAGTGGAAAGTGATTATTCCCAGACAGTACATAGTAAGTTATCACTTTGCTGCCAAACAAGTGGACGGCTGAAGTCATAGATTTCTGGAGAATTTCAGCAGATGTTTGTGCAGAGTATTTAAGCTCCCGGAGAAGATTTGATCACAGTTGTATCTGATTCTTCAAGATGTTTTATTCTTCGGTGATGATTCTGCTCCTCTGTGCTGTTTGGAGTCAGGTTCAGGCTTTCTCCGATGCCGGTGAGTATATGTCACTTCACTTCAGTATTATGTTTAATAGATATTCATGGATGGGATGGTAGTATTGTCATATAAAATGATCTACATCTTGGGGAGGGAGAGTGATTAAGATGAATGTGACAAAAATCCACATTGTATAGAAAAAACAATTTATTGTTTAGACAATAGTAAATCTGTATGTCTTATGTATCCATAAACCCAATAGTATCTATCTATCTATCTATCTATCTATCTATCTATCTATCTATCTATCTATCTATCTATCTATCTATCTATCTATCTCATCTTTACCTGACCATGCTCTTATAATATCTGCCTCGGTTGGTGATGCTGGCATTTCTGGGTGCCACAGATGACTTCTCTATTAAAGGGACAGCAGTTGGGCACTTGCCATTGAGCAAAGTGTACTGGTCTTGCTGGGTCTTGTGGTGCAGCTCACTCAGGTAGTTTGTGCTTCCAATTGAAAAAAACTCTTGGCACCACATCCTATTTTAACTCTCAAAATGAGTAAACTTGACACTGAAGGGATAATTTGCTATAGTTTATTGAGGTGAGAAAAATGGATAGCAAACGTTTCGTCAACTTCCATGGTAGAGAAATAATCACAAATCATGATAAGAATTGTATGGTGTTTGAAAAGCTTATCTGAGCCCCCCTGAACCTGTCGCTGCAGCCTGATGCCCGACATCCCCCCCACCCGCCGCTGATAAGCTCACAATGACCTACAGGACCTTTGATAATGTCAAGTTCATGGGCAGAGCTAGGTGCACATGATTGATCACATGAGGTGAGTGGGCTGCAGGGTGTGTGGTCAGTGGGCTGCAGGCTGAGTGTGGTGAGCAGGGTGAGTGGAGTGAGGTGAGTGGGCTGCAGGGTGTGTGGTGAGTGGGCTGCAGGCTGAGTGTGGTGAGCAAGGTGAGTGGAGTGAGGTGAGTGGGCTGCAGGGTGTGTGGTGAGTGGGCTGCAGGCTGAGTGTGGTGAGCAAGGTGAGTGGAGTGAGGTGAGTGGGCTGCAGGGTGTGTGGTCAGTGGGCTGCAGGCTGAGTGTGGTGAGCAGGGTGAGTGAGATGAGTGGGGTGAGCGAGTGGACAGCAGTACCTTATTTCTCTGTACGTTTCAGGACATGTTATGATGTGACAGTCATGGGATCAATCACGTGCACCTCGCTCTGCTCACCCCACAGCGCGCTTATCCCACTTACCCCACAGCCCACTCATCCCACTGACTCCGCAGCCCACTCATTCCACAACAGCCCACTCACCCCACAACAGCCGGCTCATTTGACAACAGCCTGCTCACCCCACAAGGGTCGCTCACCCCACAACTGCCCACAATGGTCCACTCACTTTACAACAGCCGGCTCACACCTCAAAAGATCGCTCAACCCACAACACTGTGCTTACCCCACAACAGCCCACTCACCCCACAACACCATGCTTACCCCACAACAGCCTGCTCTCCCAACAGCCTGCTCACCCCACAGCCCATACACCCTACAACAGCCCACTCACCCCACAACAGCCTGCTCACCCCACAACAGCCGCTCACCCCACAGCCTGCTCAATCCATAACAGCGAGCTCACCCAGCAACAGCCTGTTCACTCCACAAACCGCTCACTCCATAGCTCACTCACCCCACTCACCCCACAACCTTCTCACCCCACTCACTCTACAGCCCACTCACTCGAGAACAGCCTGCTCACCCCACAGCCTGCTCACCCTACAGCCTGCTCACCCTGCTCACCCCACAGTCCACTCACCCCCCCAATATCCCGCTCACCCTACAGCGTGCTTACCCCACTTACCCCACAACCTGCTCACCCCACTCACTCCGTAGCCTACTCATTCCACAACAGCCTCCTCACCCCACAACAGCCTACTCACTCCATAACAGCCCACTCACCCCACAACAGCCCGCTCAACTGACAACAGCCTGCTCACCCCACAACAGCTCGCTCACCCCACAACAGCCCACAATGGCCCACTCCTTTCACAACAGCCCGCTCACCACTCAAAAACCGCTCACCGCACTGCTTGCTTAACACAGAAACAGTCCATTCACGCCACAACACCCAGCTCACCCAACAGCCCGCAAACCCCCACACCCCATTCAGCCAATAACAGCCTGCTCATCCCGCAACAGCCCGCTCACCCCACAACAGCCTGCTCACCGCACAACAGCCCATTCACCCCACAGCCTGCTCACCCCACAACAGCCCACTGACCCCACAACCCGCTCACCCACAACAACTCGCTCACTCCAAAACAGCCCACTCACCCCACCGCCCACTCACCCTATAACAACCCGCTCACCCCACAACAGCCTGCTCACCCTACAACAGCCCGCTCACCCCACAGCCTGCTCAACCCACAACAGCCAGCTCACCCAACAACAGCCTGCTCACTCCACAACCCATTCACTCCATAGCCAACTAACCCCGCTCACCCCACAGCCTGCTCACCACACTCACTCTACAGCCCACTCACCCCAGAACAGCCTGCTCACCCCACAGCCCGCTCACCCTGCTCACCCCACAGTTTGCTCATCCCGCAGTGCACTCATCCCACAATCCGTTCATTCCATAACAGCTCATTCACCCTGCAGCCCACTCACCCCACAACCTGCCGAATGAGAAACTGTGCTAGTTCCTCATTCCGCCATCATCTTCCTCATTTCGTTGCCACATGAGAGCGACACAAGGGGGTGCAGAGAGTGACTATGGGGAAAGGAAAGAGTGGCCACAGGGAAGGCAGAAAGCAACCAGAAGGGGGCATGAGAGCAACCACAGAGGGGGGCAGAGAGTGACCACTGTGGAAGGGGGCAGAGAGCAACCACAGGGGAGGTCGATCACAGGAGAGGGCAGACATCGAGCACGGGGGGAAGGGGAGTGCAGATAGCTTGCACAGAGGGGGGGGGGCAGAGAACATACACAGAGGGGGGCAGAGAGCAACCATAGGGGGGCAGATAGGAAGCACATTGGGGACAGAGAGTGACCACAAAGAAGCTAAAAGGCAGCATAGGGGAGGCCATAAAGCATGCACGGGGGGCCAGAGAGGAACCACAAGGGGGCAGAGAGGCAGCACATGGGGGACAGAGAGCATGCAATAGGGGCAATGAGCAAGGGGAAAAAACAGCAGACAAGGGAGAGACCGCACAGGGGGAAGAGACGATCACCGTCACCAGTGTCACAGAGCCTGCCCCCGTCGTGATGTCACAACCCTTCCAATGCGGTAACATGGGGTTCCCATCTAGTTAAATGATGAACTCCTTCATGTTGTCTAGACATTGAATGCAATAATAACTCGGTCTTCAGCTCACATCTCAACTTCCCCCAGTGGTGGCTTCAGGCCATCAGGAGTTTATTATTTCACTCTCTATGGCTAGGGTCAGATTTGCGCTAATAGCTGCGCTCATGGGGGTTCCGTTAAGAACATAGGTTTTGGCAGCCTTAACACAGTGATACCGCCATGGTAGCGCCTCATTAACGCTGGCAATGGTTTCCTATGGTGACGCTGGCATTTGAGCTGCGCTCAGGGCTCTGTCACTATAGAAATGAATTGGCAGCGCTGATGCCGCGTTACCATGGCGGTAACACAGCATCAAGGCTCCCAAATTCTATGGTTTTAACGGGACCCCCCGAGCGCAGCTAGTAGCGCAAATCTAACCCTAGCCTATCTCAGGCATTAATTCTTTTAAAAAGCAGAAATTCCGACCTGTCACATAACAAGATCTGACGACATCATTTATACAATGCCGAACTTACAATTATGACCGTGTTAACAATTTTTCCCTAATTTTTCACCAGGGCAGTTTCAAAAAACATTTGTAACCGCTTTCACAACTAACTACCAAGGTGGAATAAATGCAAGTTTCCAGTTGTATCTTGTGACCTGTGACAAAGCCGCTAGAGTCACAGTGATGGTGTCTCAGCCGTTCTTCAATAAGACGGTTGATGTTCCGCAGAACAGAACAGAACTGGTGATCCTGGACCACACGTATATGATCACCGTGAATGAGAAGGACATCACTTCCAAGGTCATAATGGTGAAATCGAATGAGTCCATATCTGTATTTGCATTTAACAATATCCATGTGACGGCTGATGCCATGACCTGTCTACCAGTAGAAGACTTGGGAAGGGAATACTATATAACTACCCCTGGGAGGAAAGGAACTTCACTTTTTTCGGTGGCAAATGGAGATGAACATGAAGCCCGAGTGGACGTTAAAGTCTCGGGATCCATCACATATAATGGGATTTCTTACAACACTGGAGATTCGTTCACATTGTCACTAAGGAAACAACAAGTCATTCAGTTTCAAAGCTCTGATGACCTCACAGGAACCAAAGTGTCATCTTCAGCCCCGGTGGCCGTGATTGCTGGTTCTCAATGTTACTCAGGCATTAACTCTTCTTGTGACGCCCTCGTGGAGCAGCTCCATCCTGTGAAGAACTGGGGGAACGTCTTTGCCGTCTTCCCATTCTTCACCCACACTCATGATGTCATCACTATAGTTGGGGGAGGTCCGGATACCCGTGTGACTATTCATAGCTCAGGAGGTGCCACCCATCATAATCTACGGGAAGGTGGCCATGTCCGAATCCCTGTAGACAAAATTCTCCTCATCAATGCCACCAAACCTGTGATGGTCTCATATCTATTCCATGAATCAGCGGCATTAAAATATTCGTATGACCCATTTCTCACCACCGCCCCACCATCATTACTGGGAAGAAGATACTACAAGTTTGTGACTCAGTCTACCTACGACAACTTCATCCTCATCGTTTCTCAAGTGTCTTCAGACTCCGAGTTCTACCTGGATGGAAAACCACTAAGTTCTTACCCAACAACCAGGAAAGAATTCAATGGGTTTATAGGTCGGGAAGTCACATTGGGGAAAACTGAGGGTCAGCATGAGATCTACCACCAGACCTCCACATTCACACTCTATGTTTTTGGTACTAGATCTTCATCCTCCTATGGATATTCAATGAGTCAGGGTCCACCATGTTCAGGTGAGAGACGTTTTGGGCTTGGTTTAGTTTTTCATTCCCTGTACAATTACCTGAAAATAAGGCAGAGTTTATGGGGAGAGACTATGGACCTCTACCACCTAATAGAATATATTGCCCGCATTATTCTTTATGGTTATTGAAGCTTTTATACATTTCTCTATTTTATATTTGTTTAATAAACGACACAAGAGCCCAGATGTCCAATCCGGTGCCTCTCGGATGGTGCGGAGTACACCCTACCATACAGCTTGGTATCGGAGGCTCATCTAGACATTCTTGATATTCATCTCAAGGATCCTCTGTGCCGAGCAGAAGAGGAGAAGGATCACTACATCATCAAGATACCATTCAACAGATGTGGGTCCAGTGTCCTGGTGGGTTTTCCGTGAATTGAAAGTTATAGGGAATCTGTCAGGTCAAAAATCCATATGTAACTGCAATCATCTCTAAGTTCTCTCTATTCATGCATTTCTTTTATTTATACTTTCCTCCTATCCTCTGTAAACTGTAAATAATGAGAATTTATTCCATCTGTAAATCACAGTGAGTGATTCTTTTCCTCTATGCAGTCCACTCCCCATAGGATGAATATTCATGTCCCATATTCACATCACTGCACAGGAGATCAGTAGAGATCACTAACATTGGGATGGGGGGGTCTGTATCCTCCTGTCTGCTCTCTTTGTTTGCAACACAACAAGAGGCCAAATAAAACACAAAATCTGTCACAGGACAGCAGCATATCTGATTACAGAAACAAAGAGAGTGGATATCTTATCTAGATCAGGTAAGGCAGATGTGTGCCTGCAATAGCTCCCTCCCTCCATTTCCTCATCAGAAGCTCCTAATTGAAACTGAAACCTGACAGGCAGAACAGAAGGAAGAGGGAGGGAGGGGAGAGCTGCCTGAGAAGGAGTGAATAATAAATGAACTAGCCGGACTAATCGGCTGTGAAAGTAATGGAGAGGACTAATGGAGCAGCTGCATGTAGGGGGTGAAAATGCTTATAGCAAGGAAACTACAAATGGTACAATAATAATTTTACATGTTTTTAAAAGGTCTGCCCAGGCACTATTCAAGGGTAATATTAGTATCATACTGAAAAATGACCTGACAGAGTCCCTTTAAACTGAATCTAATTGAAGAGTCTGCCCCCTGGACTTATAATGAGCAGAAATTTACATAACAAAATTACACATTATATTGAATTGTCTTCCCCCCTCCCCCGCCACAATTGTTATGAAACGTTTTGGCTTCTCTCACTTGATAACATAACTAGACAGAGGAAGTGTCCTCCTGGCACTGCCATTTGTCTGTTCCTCAGGGCCCTAACCACCCTAAGCAGGTCCTTCCCCCTCCCGCCATCACATGCCTAATCCCTGTCTATCACCTAGGGCAACCCTGGCTAGTGCAATGATTGGCGAGGGAGCTAGCCTCACCACCGCAGATAATAAAACATAGGGTAGGTAAAGAAAGACAGGGGAAATGACAATAAAGATACTTGATATTGGCTGCAGAACTCCAAGGCAGAGAAAGGAGGTCACCAGGAATAGCATCATCATCAGCAGAGTACTAAAACTGCACAGAACAATGGTCAGGTAGAGAATGAACTCTATAAATGACATCAGGTGATGCGTCATGTAACTATTTAAAGGGTGGAGGAGTGGTCATTGAACGCATCACCTGATTTAAGACCGCAGCAAAGGAAAAACTGACAGTAGTCTATAATGTCACAAAGGAAAATAACATTTCAAATACATAGACTGTAGACCAGTCAAATCGTCACAATAACGCTAATAAGGGATCATGATCAATTAAATAAGTTTACATTAAATAAAAGAAGAAGAGATGACATCACCTACCGTACCATTAGGAACAAGACCAACCTCCAGACTTACATACCATCAGGAACGTAAATAGTGACACTCTTTTCCTTTTTTTTTGTTGATTATGTCTTATTCACTATTTATTTGTTGCAGTATGAGGATGAAAAAACCTTCTATACCAACACCATCTACGGGACGGTCCCGGACACAGACGTCCATCGTATTGAGATGCCAGTGAGGTGTGAGATGGAGAGTAATAAGTCTCTGGAGCTGATAATAAACCCTAAAGTGAAGAGCACGATCTGTAAAGGTTATTACAACATCTCCATGAGACTCTACCAGAGCGACAGCTTCACTGAGGCCATCACCCTATATCCTCATGAGGTGGATCTGCACAGCCGTCTACATGTGGAGCTTGTGGTGGAGTCAGAGGATGAGGAGCTGCGGTTATTCACAGAATCCCTCACTGCTTCCCCGTCATTAGAGGACACAAAGAAGAAATACAACTTCATCCACCATGGGTGAGGAACTAACAAGTCTTATATTACAGGACAATAACCTGTCCGTGCACAGCTCTTAGATTGATATGTGCAAAACCTCTGTGGAGCCTCAAAGCTCAGCCGTCTATAGTGTAGAGCCAGGGGATCAGGGCACGGCTGCCTCCTTACCCATGGACAGCTTACATTCCTTGAGCCCCTTTCACCATTTCAGTATTGGACATATTATCCCCCCAAGCCCATGTGTTGTACATTTTTTTTTACTTTTTATTAATAACTAATTTTCAATTTAACTACTTTATTACTCTAGGCCTAAAACCTAACCCTACCACTATCACTATCTTAAACCCTAGTCCTACCCTTAATTCTAGTCCTTACCTTAATCGTAACTTTAGTCCTGAACTTAATTCTAGTCCTTACCCTTATTGTATCCTTAGTCCTACCCTTTATTTTAGTCCTTACCTTAGTCGTAACCTTAGCCCTACCCTTAATTTTAGTCCCTACCCTTATTGTAACCTTAGCCCTACCCTTAATTCTAGTCCTTACCCTTATTGTAACCTTAGTCCTACCCTTAATTCTAGTCCTTACCCTTATTGTAACCTTGGTCCTACCATTAATTCTAGTCCTTACCCTTATTGTAACATTGGTCCTACCCTTAATTCTAGTCCTTACCCTTATTGTAACCTTAGTCCTACCCTTAATTCTAGTCCCTACCCTTATTGTAACCTTAGTCCTACCCTTAATTCTAGTCCTTACCCTTATTGTAACCTTAGTCCTACCCTTAATTCTAGTCCTTACCTTAATCGTAACCCCAGTCCTAACCTTACTCTTAGTCTTAATCCTGGAAAGGGTTAGAAAAACTGTGTAATTAGTATTTAAAATTAATTTTAACATTTGTGGGAGGGCTTGGTTTTTGCCTCTGAGAATTAGAAGGAGATCCCCACTTTATGGGCCAGAAGGGAAGGAAAACAACAACTGTATTGTATAAACTTCTTAGATTGAAGCCCTAAATTTGGCAAATGTTATATTAATGTCTTTGCTCTGTTCTCAGATGCCACAATGACTCCACCTTACAGGATCACCCGATGACAGACCGCCGCCGGCAGCGCTTAAGTTTCCATGTGGTGAAGTTTGATCATTTCCATGAAGTCTACCTGACCGCCAACGTGATCATCTGTCACAGCTCCACCTCCCCGAATCGTTGCACTCAGGGCTGTGTCACCCCAAGACTGAGACGTGATGTCCGCACCTCCAGGGAAGAGCCGGACACCGCCAGATTATCTGAGGGCCCCATTGTGTTTAGATCTGGTAAGTATTTAGAAAAAAAAGCAGGACACTACTGGGTAGTTGTGGGGTGCTTGGGTAAGCTTCTACACTTTTTAGTAAGATAAATATGCAAGGCACTCCCAAGAGGTTGGTTGAAAGCAAAGTTCACACCATCCTATATGATTGTTTATTTGACACTAAGGTCTGGAGCAAGACCGAAATGTTTGTCCTTGCACGATTGAATTAAAAAACTTTGTTTTCAAACAACTTCTTGGGAGTGCCTTGTATATTTATCTCTCTAGATCTGGTAAGTAAACCCCATATGTTTTCCTTTGATAACTAGGATAATAGTATAATGACTAAAATCAACATTCTAGAACAATAGTGTAAGATATACAGGCTAATGGAAGGTAGTCAACTTTGGAATTATTATTGTTTAGAAACCTGCAGTAACCCCATCGTTGAAATCCATTACCAATTTTATAACTACCTTTATAATCATTTGAGAAAGTAAGCAGTATTAAAATAATGCCATCATAGTGTACTCAGAAAATAGTCAGTCACTCAATAACATGCTCAAACAATACAACCATACAGTTGCAGATAAATATATGGTCAAGGGATAGTTATCACGATTCCCCCTACCGTTATGTCTGGACGCAGTGAGTGACAGTTCAGCCATCCAGTCTTGTTAAGGGGCGTGTTGAGCTTTCAGTATGGTGATAGACAGTTCAGTTGTCCAATCTTATGCAGTGACATGCTGAGCTGTCAGTATGATGATGGACAATTCAGCTGTCCAATTGGAGGCAGGGGTGTGCTGAGCTGTCAGTATAGTGATGAGGCAGGGTTGTGCTGAGCTGTCAGGATAGTGATGAAGCAGGGGTGTGCTGAGCTGTCGGTATAGTGATGGAGGCAGGGGTGTGCTGAGCTGTCGGTATAGTGATGGAGGCAGGGGTGTGCTGAGCTGTCGGTATAGTGCTGGAGGCAGGGGTGTGCTGAGCTGTCGGTATAGTGATGGAGGCAGGGGTGTGCTGAGCTGTCGGTATAGTGATGGAGGTAGGGGTGTGCTGAGCCGTCAGTATAGTGATGGAGGCAAGGGTGTGCTGAGCTGTCAGTATGGTGATAGGCAGCTCAGCCATCCAATCAGGGTTGGGATGTGTGAGGTTTCCTCCATGTGTCTCCTCCTTGCAGTGATTACTTGGCTGCCTCTTTGCTTTCAATTACTGCCAGTAGTAGCTTTAGCTCTGTGGTGTCTGTGGGCCTGTTGTTCTTGTGCTCAGTCTGGACCTCACTTCTGATGATCCATTGGCCTAGCCCCTTTGTCTTCATCTAATACCCAACTGAAATTTTGACCTCGAACCATGACCTGCCTACACATTTCTCACACTCCTTTATTTATTGCTAGTCCTTCTGGTATCTGACTCTGGATTTTTTGACTACCCAGCCTCACGGCTAGTGTATGAGTAGTGACTAGCATCACGATAGTAATGGACAACTAACCAGGTATCTCTGTAATACAAACCCGTTAGTGTCATTTATGTATTTATGCATGTATGTATTTATATCAGATTTTCCTCCTACTTAAAAAGTTAAATCAACTTTATGAGCAATTTTCTTTTTTTTACCATGCCGGCTTGCATCAGATCTATTAACAGGCTTGGATTGGATAGTTGGATCTCAAACAAGAAACATCTATGCTCTGCATAAATATGTCAAAAATGACGACTGATCCTTTCTATTTTGTTTTTTATTTTCTTCCATAGAAGAGAAGACCGGACAGAGACACATCTATAAACTGACGTTGGGTTTGTTGGTGGCCTTGTGTGTGACTGTGATTCTGGCCGTGTTCAGTTTGGTGATTCAGAGAGAAAATTACAGACGACAACAGAAAGCTCTGACAGACAATAGCAGCGGGAGTTCCTGAACAAATCATCTACGTATCTATCTAGCTGATCCTGAACAAATCATCTATATATCCATGTATCTAGACCAACAATTAGGAAAGTGGCACTCCTTGAAATAGATAAAGCATTATGCCTTTATTGGGCCATTTGGTGTATATGGTGAGGTTTCGGTCTGGCAGACCTTCCTCCAGGCTGGAGAAGGGTCTGTCAAGACCAGAACATTACCATACACACCAGATAGCCCAATAAAGGGACAATGCTTTATTTATTTCAAGGAGTGCTGCTTTCCTAATTGTTGGTCTGTTGATCTTTTTTTTTTTATCTCTTTTATGTGTAATAAAGCTGTCTTATTAAAAATTGTTGGAAACGTCTTTGGTCTTCTTATAGTGAACCACCCTTTGATGACATATTCTAAATATTGTACCTCAATTGATGAATTAAGGCATACAAGAAGTAGAGAGCTTTAAATGCTCTTTAGTTGTCGATAATATAGCGTTTTTAATACAAATTAAGCCCTGATTCATCTGGGTATTTTTTTTACTTTTTAGGGGTTTTTTTTTATATTGTCTTGACTTTTTTTCCTCTGGTGCAATCTGTATCAAATTCAACAATATTGTTGAACAAAATGTTATGAATTGGCACAAATTCAAAGATAATTATTACTCTTGGCCTCATTTGTTTTTTGCCGCTTTTAAGAGTAGAAACTCAAAGATCCAAGATCACATATAGAAACAAACATTACATTTGCACCTGGCATAGATGTCTAGGTCACAAACATGAAGAAAACATCAGTAAACTACAAAAAAAAATGGATCTCGATGAACGATATAAGAGATGATGTGATGACATCGCTAGAAATAATGATGGAATAGAAAATGTCCAGGCTGCTTCGGTCTTCAGACTTGTATTCCCGTCTAGTTTGCCACATATCGGAATCTCTGCCACTTGGAACTTCACTAGACCAACATTGTCCCAACATCATGACGTTGCATAAGGTCTGCTCGAGTGAGGCCAAGTCAATGACTCAGGGAGACACATGTCATGATGTCGTGGGGCAACGTCATGATGTTTCAGGCCTGTTGAAGTTCAGAGGGGCCAACGACGCGGCAGACTAGACCGAACGCCTAAAGACCAGACCGGAGCGAAGAGGGGTGGTGCAACTGGCAAGTGAGGCAGGACAACTTTTTTAATCCATTTCCAACCCTACAGAATCCAGCTACCGTTTTGCCAGATATTTGCAACACAAATTGCCCAAACGTTTGGCATGCGTAAATCCGCATATTTTACGAAATACTAGGAATAGCCTATGGAGAAGTGTGGCACTGTTTTGGAAGCAAAATCTTGGACACGGCTATAATTAACCACATGCTTTATGTACATTTTCCCATTGGTTTAGCAGCTGGAAGCAGAAGAACTCCATATTATTGGCGATTAGGAATCTGCAGGTGGTCATGTTCCTTCCAAAGTCTACTTTATGATAATTCTAGTTCCTTCCTGGTTCTTGTTTTGTGTAAATAACCTTCATAGAATTGTGAAAGGTTAGTGATAACTTCTGGCCCACAGCTGCTGTGCTCACACATGTCTACACTATATGGACAAAGGTGTAGGGACGCATGTCCCACACTGAATTCTGATGTTTCATTTAGTCTCATTTCCACTGGTGTATAACATCAAATACCGGTTGTGTTCAAAGACTAATACATTGGGCTTGGAGCAGATCGTTTCTCACCAGGGATGGCCATCCCGCTGACTAGAACACCAACATCAGCAGTGGACATGTATAAGGAGATGAATATACTGCCTACATTACCCCTTGAAGACACAAGTACTGTTATGATGTATAATGTGAATTCTGAAATGCATTAATTGTGATAGATTGTATTTTGCCTGACAATAGGGAAAGTTAGGGATTGTAGTGTTTGGGCCGAGCCCAGAGTGGGAAGGGGAGAAGGGACAGATACAGTTTTCTGTTAGGAGATCAGATAGGGCTCAGCATGCAGTAAGAGCAGACCTAAGGTCTGACTAGTGAGCAGAAGCGGTTCCCTGAAAAATGCCTACAGGAAAAATGCCCACGGGAAAAATGTCCACACGGAAAATTGCCCACACAGAAAATTGCCCACACGGAAAATTGCCCACACAGAAAATTGCCCACACAGAAAATTGCCCAAACGGAAAAATGCCCACACAGAAAATTGCCCACACAGAAAATTGCCCACACGGAAAATTGCCCACACGGAAAATTGCCCACAAAATGCCCACACAGAAAATTGCCCACAGGAAAAATTGCCCACACGGAAAATTGCCCACATGGAAAAATGCCCACACGGAAAATTGCCCACACGGAAAATTGCCCACACGGAAAATTGCCCACACGGAAAATTGCCCACACGGAAAATTGCCCACACGGAAAATTGCCCACACAGAAAATTGCCCACAGGAAAATTGCCCACAGGAAAATTGCCATTTGCAGCATCACAAAGTTTCAGATCTCTGAGGTGCAAGATGAGGATTCCCATGATCTGTTATCATCTTGTGAATTACAGTGACCTAGTGCAGAAATGCTGAAGATCTGTGGTTTGTAGCAGTCGGTCATTATCTGCAATAGATAGATCCAGTCTGCTGTCATCTCTCAGTGATTCTGCCTTACTCCTCCCTCCCAGCAGCAGATTCAGAGGAGCCATCACTGCTATCTGTACTCACAGGAGGATCACTGGATTATCTGTGGAGTTACATGGGACTGCAGGTCTAATACATTATCATCCTAGTGGGCAATTTCCGCTGACATTCTTCTTTGCTGCACAGCATCTCACCTATAATTCTATACCATTCTTCTGCCTGCAGAACATTTCACCTATAGGGTACAGGCACACTAAAGGTCCCGTTACACATAGTGATGTTTCAATGATCCCATCAGCAATCCCACCTGACCGGGATCGCTGGAACATCGCTATGTGATCGCTGGTCTGCAGTCACACTGGGTGATCCACATACTGATGCTGCGTCCCCTGACGCTCACTGGGATCGCTCAATGTCTCGGGCACAGGATGGGGATCGCTGGTCATTGCCCCTGTCACACATGCCGATGGATGCTGGACCAACGATGGGAAAATGGTCCTGGCCATTCCGCAGCGACTAGCAATCAGCGAGCTCATCGTTGATTGCTGCGGCATGTCACTCGCAGCGACTTCGCTAGCGAGGTCTCTGCAACGTAACAAAACCTGTGGCATTGCAGAGATATCGTTAGCGATATCGCTGTGTGTAACGCGGCCTTAAGGTTTGCATTATCAGAGGGATTTTGATGATTGACAGTCGCGTGAGTGCTTTCCGTATGGTCATGTGACTGTGGTACGAGTGTGATGCAATTATGCATTTTTTTTATCAGCTACCATCAGTGTCACATCCATATGACCTATACCTCTATACTATCCCCCTGCCCTGCAGAGCTTCTCACCTACACCTCTATATTATCCCCCTGTCCTGCAGAGCTTCTCACCTACACCTCTATATTATCCCCCTGCCCTGCAGAGCTTCTCACCTACACCTCTATATTATCCCCCTGCCCTGCAGAGCATCTCACCTATACCTCTATACTATCCCCCTGCCCTGCAGAGCATCTCACCTACACCTCTATACTATTCCCTTGTATTGCATGACATCTCACCTATACCTCTATACTATCCCACTGCCCTGCAGAGCATCTCACCTACACCTATACTGTTCCCTGTTCTGCAGAGCATCTCACCTACACCTCTATGCTATCCCACTGCCCTGCAGAGCATCTCACCTACACCTATACTGTTCCCTGTTCTGCAGAGCATCTCACCTACACCTCTATACTATCCCCCTGCCCTGCAGAGCATCTCACCTATAATCCTTTATTAACCTACCCTGTAAAGCATCTCACCTACAATTCTATGTTATTCTCCTGCCCTGCAGAGCATCTCACCTATACCTCTATACTATCCCACTGCCCTGCAGAGCATCTCACCTACACCTATACTGTTCCCTGTTCTGCAGAGCATCTCACCTACACCTCTATACTATCCCCCTGCCCTGCAGAGCATCTCACCTATAATCCTTTATTAACCTACCCTGTAAAGCATCTCACCTACAATTCTATGTTATTCTCCTGCCCTGCAGAGCATCTCACCTATACCTCTATACTATCCCACTGCCCTGCAGAGCATCTCACCTACACCTATACTGTTCCCTGTTCTGCAGAGCATCTCACCTACACCTCTATACTATCCCCCTGCCCTGCAGAGCATCTCACCTATAATCCTTTATTAACCTACCTGTAAAGCATCTCACCTACAATTCTATGTTATTCTCCTGCCCTGCAGAGCATCTCACTTACACCTCTTTACCATCCCCCATCTTGCACAGCATCTCACCTACACCTCTATACTATCCCCCAGTTCTGCAGATCATCTCACCTACACCTTTATACCATCCCCATCTTGCAGAGCATCTCACCTACACCTCTATACTATCCCCCAGTTCTGCAAAGCATCTCACCTACACCTCTATACCATCCCCCATCTTGCAGAGCATCTCATCTACACCTCTATACTATCCCACAGTTCTGCAGAGCATCTCACCTACACCTCTATACCATCCCCCATCTTGCAGAGCATCTCATCTATACCTCTATACTATCCCACAGTTCTGCAGAGCATCTCACCTACACCTCTATACCATCCCCGTCTTGCAGAGCATCTCACCTACACCTCTATACCATCACCGTCTTGCAGAGCATCTCACCTACACATCTATACCATCCCATGTCTTGCAGAGCATCTCACCTACACCTCTATACCATCCCCGTATTGCAGAGCATCTCACCTACACTTCTATACCATCCCCATCTTGCAGAGCATCTCACCTACACCTCTATACCATCCCCATCTTGCAGAGCATCTCACCTACACCTCTATACCATCCCCTGTCTTGCAAAGCATCTCAGCTACACCTCTATACCATCCGCAGTCCTGCAAAGCATCTCACTTACACCTCTATACCATCCCCTGTCTTGCAGAGCATCTCAGCTACACCTCTATACCATCCGCAGTCTTGCAGAGCATCTCACTTACACCTCTATACCATCCCCCATCTTGCAGAGCATCTCATCTACACCTCTATACTATCCCACAGTTCTGCAGAGCATCTCACCTACACCTCTATACCATCCCCATCTTGCAGAGCATCTCACCTACGCCTCTATACCATCCCCGTCTTGCAGAGCATCTCACCTACACCTCTATACCATCCCCTGTCTTGCAGAGCATCTCACCTACACCTCTATACCATCCCCTGTCTTGCAGAGCTTCTCACCTACACCTCTATATTATCCCCCTGCCCTGCAGAGCATCTCACCTACACCTCTATACGATCCCCTGTCTTGCAGAGCATCTCACCTACACCTCTATACCATCCCCATCTTGCAGAGCATCTCAGCTACACTTCTATACCATCCGCAGTCCTGCAAAGCATCTCACTTACACCTCTATACCATCCGCAGTCCTGCAAAGCATCTCACCTGCACCTCTATACCATTCCTCGTCTTGCAGAGCATCTCACCTGCACCTCTATACCATCCGCAGTCCTGCAAAGCATCTCACTTACACCTCTATACCATCCGCAGTGCTGCAGAGCATATAACCTAAAATTCTATATTATTCTCCAGTCCTGTTTTCCTGTTGGCATTCATGTATGTGGGCATTTTTCACATATCAGGTGAACATCCTCACCTTGTACCTCAAATATCAGAGATCTGAAACTTTGTGATGCTGCAATTAGCAATTTTCCATGTGGGCATTTTTTCCTGTGGGCAATTTTCCTGTGGGCATTTTCCATGTGGGCAATTTTCCATGTGGGCATTTTCCATGTGGGCAATTTTCCATGTGGGCAATTTTCCATGTGGGCAATTTTCCTGTGGGCAATTTTCCATGTGGGCAATTTTCCTGTGGGCATTTTTCCTGTGGGCAATTTTCCATGTGGGCAATTTTCCTGTGGGCAATTTTCCTGTGGGCATTTTTCCTGTGGGCAATTTTCCTGTGGGCAATTTTCCATGTGGGCATTTTTTCGTGTGGGCAATTTTCCTGTGGGCATTTTCCATGTGGGCAATTTTCCATGTGGGCATTTTCCATGTGGGCAGTTTCCATGTGGGCAATTTTCCTGTGGGCATTTTTCCTGTGGGCAATTTTCCTGTGGGCAATTTTCCATGTGGGCAATTTTCCTGTGGGCAATCTTCCTGTGGGCAATTTTCCATGTGGGCAATTTTCCTGTGGCCATTTTTCCTGTGGGCAATTTTCCATGTGGGCAATTTTCCATGTGGGCAATTTTCCTGTGGGCAATTTTCCTGTGGGCATTTTTCCTGTGGGCAATTTTCCTGTGGGCAATTTTCCATGTGGGCAATTTTCCTGTGGCCATTTTTCCTGTGGGCAATTTTCCTGTGGGCATTTTTCCTGTGGGCATTTTTCCTGTGGGCAATTTTCCATGTGGGCAATTTTCCTGTGGGCAATTTTCCTGTGGGCAATTTTCCATGTGGGCAATTTTCCATGTGGGCATTTTTCCTGTGGGCATTTTTCCTGTGGGCAATTTTCCTGTGGGCAATTTTCCTGTGGGCAATTTTGCATGTGGGCAATTTTCCATGTGGGCATTTTTCCTGTGGGCATTTTTCCTGTGGGCAATTTTCCATGTGGGCAATTTTCCTGTGGCCATTTTTCCTGTGGGCAATTTTCCATGTGGGCATTTTTCCTGTGGGCAATTTTCCTGTGGGCAATTTTCCATGTGGGCAATTTTCCTGTGGGCATTTTTCCTGTGGGCAATCTTCCTGTGGGCAATTTTCCATGTGGCCATTTTTCCTGTGGGCAATTTTCCTGTGGGCAATTTTCCTGTGGGCAATTTTCCATGTGGGCAATTTTCCTGTGGGCAATTTTCCTGTGGGCAATTTTCCATGTGGGCAATTTTCCTGTGGGCATTTTTCCTGTGGGCAATCTTCCTGTGGGCAATTTTCCATGTGGGCAATTTTCCTGTGGCCATTTTTCCTGTGGGCAATTTTCCTGTGGGCATTTTTCCTGTGGGCATTTTTCCTGTGGGCAATTTTCCATGTGGGCAATTTTCCTGTGGGCAATTTTCCTGTGGGCATTTTTCCTGTGGGCAATTTTCCTGTGGGCATTTTTCCTGTGGGCAATTTTCCATGTGGGCATTTTTCCTGTGGGCATTTTTCCTGTGGGCAATTTTCCTGTGGGCAATTTTGCATGTGGGCAATTTTCCATGTGGGCATTTTTCCTGTGGGCAATTTTCCATGTGGGCAATTTTCCTGTGGGCATTTTTCCTGTGGGCAATTTTCCTGTGGGCATTTTTCCTGTGGGCAATTTTCCGTGTGGGCATTTTTCCTGTGGGCATTTTTCATGTGGGCATTTTTCCTGTGGGCATTTTTCCTGTGGGCATTTTTCCTGTGGGCATTTTTCCTGTGGGCAATTTTCCATGTGGGCAATTTTCCTGTGGGCATTTTTCCTGTGGGCAATTTTCCTGTGGGCATTTTTCCTGTGGGCAATTTTCCGTGTGGGCATTTTTCCTGTGGGCATTTTTCATGTGGGCATTTTTCCTGTGGGCATTTTTCCTGTGGGCATTTTTCCTGTGGGCATTTTTCCTGTGGGCAATTTTCCTGTGGCCATTTTTCCTGTGGGCAATTTTCCTGTGGGCATTTTTCCTGTGGGCATTTTTCCTGTGGGCAATTTTCCATGTGGGCAATTTTCCTGTGGGCAATTTTCCTGTGGGCATTTTTCCTGTGGGCAATTTTCCTGTGGGCATTTTTCCTGTGGGCAATTTTCCATGTGGGCATTTTTCCTGTGGGCATTTTTCCTGTGGGCAATTTTCCTGTGGGCAATTTTGCATGTGGGCAATTTTCCATGTGGGCATTTTTCCTGTGGGCAATTTTCCATGTGGGCAATTTTCCTGTGGGCATTTTTCCTGTGGGCAATTTTCCTGTGGGCATTTTTCCTGTGGGCAATTTTCCGTGTGGGCATTTTTCCTGTGGGCATTTTTCATGTGGGCATTTTCCATGTGGGCATTTTTCCTGTGGGCATTTTTCCTGTGGGCATTTTTCTGGTCACCAGCAGAACCACATGACGTGACAGTCCCTGACATGTGTGAAGACCAAAAGAGTGGATAGTGTGATCCAGAGTAAAGAGGAAAGAAAATGAAAGGAAGGACAGAGTGGTCATCCTGAGATGGGTCCTGAGACAGGACGCCTAGCAGTACGGCTCAAGTTCATAACTCAGAGAGGCAATGGGCCAGGCCTGAAAAGAGAACATGAGTCTAAGAGAGGGCCCCAGACATATTGGCAATTTAGTTCCTTTAAGAGGGAAGGAGATGCGGAAGGAAAATAGGACTTGCCAAACTGTAGTACCAAGCGGGATTGTAGTGAAGGCAGGTGAACCAGTGGAAACAGGGCTCAAGAGAGTTAAGAGAAAGAAATTGAGTCTGTGTGTGTAAATGCTCTGTATCATGAAGGAAACGTTCTGTAAACTGTACACCCGCCATCTACTGTACATAATCCCACAAAGTTACCATTTAGTAATAAGTTTATTATCGAGTGGTGGTCTCTCTCATTGAAATGTTCAGCATCTGGTCCTGCCAAGCCGAAGTCACCGGCATCATGCTGCCTACAAGGGCGTAATGTCCCCATAGCACAAGTCCACACACCCAACCAAGACTCCCACCTTCAAGTAATGTGCTGAGGCCTAATATAACCTCACCCTCTGCTACTACCCCATGCCATGTTGCACTTGAATGGGAATGAGCATGTGCTATTTTTCCCTAGTGTCTGGATGGAGCGCTGTTCTGTTCAGTGATGGATCACACTTCTCTATCTGGTGCTTGATGGATGAGTCTGAGCTTGGGAATGGAAGCAGAACATTACCCCTGACTGCATTGTGCCCACTGTACAGTGTGATAGAAGTGGACAATGCTATGAGCTTGTTCTTGACATTGGCCCCTTAGTTCCAGTTGGGGGAAATATTAATGGTTCAGCAAAAGACATTAGGGACAATTGTATCTTCCGGCTTTGTTGAAACAGTTTGGGGAAGACCCTTGTTGCTCTCCATGAGTGTGCCAAGTGCTAAGCTCCATTCACATATGGTTGGGGGAGTTTTATGTAGAAGAACATGGCCAACCAGAGAATTTTGCCCCTACACGGTAAGGGGAGGCCTTACTTAGCGGATAGTAAGGGACACCTTGCAATCAGCTTAAAGTTACTCAACATTGGTACTAATTCACTTATTAGCTCTGCATCATAGCAGCCAAACGATGAAAATAATGCACCTAACCTAAGAATATAAAAAATAGCATCATATTTACCAGCCCCACATATTTCTATCTGGATTGAGAGGATGAGAAATCGTCATAGCTTCGTCTCTTCATGTCCTGCCATTATCATTGTATTGTTTCCAAATTCTTAAGATCTTAGAAGTCATCCAAACTTTACAAAGTTTCTTATTTATCTCATTGGACAAATCAAGTAATAAAACTTAGAACCATTTACTGGTAAATGAGGTTTAGGTATTGGCATAATGCACCTCTCTATGTCATATTGTAATAGTGCTTCTATATTGTACTGCCGCCTCCATAGACTGTAGCTCAGGGACATGTGGCTTGTGACTCCATGATGTGTGGCTCACTGTTGTTTTCCAGCTTGTTGTATCAACACGTGGTCTAGCAAACAGCTATGAAGAGTAGATCTAAAGATGGTAACTATTGTAATTAGATCAGCACAGAAGAGCCGATCTGTGTGGAGGCAGGAACCACTGGATCTTGGTACATTGCCTTGGAGTGATTTCTGGGAAAAAAGTTTGGCTGTCATTATCCAGATAATAATGGCTTTTGGTGTCATTACTATTAGGGGGGTGGGAGCTGGATGTGGCTCGTGACCCTCGCTAAAATAGATGTGGCTCGCAACCCTCTCAGACCTGGATGTGGCTGGCGACCCTCTTTCAGAGCTGGATGTGGCTCGCGACCCTCTCTCAGAGCTGGATGTGGCTTATGACCCTCTCTCAGAGCTGGATGTGGCTCCTGACTCTCTCTCAGACCTGGATGTGGCTGGCGACCCTCTCTCAGAGCTGTATGTGGCTCCAGACCCTCTCTCAGAGCTGGATGTGGCTCATGACCCTCTCTCAGAGCTGGATGTGGCTCATGACCCTCTCTCAGAGTTGGATGTGGCTCCTGACCCTCTCTCAGAGCTGGATGTGGCTGGCGACCCTCTCTCAGAGCTGTATGTGGCTCCAGACCCTCTCTCAGAGCTGGATGTGGCTCATGACCCTCTCTCAAAGTTGGATGTGGCTCCTGACCCTCTCTCAGAGCTGGATATGACTCATGACCCTCTTTCAGAGCTGGATGTGACTCACAACCCTCTCTCAGAGCTGGATATGACTCATGACCCTCTCTCAGAGCTGGATGTGGCTCGCGACCCTCTTTCAGAGCTGGATGTGGCTCGCGACCCTCTCTCAGAGCTGGATGTGGCTCATGACCCTCTCTCAGAGCTGGATGTGGCTCATGACCCTCTCAGACCTGGATGTGGCTGGCGACCCTCTCTCAGAGTTGGATGTGGCTCATGACCCTCTCAGAGCTGGATGTGGCTCCTGACTCTCTCTCAGACCTGGATGTGGCTGGCGACCCTCTCTCAGAGCTGTATGTGGCTCCAGACCCTCTCTCAGAGCTGGATGTGGCTCATGACCCTCTCTCAGAGCTGGATGTGGCTCATGACCCTCTCTCAGAGTTGGATGTGGCTCCTGACCCTCTCTCAGAGCTGGATGTGGCTGGCGACCCTCTCTCAGAGCTGTATGTGGCTCCAGACCCTCTCTCAGAGCTGGATGTGGCTCATGACCCTCTCTCAAAGTTGGATGTGGCTCCTGACCCTCTCTCAGAGCTGGATATGACTCATGACCCTCTTTCAGAGCTGGATGTGACTCACAACCCTCTCTCAGAGCTGGATATGACTCATGACCCTCTCTCAGAGCTGGATGTGGCTCGCGACCCTCTTTCAGAGCTGGATGTGGCTCGCGACCCTCTCTCAGAGCTGGATGTGGCTCATGACCCTCTCTCAGAGCTGGATGTGGCTCATGACCCTCTCAGACCTGGATGTGGCTGGCGACCCTCTCTCAGAGTTGGATGTGGCTCATGACCCTCTCAGAGCTGGATGTGGCTCCTGACTCTCTCTCAGACCTGGATGTGGCTGGCGACCCTCTCTCAGAGCTGTATGTGGCTCCAGACCCTCTCTCAGAGCTGGATGTGGCTCATGACCCTCTCTCAGAGCTGGATGTGGCTCATGACCCTCTCTCAGAGTTGGATGTGGCTCCTGACCCTCTCTCAGAGCTGGATATGACTCATGACCCTCTTTCAGAGCTGGATGTGACTCATGACCCTCTCTCAAAGTTGGATGTGGCTCCTGACCCTCTCTCAGAGCTGGATATGACTCATGACCCTCTTTCAGAGCTGGATGTGACTCACAACCCTCTCTCAGAGCTGGATATGACTCATGACCTTCTCTCAGAGCTGTATGTGGTTCATGACCTTCTCTCAGAGCTGGATGTGACTCATGACCCTCTCTCAGAGCTGGATGTGGCTCATGACCCTCTCTCAGAGCTGGATGTGGCTCATGACCCTCTCTCAGAGCTGGATATGACTCATGACCTTCTCTCAGAGCTGGATGTGGCTCATGACCCTCTCTCAGAGCTGGATGTGACTCATGACCCTCTCTCAGAGCTGGATGTGGCTCAAGACCCTCTCTCAGAGCTGGATGTGGCTCATGACCCTCTCTCAGAGTTGGATGTGGCTCATGACCCTCTTTCAGAGCTGGATGTGGCTCATGACCCTCTTTCAGAGTTGGATGTGGCTCATGACCCTCTTTCAGAGCTGGATGTGGCTCCTGACCCTCTCTCAGAGCTGGATGTGGCTCATGACCCTCTCTCAGAGCTGGATGTGACTCCTGACCCTCTCTCAGAGCTGGATGTGGCTCATGATCCTCTCATAGAGCTGGATGTGGCTCATGAACCTCTCTCAGAGCTGGATGTGGCTCATGACCCTCTCTCAGAGCTGGATGTGGCTCATGACCCTCCCTCAGAGACGGATATGGCTCATGAACCTCTTTCAGAGCTGGATGTGGCTCATGACCCTCTCTCAGAGCTAGATGTGGCTCATGACCCTCTCTCAGAGCTGGATGTGGCTCATGACCCTCTCTCAGAGGGTCTCAGCTTCAATTGAGCACGGTGACCCGCGCCACTGCGCAGGCGCGAGAGTAGTGCCTGTCACTCAACATGCAAACACAGGAGGGGCGGCAGTTTGATGGAGCGGGGCAGGTATTCCAGGCAGGGAGGTGGCGAGGACGACAGAGACCAGACTTCCCTGGACCTTTTCAAGAGTCATTGGCATACAGTGCGGGAGAGAATAAAAGATGATTTCTGGGGTATGCAGGGGGATAAGTGGGCATATAGAGGGGTTACAGGAACCACAATTACATCATATTACAGCTGGTCAGCACAATTAAGAACGCCCAAAGGGGGTGATAGGTTCCCTTTAATGTGGCTCTAAAGGTCAGAAAGTTTTGGGGACCACTATCCTCAATAATAAAAAGCTATAGTATATTAATTATCAAAGCAGCAGAAGGAATGGCGCACCGGTGCAGTCCAAGTTTTGGATGCAGGAATATATGGAGACCGAGATCCAGGACACCGTGGTGCCAGTCCAGCAAACAATTGTAGCATAAACTTGAAAAGAGAAGACGGCACTCACCGGTGTGGTTATTCTTGCTTTATTGCAGGTGTCACATCACTTAGTGCTGGGAGGGGGACAGTGCTGAGGTGTCACCTCAGCACTGTCCCCCTCCCTGCACTAAGTGATGTGACACCTGCAATAAAGCAAGAATAACCACACCGGTGAGTGCCGTCTTCTCTTTTCAAGTTTATAGTATATTAATTATTTTAATTTATTTAATTTAGAAATAATAAACGTTACGTCGGCCGCAGCTGGCAACTTCCCATACTGAACCTGTAATCAGTCAAGGTTGCGCGGCCAGTGTTTTGGGAATGACTAATTACTCCTGTTATCGATTCCTAAAACCGACTTTACCAATGAACCATGAGTGATTCTATTGCTCCACCGTCCAATGAGATTGGGAATAAATGAGAAAGGTATAAAGTTCTGATGATCTCAGAATCTGGAGTCAGTACAAGGATAATGGAGCGGCCGGATGAGGCGAGCCTACTAAGGTTCTCCGTCTTGTTGATCCTTATGGGAATTTGTGTGACGGGTAAATATCATCTTGTATTATATTTTGTATTATGCTTAGCTTAGGTCAGTGTATTCTAACATGTGGCTCTGCATATGTTGAACAATAACTACCAGTATGGCCTGACCGGGTGTTGGGGGATGCTGGGATTTGTGATTTGTGGTCATGGGTTGCAGATCACTGGTGTAATTAGGACTCTACTCTGTCATTAGGGCCATTTTTTGAGTCTATCAGGATTTTTACTAATTTAAAGGAATGCCTACTGCGGACTATATCAAAGAAGGCAATACATGCTTGGGTCACCCCAATGCCCGGAGCAGAAAGCTGCTCTATAAGAAGGCTGCCGCCCTGTTGTATCTGGCCCATTCATGCGTTACATGGATTATCAGTTGTCTGAACAGTGCCCATGTAATATTACATTTCATAAAGGTCACTGTGGAATTAGGCTTCCCTGGGGTCCTCAACGCCAAACCCAATGTCTTCCATTATGTTTTCATGAGATATGCCTCATATCCCATACGACAGCTTGAGACTTCTTCATTTAAAAAAATTATTTTTTTTTCACTCTTTGTCAATCAATTAGAATATCATCAATAAGTGACTTTATTTCAGTAATTCAATACATAAAGTGACCACATCTATTATATAGAGTCATTACACACAGAGGGATCTATTTCATGTGTTTATTTCTGTTAATGTTGATGATTATGGAAACCCAAAGGTCATTATCTCAGAACATTAAAGTAGGGAGGATGAAGGGTCTGAGAGATAAAATATGACCTAAATAGGTATCAGAGGCTTCACCTTGTGTGGTTGTGAGAGTCACAACCACTATAAAAGCAGATCAGTCCCAGCGTGGTGCATATAGAGTAGGGAGGAGGAAGGGTTAAAAACCGCGCTGCCGTATTCCACCAGACATCAAAGGTTGAATATAATATTGATTTATTAGTCAACGTGTTTCAGGGCTCCCCGGCCCCTTCCTCAGGACAAATCAATATCATATTGCCATGTGTCAGGGAGCCCTAAAATGTGTTGACTAATAAATCAATATTATATTCACCCTTTGATGTCTCGTGGAATACAGCAGCGCAGTGTTTAACCCTTCATCCTCCCTCCTTAAATTTTCTGCGATAATGACCTTTGGATTTCCATGATCATCAACATTAACAGAAATAAACACATGAAATAGATCCCTCTGTGTGTAATGACTCTATATAATAGATGTGTGTCACTTTATGTATTGAATTACTGAAATGAATTAACTTTTTGATGATCTTCTAATTCACTGAGATGCACTAGCAGATAGATACATACATACATAAATACATAGATACATAGATGATTTCCTCAGGGGACATCAAAGGGTGAATATAATATTGATTTATTAGTCAACGTGTTGCAGTTACTATATATATAGAGACAGAGGGAGATACATACACACGGGCAATAGTGTGTGTATATATATATATATATATATATACTGTATATGTATTCACACAAACACTACTACTACCATTGCTGATATGTCTAACATGAAGCTTCTATTTCTGTTCTGCTCTTTCTACAGACATCACCCCAGAACCTGAGAAATGCCCGTTACACCCAGGTAGTTTATTTTATGTGAACATGTTTGTTTCATGTGTAATATTTCATTGATGAGTTATATTCATGAATCTACTCTTTAAACCACTCTGAGATCTCCTGGGAATGTATTGAACCCCTTTTAAGTTCTTTAATGCAAATACAACCTTATTACTATCCAAAAGACCCAACCTATCTGTAATGGGGAAATCAGATTGAAAGTGGCTTATTTCACAACATACAGCAGTATCAGATTTTCTAGGTGACTTGTATTGTAAAAACTGTCCAAAAATTATCCTTTTTTTGAGTGCCTTACTGGTGTTTATACACTGGCGATGGAAACTGAAGGAACTGTGGATTTTTCACACTGGGAGGGCAAAAATGTTTTATTTTTGGGGAATATCAAGTGGTTTGTTCTTTGCAAAGTCAAAGGGTGTTAGCTTTTTCACAAGCCATCCAAAAATTAGCCCTATGTACGCCCCAGCTGCATCAGTATAAAGCTGCAGGCCGCCATTGGCTGCGCATTTCTCCATCCATATTTTATCGCGACAAAAACATGTGCCACACCACCAGATACACTCTCATCTCTCGATTGATCCTCACAAAATGGTTTGGCGATTTGACCCCTACTGTAGCGGACTCCAAGCTCTGCGAAAAAACCCGGCCCATTGGCATGATACCGCAGGCGAAATTGAGCTTTCCCAACAATGACTGAACCGCCTTTTTTACCCACAGGACCCCCGCCTGCGTTTCGGGGTGATTGCCCCTCATTAGTGTAGTGTTTGGGATTCTGATCTGGCTGTATGAGAGACTAAGGAGAGGTCTGGGGGAATAGTTATTCTCCTTATGGAGAGTATTCTGCCAGCCGGCATGAGGAGACTTTGGGAAGCATTTATTTTGGCAATCTTTGTGACTGAAGTTGCAAACTGTTGGAATTTGCTGGGACCTTCAAATTTCAGGAGATTTTATTGAAGATGATGTCAGTTATATTATATTGCATGAAACTCAATTGTATGAATGTATGCAGCATGCTTCTAATTCCCCACCAATGATGGCTACATGTAGGAAGGAGATATATTTAAAAGGGAACTCCGGGGAGATAAAACACTTTTGTACTGTCCCCGCCCTCCTACATGATGAAGCAGAGCTGGACACTACAGCTCTAGGATCTATAGATCACTTATAAATCAATAAAATCATATCTGCCCTCAGCACTCACCCCTCCCTTAGGGGACAGAGAAGTTCAACCTCATGCTGCAGCAGAGAGCAGGAGTTGTGTTGGGGGGCATCGACCCTGGGGGCTCCAGGATCATCTTATTGTCCCATCATACTTCTGTATGAACTGTGGGTGTGGCTGCAAGCCCCATGGTTACACTACAATCCTGGCCCTGATATACATCCTATGTAATGTATGTAGGGGTGCTCTCCATTCAAATAGCAATCATGTCACCAAGTAGGTAAAAATGCACACTGTGATCTGCTGTACAATGATATGATAGTACATAATGTGTACTGTTGACATGCCCACCCAGGACCGTGGGGTACTTGGAACCAAGTCGGGCAGTTCTCTGGGGAGGTCACGGGACTGTGACCCGATTCCATGGCCCTGGCGGTGTCAATAAATGGGGAAGAAAAGGGGTAATTTTTTTATATGGGATTTAACGTGACGCCACCCGTGGTATTCGGCAATGGGAGATGGAGGCCGATGCTGCGGTGCAGATCCTCTGGGGCAGATGGTGATGCAGCTATGGTTGTTCAGCTCTCCACAGGTGGAGCAGGAGGCCCCAGGGCAGTCTAGAGAGGGGCGGCGATGCGGTAAATAACTTTGAGGACACAGCCAAGTGCAGTCCTTGGATTTTACTCACTGTTAGTACACGTTTCCAGGTGTTTCCAGCAATCCGCATGGTGCTGTGCTCTCCGGGTCAGGGATCCAGCCAACTCTCAGATAATTTATACCTTCCATGGTCAAATCTCTGTGACGGTGTTGGCTCTCACCCTCCTGCCCGGAGCCTCACACTCAGTGTCTCGAGCCAGCAACCTCAGGTTCTATCGGGCAACGTCTTCCTAGTCCCCTTGACTGCCTTTTCGATTAATAAGTGTGGCTTTGGCTGGTCATCGCAGCCCCTGGTTCTGTAGCTGAGTCCTACTGTCACTCAACTAGGCTGGGGTCCGGTCCCCCTTTGTGACCCGGTCCCTCCACCCGACTCTGGTCACTGTCGGCTTGGATACGGGCGTCACATGGTGATTGCTCACTTCCGGTGAGCCGGTGACCCCTTCTGTTTCTCTACAGCCCCTCACTGGTTCCTCTATCCTTTCCTTCCTTCTTCGGTTCTGAGAAGAGCTCCAACCGGCTCCAGTCCCCAGGACATCTCTCCATCGCATCCACTCATATCAGCCTCCTGACACCAACTCCCTACTCCGCTCTCCTCCCATCCCTCACGTCAGTCCGTTCTCTACGTCATTGTTTTTCCTCCTTTTTAATTCCTGGTGCTACCCCTCTTCTACTTCCTCCACCCACACCCTTAGCCTAGTTCCCCTCCATTCTGGGATGGGGCCCTCCCTACACAGTGTCCGCCCGAATCCACGACCTGGAGTATGTAGTGTTGGATGCGGGTGTATGGGTGCCAAGTAGTGTCCCCTCCTTACTCGAGAGTGGGGTACCACACCTCTGGCTGAGGCGCAGTACCTCTGTGGTGACTGGACCCTCAGGGGCACCACACTGTCATGCATCATGCTAGGAGCAGAGGCAGAGCACTACATTGGTTTATTCAGCACTGCCATGGTCTCCCCTCCCCCATATCAACTTGGTAGCTTCCTTTCCCCTGAAACTTTAGCACTATGCATGACCAAATTTCTCTGTCTGCAAAGGGAGGGGTGAGAGCTGAGGAGCAGGCAGGGCCGAATCAATGATGAGGCAATGTGAGTGGCCTGATTCAGGCGGCGCCACCTGCTGGTGAAGGAAGGGGCGGCATCTGCAGGGGGTGCTCATGTTCTCCTGCACAGCGCGGGAAGAAGTGAGAGCCGACAAAGATCAGAGAGCAGCCTCCTGTGCTGAGATACCGATGATAAGAAGCTCCAGGTCACAAGGTGACAGACCTACTGCTGGCCAGGGAGTGAGGGGGCTGGGCCCAGGGGCTGTGAGCATGTGAAGCTGCACATGTACAAACAGCACAGAGGACTGTGTGAGGTATCTGTATAATCTGTGAGTGAGCTGTGTGTGATTTGTGTGAGCTGTGTGTGTTGTGTGAGCTGTGTGTGTTGTGTGAGCTGTGTGTGTTGTGTGAGCTGTGTGTGTTGTGTGAGCTGTGTGTGTTGTGTGAGCTGTGTGTGTGTGTTGTGTGAGCTGTGTGTGTTGTATGAGCTGTGTGTGTTGTGTGAGCTGTGTGTGTTGTGTGAGCTGTGTGTGTGTTGTGTGAGCTGTGTGTGTTGTGTGAGCTGTGTGTGTGTGAGCTGTGTGTGTGTTGTGTGAGGTGTGTGTGTTGTGTGAGCTGTGTGTGTTGTGTGAGCTGTGTGTGTTGTGTGAGCTGTGTGTGTTGTGTGAGATTTGTGTGAGCTGTGTGTGTTGTGTGAGCTGTGTGTGTTGTGTGAGCTGTGTGTGTGTTGTGTGAGCTGTGTGTGTTGTGTGAGCTGTGTGTGTGTTGTGTGAGCTGTGTGTGTTGTGTGAGCTGTATGTGTTGTGTGAGCTGTGTGTGTTGTGTGAGCTGTGTGTGTTGTGTGAGCTGTGTGTGTTGTGTGAGCTGTGTGTGTTTTGTGAGCTGTGTGTGTGTTGTGTGAGCTGTGTGTGTTGTGTGAGCTGTGTGTGTTGTGTGAGCTGTGTGTGTGTTGTGTGAGCTGTGTGTGTTGTGTGAGCTGTGTGTGTGTTGTGTGAGCTGTGTGTGTTGTGTGAGCTGTGTGTGTGTTGTGTGAGCTGTGTGTGTTGTGTGAGCTGTGTGTGTTGTGTGAGCTGTGTGTGTTGTGTGAGCTGTGTGTGTTTTGTGAGCTGTGTGTGTGTTCTGTGAACTGTGTGTTGTGTGAGCTGTGTGTATTGTGTGAGCTGTGTGTGTGTTGTGTGAGCTGTGTGTGTTGTGTGAGCTGTGTGTGTTGTGTGAGCTGTGTGTGTTGTGTGAGCTGTGTGTGTTGTGTGAGCTGAGTGTGTGTTGTGTGTGTTGTGTGAGCTGTGTGTGTTGTGTGAGCTGAGTGTGTGTTGTGTGAGCTGAGTGTGTGTTGTGAGCTGTGTGTTGTGTGAGCTGTGTGTGTTGTGTGAGCTGTGTGTGTGAGCTGTGTGTGTGTGTTGTGTGAGCTGTGTGTGTTGTGTGAGTTGTGTGTGTTGTGTGAGTGTGTGTGTGTGTTGTGTGAGCTGTGTGTGTTGTGTGAGCTGTGTGTGTTGTGTGAGCTGTGTGTGTTGTGTGAGCTGAGTGTGTGTTGTGTGAGCTGTGTTTGTTGTGTGAGCTGTGTGTGTTGTGTGAGCTGAGTGTGTGTTGTGTGAGCTGTGTGTGTGAGCTGTGTGTGTGTGTTGTGTGAGCTGTGTGTGTGTGTTGTGTGAGCTGTGTGTGTGTTGTGTGAGCTGTGTGTGTGTGTTGTGTGAGCTGAGTGTGTGTGTGTGTTGTGTGAGCTGAGTGTGTGTGTTGGGTGAGCGGAGTGTGTGTGTTGTGTGAGCTGAGTGTGTGTGTTGTGTGAGCTGTGTGTGTGTTGTGTGAGCTGTGTGTGTTGTGTGAGCTGTGTGTGTGTGTTGTGTGTGAGTTGCATGTGTGTGTGAGCTGTGTCTGAGTGTGAGCTGTGTGTGAGTTGCGTGTCTGTGTGAGTTGCGTGTCTGTGTGTGAGCTGTGTGTGAGTTGTGTGTGTGAGCTGTGTGTGAGTTGTGTGTGTGAACTGTGTGTTGTGTCTGTGAGTTGTGTGTCTGTGTGTGGGAGTTGTGTGTGTGTGAGCTGTGTGTGAGCTGTGTCTGAGTGTGAGCTGTGTCTGAGTTGCGTGTCTGTGTGTGAGCTGTGTGTGAGTTGTGTGTGTGAACTGTGTGTTGTGTCTGTGTGTGAGTTGCGTGTCTGTGTGTGGGAGTTGTGTGTGTGAGCTGCATGTCTGTGTGTGAGTTTTGTGTGGGAGCTGTGTATGAGTTGCTTTGTGTGTGTGTGTGTTTAGATATCTTTTGAGTGAAGTGTGTGTATATACACTTCTGCAGCATCCATATGCTGTGTATATGATGTGTACCTGCCGAGGATCTGTTATATAACTAAGACATGTATGATGTGTGTGTCTGTGTGAGTATATGATGTGTATGTAATGAGCGTGTGTTGTCCAGTATATCTGTGCTGTATACATGTATATATAGTGTAATTTAACCCCTTCACTACCTTTTGAAGTACATATATGTCAAAGCTTGTATTCTCACCTTTGATACCGGCTCACATGCTCAGCACGCTTCAGGTTGCAGGACTGTCTCTGCCTACAGGACCACCGCTCTGCCAGCCATTGTGTGTCTGTATGGTTGAGCCAATCCTGCCATTACCATTAATGACCCTTGTTCTGGATTCGTCCGTGTGGTCCTTGTATGTGTGTGATGGCGCTGACATACATGTGTTTGAACAACTTTTTTTCTATTTCTCTAAATTAAAATATCCACTATTGTCCTCATTTCATTTTTCAGGGTAGATATAAATCTGTGCAAACTAGATTTATTTCTACCAATTGAAAAAAGACTTTCTGGGGGGAGGGGGGGGGCGCCATTTTGCAGTTCGCCTCAGGCAGCACAGAGGCTAGGTTCACCCCTGGGAGCAGGTATGATTTTATTGATTTATAAATGATCTATAGATCCTAGAACTGTAGTGCCCAGATTCCTGTGCACTTTCTCTACCCTGTGCACTCTTTCTTCCTCCTGTGTGCTTGCCCCCCTGTGTTCTGTCTCTCCCCCATGTGAGCTCTATTCTCCCCTCTGTGCACTCTTCTTGGAACTATTTCCTCTCCTGAGTGCTCTGTATGCTGTCTCTCTCTCCCCCTTCTGCTGTCTTCTACTCCCCTTGTGTGTTCAACCTCTTACCTTTGAGCCCATGTGTCCAAATATGGCGGCGGCGTTATTGTGCATACGCGTGTTGGGTCACGCCACCGCCATCTTTGTCTACCCAGGTCTCTAAAGATGGCAGCCATGTGAGTAAGTGCGCATGCGCGCAGGGTCGTGCTGCTGCCATCTTTGTATACTCGGGTGTCCAAAGATGGCGGTCCCCTGAATAATTGTGCATGTGCCCACTGGGTTCATGCATGCGCGCTTACTGAGGTGCATGTTAGCTGAAAATCCAGATGCCGGAAGAGACAAACGGGACAGCGCAATAATGTAAGTAAAACATTTACACAGGTACTCTTTATTGTTACTTTAAGTTCAAAGCACTTCAATGTCATATAAAAGAAATGAAATAAGTAGCTTGTTTATGTTTCACACATTGTGTCTGAACTGCCAGATGTTTTCTCTTTTCATACCAGGACAGATCCAAAGAAAATTTGTATCTCTTTTCATGGAAAGCTACTATATAAACTCTGCTACGAGTTTCCATCTGTATCTTGTGACCTGTGATAAAGCCGCTACAGTCTCGGTGACGGTATCTCAGCCGTTCTTCAGTAAGACGATTGATGTTCCCAAGGACAGCAGTGGCCTGGTGACCCTGGACTACACCTATATGATCACAGGGCAGGGCATCACCTCCAAGGTCATAATGGTGACATCTGATGTGGCCATATCTGTTTTTTCATTCAACACACAGGCCACCACTGCTGATGCCATGGTAGGTCTACCACAAGAAGATCTGGGTGTGGAATACTATATCATTACTCCTGCGGTTGATAAACTTGCACAGGATTCAATAGGCAGAGGACAATTTGCGGTGGCCAATGGATTTGAACATGAAGTCCAAGTGGACATTACAGTCTCAGGATCCATCACTTATAATGGGATTTCCTACAACACTGGAGATTCGTTCACATTGTCTCTGGGGAACCAACAAGTCATTCAGTTTCAAAGTACTAAAGACCTCATGGGTACAAAAGTCTCATCTTCAGCCCCGGTGGCCGTGTTTTCTGGTTATAACTGTTATACGGGCTTTAAACCGCACTGTGACGTCCTCATGGATCAGCTCCGACCTGTGAAGAACTGGGGGAACGTCTTTGCCGTCTTCCCATTCTTCACCCACACTCAGGATGTCATCACTATAGTTGGGGGAAGTCCGGATACCCGTGTGACTATTGATAGCCCAGGAGGTGCCACCAATCATAGTCTACAGGAAGGCGGCCATGTCCGAATCCCTGTAGACCAAATCCTCCTCATCAATGCCACCAAACCTGTGATGGTCTCATATTTATTCCATGAACCTAGTTCACCTGGTTTACAATATAGATATGATCCATTTCTCACCAACGTCCCACAATCATTACTGGGAAGAAGATATTACAAGTTTGTGACGCGATCTGTGTATGACAACTTCATCCTCATCGTTTCTCAGGCGTCTTCAGACTCCGAGTTCTACCTGGATGGAAAACCACTAAGTTCTTACCCAACGAGCAGGAAAGAATTCAATGGGTTTATAGGTCGGGAAGTCACATTGGGGAAAACTGAGGGGCAGCATGAGATCTACCACCAGACCTCCACATTCACACTATATGTTTTTGGTACTGGAACTATGGTCTCCTATGGATATTCAATGGGCGAGGACATACCATATCCAGGTGAGAGAAACATATACCAAATGTGAAATTGTTACATGGTGTTGTTCAGGAGACAGAGATATCCATACTGTAAAACACAAGGGTCCCCATAGGAAACATTAATATGAGCCCCATTTATGATCCCAGGCTGTGTTACCTATAATATTGTATTTCCTTTCACAACACTTAGGCAAGCTCTCTAAGGCTAGAGTGACACTTAGAAGGCACAATCCAGTAACCGGATCCATTACCGGATCCGGTATTGGACTGTGCCTTCATACTTCTTGTAATCTGTAAATTGCAACCCTCATTCCGGATCTGAATGCATTAATGCATCCAGTTTTGGCATGAGGATTTTTGAAATATTAAAAACCGCATCTAGATCCGGTACCGGATCCGGTTTCTATGGGGTCCCGTGTTAAAAAAACGGATCCGGTTTTGCAACCGGTCCAAAAAATGCAGACTGCGTGATTTTTACCGCAGGCTGCAAAACCGGATCCGGTAACCGGTAATGGGAGCCTATGGGCTGCGGATCCGGATCCAGTTTTGAGCATTTTTAATGCTCCCAACCGGATCCGGATGTATAAAAAAACCTTAGGTGTGACCCTAGCCTAACCCACAATTCCAATCCTTTCCATGATCACACTCATACATTTTGGCATAGGAGAGTATATGAAACAAAGATGATGTATAAAGGGATAAAGCCATGTTTACTTTGCTCCCATCATTGGCAAGTGGAAACAGTATCCGCAAAAATCAGTTGTTTCCATCTAGCATAATACCCTTTTCTAAGAAAAATCCCTAACAATAAGTCAGTATCAGACCGCTGTAGTCTTTAGCGATCATCTGTGATCTGTGTGGGAATCTAATAACAAGTGTCCAGTTTCGCAGCTGCTCCACCATAGGTGAAAGGAAGTATGGAACAGTCTCTATTGAAATGAGTGGACTGTTTATGTTATACATAGATTTATTCGGACCACCAGATCTCAAGGCAATATAGTGATTTGATAGTACGGGGGGTACTTAAATGGTAGTGGAATTGAGGCAAACAGGCATGTTTTTCCATAAAGCAAAGTTTATTGGTTTATTACAACGTAAACCGCATAATTTTAACAGTCCAGTATACGTACATCAGCAGAACATTATATGACCCTCAGTCTGTCCCAATGGCGGATACGCCCTCTTAGCATTATATACTTAGTCCCTTTTAGACACATGGTTCCCTTCAGGAGCTATTCCCATCTCCATTCGCTGACTCCTGCCAGTCCATCATTCAGGAAACTGCCTCTCTGGGATCACCAACACCTGTCAGTTCCAGATCTTCGTGTCATGTATATGTAGAAGATTTTATTCAGTGTGAGCAAATGTTTCAGTCAAGCAATAGGTCTTCATCAGTAACTTAGTTGTATTGGGATGAAATGTCTCAGGATCCGCGCTGCTGAATGAATGAAACCAGAAACTGGAACACTGGTTTCAACGGGTGTTCTTTATTTCTACGCATTTCGGAGCGTTACCATGCTCCTTCCTCAGGGACAAAAAAGTCATCAGTAACTTGACACTGATGGATGTGGTGTACAGATCCAGTTCTATGCGGATTGCACCGCAGTTGTGGCAGTGTCAAGTTACTTACGAAGGTCTATTGTTTGACCAAAATGTTGGCTCACACTAAATATCATCCACTAAATATACCGGATGTGGGAGTGCCTTGTCTATTTGATTTGTTTAATGCTTTGGAATCCTAACTGTGCACCCCTTAAAAACCCAATTAGCAGTGCCTAGCTTTCTTTCACAAGTCCCAGATCATCAGCAGGACTGTAGCTTCCTTACTGTCCTTGTGGTCTCCTCATCTTGTACCTTCCAGGATGCTGGCCATTACCACGCTTCCATACCGGGTGCTTTCCAAGACAACGGTTGCTCCAAGCACCAAGAGGGAGCCCTCACAGGTTCTGCCAGAACCATCCCAGGCTCCGCATGTGATCCCCAGACTTCATACCTTCCATGGCACCAGCTGGTCTCAAGCAAGAGAGAGGTCCTATGGTCCCTGAAGCTCATGCCAGTCAAGGATGCTTTCTCCTAAGCATGAAATCTGGCTCATGGCCATTTATTTTCCAGGGCAGCTCCTGCTCTCAAACGCACAGAGACATCTAATCCCACTAACACAGAGATTAGATCGCTTGAGACACCCAGATGTGTGAGGAATCAGGTTAGCCAGACACTCTCCTGTCTTTTGGCTCACCTGCAGTCCTGCACTTGTAATGCATTACCTCAACCTGTGGAACAACAAATCCCAGCATAATGCATTACTTAAAGCTCAACTACAAGTTCCAGAACACATATTTGCAAGATGCTGCATCACAGCTTATAGAAGAGATACTTAAATTAGGGACCCCTCCTCTATTAACTTGTAAAAGTATCTGAAATGAGTAAACCCTATACACAATGAGGGCTGGAGGATTGAGGACTCAGGGGGATTATGAGGACTGACTGAGACTGCTACACCCTAATTCAATACCGCACTAGCACAATTCTTTATACTTATTTATATTTCAGAAACACCACAGGAGCCGGAAAATTCGATCCGTTGCCTCCCGGATGGTGCGGAGTACATCCTACCATACAGCTTGGTATCGGAGGCTCATCTAGATGTTCTTGATATTCATCTCAAGGATCCTCTGTGCGGAGCAGAAGAGGAGAAGGATCACTACCTCATCAAGATACCATTCACCAGATGCGGGTCCAGTGTCCTGGTGGGTTTTCCACATATAGAAAAGCTATATAAAATCTAATTATAAGACAGTTCTATCAATTTGCCTCATAAACTGTCCAATATACCACCTGTATATACCATTCTAGATACCAGTCTGTGGCTTAGAAAACAAACAGTACATGGGTAATGTTCATATCAAGAGAATACATTCACTTTATCATTTAAAAATGTATCTTTAATTGATATTACAACATTTCTGTATTAAGAGTCCCTCTGATTCTATAGTGTCCTATGTCACCATATGGCACCTAGGTACGTCACCATATTATGGAAGTGTTTCTAGATTAGGGTGGTGCTTTATCATAATGTAACAATCCTGGAAATATGTGAGTACAGTATTGTCAAACTGGAAATTATATTATTACAATTATATTTAAATAATTATAATAATTATTATACAAAATTATGTCTGTGTCCATACTAAAATTGTATATTTAAAGGGGTCCTATAATATAAATATACTTAACAGGCAAATGCAAGCACACATAGAGATACACTATATGCCGCCCCTGTAAAATAGGGACACTAAAGTCGGGCTCTCTACTATCTCATTATTTTGACATGTGTGTGAGACTTCCTGCTTCCGATTGTATGTAATCGTAGGAAAGATCAGTGATATTGTCCTTATTCTCATTGGATGTAGTTATGAAAGAAGAGATATAAATAGGATTCTTGGGTACTAGGGAGCAACAAAGAGGTCGATAGAAGAAAGTTACAAAAGCAAAAGATAGTAAAAGATAAAAAATCTGCAAAAAAGCCATCACCACCGGAAAATAGCTTGCAATAAAAATTGTGCTAATGCACATATTACTTCCAAACTGTATAATATTATAAAAATTAAGATATTTGGCAAATATATATTTTGGTTGTGCCATGCAGCCTCCAACATGAATATAAAGTGGACCATAAAAAGCAGCATTTACCTGGGGCATATCAAACCTGCTTCCATGGTGCCAGACCAGTGCATATGAATAAATGGTAACTCAGGTTCCTACACATGTAGCTGACGACACATATATCTGAGCTTTTCAAGGTTAACCCTTGCCACACCAGGCCAGCATTCTTTATGGTCAACTTTGTATTTATGTTGGAGGCCGCATGGCACAACTAAAATAAAAAAGTGTAGAGTAGGACCACCTGATGAGATTGCCTTGACTTGACAGGGTAGTGTTATGATCTGATGACTTAGGAGTAACATAAGGATTCCACAGAAGTCGTTGGTAACTATACTGACCACTACACCTGACTCAATATCGCAACTAGAAGTAGCCGTGGGATGTAACTAACCATGCCCTAGACACCTCGACACAGAAGGGGAACAATTTCTGAACCTGACTGCCAATCATCAAGATCAGCTGTGGAACTCTCCAACACACAGCCAGCACCATTACCAGAAACAACCACCGGAGGGAGCACACAACCAGAATTCCTCCTTAATGAATTCACAACAGGATGGCTCAAAAGATTGATCAATTTTTTGCCAAATATCTCAGTTTTTATAATATTATATATACAGTTTGGAAGTAATATGTACAATATTTATTGGAAACTATCTTCTGGTGGTGCTGGCTTTTTTGCTGGATTTTATAGAAAAAGAGAATTACAAAGATAAAGTTTATCAAAGCACCTCAGCCTGCTTGCAGTGGACTCTGTGCATGTAATTAGAGACTCTGATAAACCCCATAGAAGCAGAAATGTCCTATAGTGGAGTTATCCCTTACAAACAACAATTTTTTCTTTTAGTAAATTAACCCTTTAGAAGCAGCCATGCCCTTCTATAGCAGATTTACCCTTTATAAGTAGATTTATCCACCTCTTTAAAGGGAACATGTCCCCAGTTTTTTAGTTAGTGAATCAATGCCAACGACTTTCTGAGCATCTGTACTGCATTATATAAATGTGTCCATCATTCCATAACTCTCCTTGTATTCCACCAAAATCTCCTGGTATGGCCAGGTAGATAAATTTGGAGGGAAAGGGACACTAGTCTAAGTTTCATTTATGTAGAGATAGAAAATTATATTTTACAAGCCCCAGCTTCATCTAATCAAGGCAGAAGCGTAGTTTTTTTTTTTGGCACTCTTGGAAAGTTATGAATACTGGGGATTGTAGCAATCGATATTGTTGGGAAATACATTTTCAGCTTTGTGATTCCCAGAGGAAATACATGCATATTTTTTTTCATATCTGTAAGAAATGACTATGAGCTACAAAGTAATATCAGGCAGCTAGTTGACAATACATGTCATGTTTCATATCAATAGAAAGGTAAATTTGTGATATAAAACATGATCTCAATATCTTTCACCTGGGACTTCCAAGGGAGAAGATGCTGAAAAGGACAGTCCCGGCACCAATCATTGTCTCCCTCGCCTGCAGTATAACACAGAGCTTATTTTAGAAATGGCCGCTTAGCCCCGCCCCCTGCGGTGATGTCACCGCTTATACCCGCCCTGCTCTATGGTTAACATAGAGCAGGGTGGGGAAAGGTGGTGATGCCAGTACAGGAGGCCGCCCGCCCCGCCTCCTGCAGTGACATCACCGCTTATACCCGCCCTGCTCTATGTTAACCATAGAGCAGGGCGGGTATAAGCGGTGACATCACCGCAGGGGGCGGGGCTAAGCAGCCATTTTTAAAATAAACTCTGTTATACTGCAGACGAGGGAAACAATGATTGGCATCAGGGAGGCAGCGGTGGGCGAATTAATCATGCAGGGGGTGTGAATCTGCCCTTTGGCTGCAGCCTCTAGCCACCTTTTTCTAGCTGCAGGATGTAAGTTTTCTAAGTGTATTTACTCGGGGTACAGGGGGGCTCAAGGGCTGGGGGACCCCTTGCCTGGATGCAGCAGACATGCTGCATTAAGTGCTGTAATTAGATCACCATGCGTTGTTGTGAATTGGAATGTGTGGGGTTAAAATTTCGCCTCACAACATAGCCTATGACGTTCCCGGGGTCCAGACGTGTGACTGTGCAAAATTTTGTGGCTGTAGTTGTGACGGTGTAGATGCCAATCCTGGATATACACACACACATACACACATATTCAGCTTTATATATTAGATTTGGATGTTTTCACAGAACGAAGATGAGAAAACGTATTATATGAACACGATCTATGGGACAGTCCCGGGACCAGTGTCCATCGCATTGAGATCCCGGTGAGATGTGAAATGCAGAGTAACGAGACTCTGGACTTGAGTTTTCAGCCTAAAGTCACCCATGTTGTCTCTTTCGGACATTATAACGTATCACTGAGACTCTACGAAACAAGTAACTTCATTGATCCAGTAACTATGTATCCACATGAGGTGGACATTGACGGCAGCCTCCACGTGGAGTTCAGGGTGGAGTCGGATGATGAACATCTCCAGATACTTGTAGAGAAATGCCAAGCTGCTCCATCACTGGGGGAATCAGAGCAGATCTACAATCTCATCCAACATGGGTAAGTAACATAATGGATTGTACTATTACTATATTAGCAGAGAAGAGTGCTCCTGATGAACAGTAATGCCTCTATCAACAGGGTCAACACTGTGCCCCAAAAGTTACCAGCAGAGAACTCCTAATAAACAAATGTGCCTCCATTAATAGTGCCAACAAAGTGATTATAACACAACGTAAGTAGGAGAAAAAACACTTACATTGGACATCATTTCCCGCTTGACTCCAAAATTCCGCCAACTCATCACGTGTAGACAGAATCCAATAATCTAAAGGGAAGGCAATCGGTCCTCTCCATAATAAACCCATAACTGGGCAGAAGAATCTCAAGGTATTGAAGAAGAAATCCATGGCACTCGATCTTCATAAAACTTCCACTTTTATTTCAAAAAGTCTAAATAGTCTATGGAACATCAGCCGTAGAAGCACATGCATGCGCGAAAGCTGAGTGCTCCATCTCCTACATGGCACGGCCATGCTCGGTTGATTACTATGTTTTAACTATTTGAAATATAAAAGTGGAAGTTTTATGAAGATCGAGTGCCATGGATATCTTCTTCAATACGTTGATTATCAATTATCAACATTATCAGTCTTTCAACAACAATAGTGTCTCTTAATTTAACAACAACAGAAAGGTGTTAGAAACAATACCAACAGAGCGCCCCGCTGTACAGACTATCTAGCACCCTTCAAATCTGCTTGGGTAGATGAGGGGCATTGCTAAAGGGGCACCCATCTGACTCTTGGAAGGTAGCAGTAGGTTTTTAAAAGATACCAATAGAGCCTCTACCGTAAATAACACCAACATAATTTCTTCTAAAAATGTCCTAAGAGCTCGCAATAAATAGGGCCTGCGGAGGGTTGACTGATAAACAACATTGGGCGTAGAGAAGCCATTGTAAAATCAGTGTCAGCTCATTGCTTCTACTCAAGGTCAAACTATATTTTCCCTGAAATTCCGGAGAGATTCAGAGAACATTAACCATGCAGCCAGGCTCAGATTCTTCTTGCAGTTTGGACAACAGGAATCAGGTGACAGGTTCCCTTTAAAGCATAACCGCCCTTTAAATTTTTATTTAATAATAATGTAGGGTAAGCGATTATAATAAACATTCTAATATACTTCATTAGAAAATTCTGGTTGTAAACCATTCATAAACCTTCCACTACACTTTGTGTGAAGCAGACATATGTTCATTATCAGTCAGATCCGTCTTCACTGAATACGTGCATGTAACTAGAGCAATTAGTGTATCAGATTAGACTGAGCTAACAGCACAGTTGCTAAGCAACGTCAAAGTTCAAGATCAAGTCAAACTAGTTTGTGCCAAGGAAAGATCTGTCAAAATCTCCAATAACCCTATATCTGCTGGCTCCCCACAGCTCAGGATCTCTCTTGCCCTTACTCTGCTATCATATGGTGCTGCTCACCATCAACTGCGGTTCATGCCCACACAGCCATAAAATGCAGTTTTTAAAATAGCATAGAAAAATATGATAAAATAAGTCATATGGCACAAAAAATCATTATCTTAGCTGCTATGTGACCCCTCATTAAGTGTAGTATTTTTTTTAAATAAAATTACATTTACACTTTAAAGTTATTGGGAGAAAATGTCATACATTTTCTGCAGCCTCCCTCTATAGGCAAATTTTGTGTAAAACTTTTGTGTTTTTCTGAATTCTTACTACAATCCTGCATTCTTCTGTTTCAGCTGCTCCCAGGACTCTACTCTACAGTCTCATCAGGTCCCGGATCAGCGGCTGCAGCGCTTCAGCGTTCATGTATTCAAGTTTGACAACTTTACAGAAGTTTATCTGTCCTGTAACGTCATCATCTGTCACAATGGAACCATCCCGAACCGCTGCACCCAAGGCTGCCTCACCCCGAGACACAGACGTGACACCCGCAGCTCCAAAGTGCAACTCCGATCAGCCAGGTTATCCCAGGGGCCCATCAGGATCTCATCAGGTGAGATTATTTTACATACATTTAAGAAATATTTTCAACGTTGCCTTGGGATAGAGATTTTATTCCTGCTTAAAGGGAACCTGTCACCTCTATCCAGCCTCTCTCCTATCACTAACTGTCCCTGCACCTTCCTAGCTGTTCCCTAACCATCCCTCTCTAAGTTAAAGGGGCCCTATAAAGATTTAGAAAAATGAATTAGAACTTACATATGGTCTCCATGTAGGAGACTGGAAAGGCGGGCTCCGGGTTCCATGATTCCCTCCTCACGGTGTCCAAGCATGCACCACTGGGCGTCGTCCCTCCTGCTGCTTTCCCGCTTCCCTTTGGAATCCCCTGCCCTCTCTGCCAGTGTAATGCCCGAGCTGGAACGTCATATCCGGCCTGGTGCATTATGGGCCTGATCACGTGATCGGCTTGGCTTTAATATGCACATTGTGCATGTGTGGGCCGCCCAGTGGGGTCTGCTTGAACACAATGCGGAGGGAATCATGGAGCCCGGAGCCCGCCTTTCCAGTCTCCTAGATGGAGACCATATGTAAGGTCTAATTAATTTTTCTAAATCGTTATAGGGCCCCTTTAGCTCAGAGAGGGATGGTTAGGGAACAGCTAGGAAGGTGCAGGGACAGCTAGTGATAGGAGAGAGGGCTAGATCGAGGTGACAAGTTCCCTTTAAACCAAATCCACAACCATGACTGTGAAATCAGTAAGACAAACGTCCGACTCTGACTCCTGAATTTCCCTAAATCCAACTCCAACTTCAAAACCACTGAAATTGACAAAAACTCCACGACCAAGACTCCACAACCATGACTGTGAACTCAGTAAGTCACATATCTGATTCCAACTCCTCAATTTCCCTCAATCCAACTCCGACTCCAGCTCCACAACCATGACTGTGAAGTCAGTAAGGCAAACATCCGACCCCGATTTCCACTCCTCAATTTCCCTAAATCCAACACTACCAAAATGGAGAACGACTCCACGACTCTGACTCCACAACCATGACTGGGAACTCAGTAAGCCAAACATCCGATTCCAATTCCCCAATTTCCCCAAATTCAACTCAGACACCACCAAAATTGACACCAACTCTGACTCCACAGCCTTGTACATGGGTACAGGCCATGCCCAAACACAGGCATTATCGGTGGCACAGTGGCTAGCACTGCAGACTTGCAGCGCTGAGCTCCTGGGGTCAAATCTCACCAAGGACAACATCTGCAAGGAGTTTGTATGTTCTTATGGGCTTCCTTTGGCCACTCCGGTTTCCTCCCACATTTCAAAGACATACTGATAGGGTATTTAGATTGTGAGCCTCAATGGGGGACAGCATTATTGATGTAGGTAAAGTGCTATGGAATTAATAGCACTATATAAATGAATAAGTAGTATTATTAATGACATCAGTGACCCTATGAACACCTAAAGAATGAGCAGCACGAACAATGTCAGAAGTGTGCCCCCATAAATAGGGCTAATTAAGGGGCTGTCTGTCCACTTCTGGCCAAAACCTTCGTAGGCTGGTTTCACACTGCAGTTTTTTCCCTGATCAGGTTCGATCAGGTTTGTGTGCCAAAGCCAGGAGTGTCTCCAAAACTCAGAACAGGTGTCAATCTATCAATTATAGGTTTTTCTCTGTAAGTTCCTCTCCTAGTTTTGGCACACAAACCGGATCGAACCTGATCAGAGAAAAACTGCAGTGTGAAACCAGCCTTAAATGCAAGAGTTAAAGAGGACCTGTCACCAAACCAGGCATGGTGATCTAATTACAGCACTGGACGCAGCATGTCTGCTGCATCCAGGCAAGGGGTCCCCCAGCCCTTGAGCCGCCCTGTACCCCGAGTAAATACACTTAGAAAACTTACATCGTGCAGCCAGAAAGGAGGTGGCTAGAGGCTGGAGCCAAAGGGCAGATTCACACCCCCTGCCTGTGTAATCTGCCCACCGCTGCCAATCACTCTCTCCCTCTTCTGCAGCATAATAGTTGTTTTTTTTCCCCCCCAGAAATGGCCATTTTGCCCCGCCCCCTGAGGTGACGTCACCGCTTATACCCGCCCTGCTCAATAGTTAACCATAGAGCAGGGCGGGTATAAGCGCTGACGTCACCGCAGGGGGCGGGGCTAAATGGCCATTTCTGGGGGGGGGGGGGAAACAACTCTTTATTATGCTGCAGAAGAGGGAGAGAATGATTGGCAGCGGTGGGCAGATTACACAGGCAGGGGGTGTGAATCTGCCCTTTGGCTGCAGCCTCTAGCCACCTCCTTTATGGCTGCACGATGTCAGTTTTCTAAGTGTATTTACTCGGGGTACAGGGCGGCTCAAGGGCTGGGGGACCCCTTGCCTGGATGCAGCAGACATGCTGCGTCCAGTGCTGTAATTAGATCACCATGCCTGGTTTGGTGACAGGTCCTCTTTAACCAGATGAAATAAAAAGAACACACTTCACCTTCTGGATCGGCATCATTCCCATTTATCAATAATCATTACAACTATGCCCAATTGTAGTCACTCTGTAGCCCCTGCCATACTGTGCCATGAAGGCCCTGATGCTCTACAGCTCCATCTGGAAAAGTTTATGGCAAGTACCATTTCCTCTCCTTATCATTGACCGCAGTAGTCCTGCCTGTATCTTCACCATCTCCTGTCCTCTTCCTACAGATCAGCCCCACAATCCTCCTACAGTCCCGGTGTCGGCCCTTGTGGTGGTGATCGGGGTCTTCGGTCTCTTGTCGGTACTTGGACTGGTTCTACAGAAGCTTCACTACAGGAGACGGGACTACACCCGCTACAGAACATGGCAACTAATTGATTTTTTAAAGTTTCATTATTCTCAAAAATAATTTCTATCAGAAAAACATAGCTGATCCTTATAATATGATTCTGTACTTGGAATAAAATAACTGTAATAAAGTGTTCATTTTGTTAAGTAAAAAATATGGCAACTTTATGATTACAGCATAATAAAACAACTGGTATAAACTACAACCGCAATAGTGAGGAAGTGGCAGTACGCCAGGCCTTGTCGAGATAACAATATGACATTGTCCATTGGTATAATAAACTGTGGCTGCTTTGATAAAAGATTAAGAAGCAGCTTTTTTCCCCTCCAAACCAACATAATGTGGCTCAAAGTTGAGGGTGACGCACAGATGATTATAACACACTCACTGATGATGGTAATGACACACTCACAGATGTTCATGACGATTATTATAGAAAAATTGTAAAAAAAAACATAAGAGGGAAAAGGATATAGCTACCCCACTCTGAATATATAGGATTACTTATTACTATGGAAAGAGAAACTAATTCAAACTGGGAAGTAGCAAGAGATAAACCTTCATTGAAGCAGGACCTCCTGGTGTGGACAGGTAATTTCAGAAGAGTTCTTGGGAAAACACATCCAGTCCGAGATTTGTTTATACAGAGGAGGAACTGGGGAAGTAGCAAGAGATAAACCTTCATTGAAGCAGGACCTCCTGGTGTGGACAGGTAATTTCAGAAGAGTTCTTGGGAAAACACATCCAGTCTGAGATTTGTTTATACAGAGGAGGAACTGGGGAAGTAGCAAGAGATAAACCTTCATTGAAGCAGGACCTCCTGGTGTGGACAGGTAATTTCAGAAGAGGAGTTCTTGGGAAAACACATCGAGTCCGAGATTTGTTTATACAGAGGAGGACAACTACTGAATGTCAGAAGATCATCCTAGACCTGTGGGCACCAGTGGTCAGTGATGAATATTGGGCTAATCATAGATCCTACAGTCGAGGAATATACATGTTCAGCTTCATGACTACAAGAGGAAGGACATGCATATTTTCATAATTGTGCGGCAGTGGGGTCTGTCTATTACAAACTCTGTATTGTTAATATCCACTGTTCATAAATTGGGCAACTAGTTGACAGACACTTACAGACAGACCTATATCTTTATACCGTCTGTGACTTCTTATCTTTCTATACCTTGTGTTTTTTCTTCACGTTTTTTGTCACAGTGTGTGTTTTTTTATTTTGCAATTAGGTAATTTTGATTTTAAGTGATTCCACTGGGGTCCTACTTTTAAATATATTTAATAAATGTATACATTTTAGGAGCTATTTAATTTATTTCTCTACAAGTGCCAGTTACCTTCATACACCTCCTAAATTACAAGTGAGTACACAACATAAAATAGTTTCAGTAATGCTATAAATACAGTTTATTTATTCAGTCTATTTGCTGTGTTTAATTAACACATCTAAATGCCCTAAGCAACAGTTCTCTTAATAACTGTATATAGACGAACAACAACAATAAGCCTGAGCCATATTTACCCTCTACTTGTTGTAACATGTTGGTTATTATAACAGGATCCAGCTTTGGTTGCAATGTTTAGATATGGGGACACAATGGGTTGTGAGGCAAGATCTTCTGTTTAGATAGGCAAGGATACTGTAGGTGACCCCGAAAAATCTGATTGATGTGAAGACCCCTCTCAGTGAGCTAGCGAGTTGCAGGGCTAGAGATGAGCGAACACCTCAGGGTTCGAATTTGGTTGCGTTTGCCGAATGCAGAGTGTTCGCCGAACAATTCGGCAAACACCCTCAACACCAATGAAATCAATAGTAGGCAATATAAAACACATAGAAAACACCTTCAAAGGTTTCCAAAAGCTGACAAACACACACACAGATCATCTTACCTGTCTCCTGCTGTTTGCTTGCTTCCAGGTCCACTCTTCTGCACTCCCCCTCACTCACTTCCGGTCCTGCCCATTAACCTTTCACCCATGAGTCGCAGAGAGTGACATGTATGGTCAACTCATCTGGTCACCATAGAAATGTGTCACGTGAACAAATCATGTCAGCTGATCATGGTGACCAGCTCCGTCGGAGGTCACAGAGAGTGACATGCATGGTCACATGATCTGATCACTGTAGCAACGTGTCACGATAGCCATGGTGACCAGATCATGTGACCGTGTATGTCACTCTCTGCGATCTCTGGTCCCTGTGTGCGGTAACTCCTTGAGGTTGCCGTTCAGGGAAGCATGGAGCCGTTAATCATAACGAGTACCATGCTTACCTGACCTGTCCTCAGGTGTCCTCAGGAGTCACCGTACCCTTGGGCTGCAGCTCGTTCATTCAGCAACTGGAGGCTGTGATGAGAATGCCGTATTCTTCATCACAGCCTCCATTCAAGAACACTTTTCAGAGGATCCGAGGAGGGGTATAAGGGTAGAGGGATTCATAAAAATGTAGTCCCTAAATGTCCGTGTGTTTACATTTCTAATTAAAAAAAATTCTATGTGTGGCATCTTCTTTACTATTTACTTGAAATTTTTAATCGCCGTGTCTAATTTGGCCTGACAATATGAATTTCGGGTTTAATCCCACCTAGCAATACAAAGCTGGTAGTAACCCCTTATTACACAGCATGCCACCGCCACCAAGGCCACTGGTAGAGTTGGGTAAAGTGCCTGGAAATGGCGCTACGATGAATGCACCATTTTCAGGGGTGGTTGTGGGTTGCTATTCTTTAGTGTGGGGGACCCTAACATGATGGCCCTCATCCCACTGAGAATACCAGCCCTCAGCTAGCTAGTTTTACCTTGGCTGGTAATTAAAAATAGGGCAGAGCCCTATGCATTTTTTTTTGCCAGTCAAGGTTAAAATAAGCAGCTAAGGGTGGCAGCTCGCAGCTGTCCGCTTTATCTGTGCTGAGACTGAAAAATACAGCGGAGCCCTACATATTTTTTACCTCATTATTTATTTATTTTACACCCTATAACATCAGGTTAGTTGCCATACAATAATGTGTATAACAACCAAATACAGAAACCATCCGGTTTGTGAAAATGCACTCTAATTGAAACAGACAATCACACAGGCTCTTACAGGGTATGAGTGTCTGTGATTGGCTGTTGCCCAGTCAGTAAAGGGAATATGCTGAAAGCTTAAAGGGTGGAACCGGAGTAAGGCTGCCTTCACATTTGCGTATGGGAACGCAGCGTATGCTGCGTTCCCATAAGCATTCAAACGCATGCGCACTGCGTTCCTATGTTTAACATAGGAACGCATAGTGCCTGCGTTTGCTGCGTTCGGGTGCGGATGCGGACGATATCTGCTCCTTCCGGTGTCCAGCATCCGCACCCGGGATGCAGCTTGCAGCATTTTTTTGTGCGTTTGGGGATCTTGGAAGATCAGCAAGTGTCCCCAAGCGCACAAAAAATGCATTGCCGTCAATGGGTCCGCAGTGTTCAGCGCTTGACAGCGCGGGAGAACGCTGCGGACCCATTGAAAAATCTCCCGGTGGCCGCCGGTGATGTCACAGGAGCTCACCGACGGCCACCGGGAGATCAGCTCAGCCTCTGCTGTCCTCCTCCCCGCCGCCTGTAATCTCCTAGCGATGTCGGCAGGGAGAACATCTGATGTGACAGCTGTTTGAATCTTCCCGCGCCGACATCTCCTCTCAGTGTCGGCGCGGGAAGATTCAAACAGCTCTCAGATCAGCTGTTCTCCCCGCTGACAGTCCCGGAGCTTACCGGCGGCCGGGGGGCGGAGATCTCCGGTGCTGATCTCCGCCCCCGGCCCGCCCCCGGACAGCACCGATTGGCTGCCGGGCTCCATAGTGATGTGTCCGCAGGCGGACATTATCCGCTGCGGACACATCATTTGGACCCTGCTTCTGACAGCGTTTGTGTCTGCATGCCATCAGCATGCAGACACAAACGCTAATGTGAAGCCAGCCTAAGTGAGAGGGAGTGTGGAAGAGCAGACCTGGAAGCAAGCAAGATAAGATAACTTTTTGCTTTGGTTGAACTATTGCGAGTGTAGACAGGGATCTGCAAAAAGTGAGGACCCTTGACACTTTGGGTTGCAGGATTCCATATTTTGGCTCTATTAAAAGGTAGTGAGCAGTTGGTCCATCTGCATGATCCACCAGCGCTGCCCCCAGCTCCTACTTGGGGAAGTTCCTTGCACCCAGTTTGTGCATTATAGGATTAGATTGGCCATTGGTGATTCCTTTATACAAGTTTTATTTTTGAAAAAGAGATAAGGTAACTTTTTTCTTGGTTCAGCCTCAGTGGGAAACTGGTAAGATGATCTATGTGTGTATGTCTTTGTGTATGGGTGTTGCATAACGTAGAACAGAAGCATTAGTTCATTTGCACTAATGCTTCTGTTCCAGTTAAGCTACACACAAATCCAAACAATTACCAAACAAAACCCTAATTTCCAACTTTTCCGTAAAGGTGCCGAATGAACATTGCCAAATTAGGTCCGGATTTGAAATTGGCCAACATGTTCGAGCTAACTTCGCTCATCTCTAGCCTGGTCTCATTTTTCTGTTCCCGAAAATAAGACTGTCTGCAGTTTGTAATGGAGTTTAACTCTCTGCACCTCTTAGGCCGGCTTCAAATCACAATTTTTCCCTGTCAGGTTCTGTCCAGTGTTTTGCAGAACGCACCCCGGAGATCCTGACAGCCCTGGACATACTGAACCGGAGGGCAAATATGTCCTCCGATCCTGTCTTGTGCCGGAATCAGCGGCTGCCGCTGTCCAGTGCTGAAATTTCAGCATAGCGGCTGGAGGGGAGCTCTTCAGGTGCTGAAATTTCATCCGCGGCTCTTTCAGCTGTGCTGTCCAGGTGCTGAACGAGCGCGGCTTGAATTTCAGAGCCGCAGCTCGTTCAGCATCCGCCATCCGGGAACTGGATTATTTTTCTGCCCATAGACGCCAGATTGCCCTGGATCCAGTTTTGTTCGATTATTGCCCCGGACACCAAAACGTCTGCAAGCTCCGATTTTGTGTCCGGGGATAAAAAAAATTAAATCAACCGGATACAGCCAGAGAGACACCAAACCAGATGGCAAATAACTGCCATCTGGCCCCATAGGGATACAATAGGGGCAAGATCAGATCTGGGACTGTCCAGTTCACACCGGACAGCCCCAGACCCAAAGAACCATGCTGTGAAGCTGGCCTTAACGAAGTAAATTCCATCCTCTCTCTTTGATTGTTAAGCCAATAACTCTTTATCTCTGCTACTCCCCCTTCCTCTAGATGGCAAATGCTTGTAGGAAGGTTACTCCAGTAGAGATGAGTGAATGCTCCGAAATTACAAAATTTCTAGTAATTCATAAAACTCAATATCAACCCTCTGAGGAGTTTTAAAACATGACATAAGATATAAAGTTAAAATAACCCCCCCCCCCATTAGCATACAGCTGTTTCAGGTTTCTTGCCCCTCATCAGTGCCAAGTACGCTTTTGGATGAATGAGGTCTTTGATTGCTAATTTAAGGAGGTAAAGATTCTACATAAGAAGAATGCCAAGAAGACTTACAGTATAAGCCATACATTACTCCCTTGGAAAAAAATATGTAAAACATTCTTCACAAAGTAGAATAGAGGAGGCATTATTGTTGCAATTATTACCCCAACTAAGATCTTTACCAATCTTCATGTGCTGGTAATAAATGCCAGAGGGAATGACTTTAGCTGTGTTTCAGTCCTTGAGTACCAGTAGAAGCACCACTACTTGCTCCAGACATCTTGACAGTAGTACTAACAGACAGGGCAATAATCAGCCAATAATCAGCAAGCATATTAGTGGGGAAGAATCATATGATGTTATGGAATACATGGCACATCAGTGGCCTTAGTAACAGACGGATGATGTTACCTCTGTGAGTGACACCATCAGTTTGAGTTTTTGTTCTGCACAGAATGGTCTGCCTGATCGTAAATGACTAAAAGGGATAATTTTTGGACTATGACTCTTCTATGATTTGTTACTTTAAGGATATTTCCTTTTATTCTGCTGGAAAATTGTTACAATTGTGCCATCAATGACAGACTGAACTCACCACGCCAAGTTACAATTCAGTTTTACTGCTATAGAGAATGCTCCTTGGATACAGGAAATCCCAATATTGACTTTGTGAGTGCTTTTGGACCGCCTAAATTCTGGATTATAGATAAGTACAAGCTCAACTTGAGATAGGGTTCAAGTAACACTGTTAAACCCTGAAACCTCCTGCTCTGAAATATATGGTAAACTGTGCTAAGAGCTAATATTTGTAACAACGTTCTGCGCCTTACCAATGATGTGTAACTGCCAAGCTGTGGGCATCATTCTGTTGTGTGTTCGCCAGGATTGTGCTCTCATTAATAGATTGTATCCACTAAGTTGAGTACATTATTATTCCAAATGAACCGTGCTGAGTCACTGTGAATCACTGCAACATCCTCAAGTGGGGAACTGAATTAAGGGCCACAGACCACGCTTACTCCGACATCTTTACATTATGTATTTGAGGTATTCTAAAAACTTTGTTAATGATGGAGCCCGCTAATGTCAGCATTTTAATAGGAGCTCTCTGTTGGTTTTCATTGATTTTAAGATCTCCCAAATTCATACCTGCATATTGTGGCCAATGGATGTACAAGAATGAAGGTAAAACCACAGTCTGCTATACTATATATCATTATGTCAATATGACAGCATGATAACTGTTGAGGGTCTATGAGATGGGAACTTTAACAGTCACTAATGATGAAAGTAGAGCGAGGCGTTAGACAAGGCGGCATCCTGTCACCATTTCTCTTTAATTTATATGCATAAGCTATTGTCATTGGGACTTCAAAATTGGAGGAAGATCATCAACAAACTAAAACACCCAGATGATACAACACTGATAGCAACAAGCGTAGATGGAATGAAGGACTTAATAAGGAGGGTCAAGATGGAAAGCTCCAACATGGGACTATCACATTGAAGAAAGAGGCACTCACCCGGTAAAAGTTGTTCCTAATGGATGACTTTAATCAGCATTGAGGTACAGGGTGCTGGGGAGGGGGTGTTGGAGGTGCAGACGACGGCACCGTTTCGGAAACAACTTTGCCTTTTTCTTCAATGTGATTATACATCTCAGGCTGTTATAAGACTGTGCACCCTCAGCCCTGCTGCAGTTGACACTGCTGGTGCCGCTACTTAGGTTCTTGAATGTCTGGTGCCCCACATTTCTGCCTCTTAAATATTGCCTCCAACATGGGACTGTTACACATCACAAGAAGACAGATACACTGACTACTGCCAGGTATGACTGGGACACATGTGAGATGGACAGCGATGAACTGGACGTTCTAAAGGATTTCAACCTACTCGGATCAATCACTCAAGATGCAGCGATGACACAGGAAGTCAATAGGAGACTAGCTAATCAACTATGAAGTCACCGGACAAGGTCTTCACATCAAGGAACATTTCACTGGTGATGAAGACACGGCTCGTACGAAGTCTGGTCTGTTCTGTAGTAACATATGGAAGTGAAACGTGGATGATAAATAAACAAGACAGAAGAAACTTTGGAGTTGGAGAAGGATGTTATCAATTCCATGGATGGCAAGAAGAACAAACCAATCAATAATGGAACAAATCAAGCCAGACATGTCACTGGAAGAAGGATCACCAATATACGACTTGTCTACACATCATACAAAGACAGAAATCACTAGAGAAGGACATCATGGTTAGAAGAATAGAAGGAACAAGGCGAAGAAGAAGACCAGCAACCCAATGGCTTGACACTATTAAGATAACAAGAAAAGACCCTGGTGGACTTTTTTAGGCATGGAGAAGAACCCGGTTGACCCATCTAGGCTTAGATAAGACCCTGGTGGACCTATTTAGGCTTGGAGTAGGCCCTGGTGAACCTATCTAGCATTGGAGAAGACCTTGGTGGACCTATCCTACAGATTGTTTGTCTATCAAGTCACCATGGCTCCAGATCAATAAATAATAATAAAAATGATGATCCTGACACCTACAACTACTAATCCGGATCCCACCCTTGTCTAATCTAAGGAACGGTAGTTGCACCATATTCAGTTACGCTCTAATACCTTGACCTGATCGTGTTATTTGTGCACTTTGTGCTATGGTTACACTTACACTGTATAATTTGGCACTAATAGGCACAGTATAAGAGGTGTGGAGTTCAGTAGAACGTGATTAGTACCTAATGTAACATGATAAGTGGTCGGTTTACCTGCTAATCATGTGGAGAATCTAATCAGACACTTGTGCAGAGTATTTAAGCTCTTGGAGAAGATTTGATCACAGTTTTATCTAATTCTTCGAGATGTTTTGTCACTCGGTGATGATTCTGCTGCTTTGTGCTGTTTGCTTTCAGGCTTTCTCCAGTGTCGGTGAGTATTTATTATTTGTCTTCAGTGTTATAATTTGATAGAATGACGATCTAATGGGATTGAGGTGTTCTGTAAATATGGTTCATTAGCAAAATTTAAAATCTTTTGCTGTTGATAAGGAACCAATGAAACAAGAACAATGTAAGAAAGTCAACGCAATTAGAACGTGGTTTCTCCAAATCCTGCACACAATGCTACTTTTTCTGACTACTACAGTTTCAGAATTAGGATATGTGCACATCGAAGAAGAGAATAAAGTAATTACAATAATAATAATATTACTTACTGTAAGTAAAGGGAGGTCAAACAATCCGAGGACAGGTCCAGGAGATGGTAAACAACAAGGGGTAGTCAGAGACTAATTTCAATGAACAAGCCGGAGTCAGGAAAACCAGAGAGACAAGACAGTTTACAGGGACGAGCAAAAGAGTAGTCAGGTCACAGCAAAGGATCAAAGTCCAGGTAAGGGAATAAAGTCAGGCACAGAGCACAGAGGGATCAGTCTCACACAGGCAAAAGCAAGAGTACAATTGATACTGAATAGAGGAGCTAGCATGCTTAAGTAGAGGACTAATCAAGGGAAGCGAACACTGATGATTGCAGCACAGACCCAGCACAACCAAAACCGACTGACAGCCTCCACACAATAGTAACATAGCAGACAAGGACAGTGTGGAGATCGTGACACCTTAGTGACTGGGCCAATTGTGACCTTAATGACCAGGCTAAACCTTGGAAATCTGATTAGTGTCACTTTATATGGCAATAACTTTGGAGCTTCCACAAATCCCAGTGATTTTGAAACTTTTTTTGTGTGACACATTGTACTTTATGCCAATGGTAAATTTAGGTTGATTATTTTTCATGAAATTTTGGCAAAAATTTAGAAAATTTAGCAATTTTCAAACTTTCAATCTTTATATACCTAAACTAGTTAGTCGTGCTGTACAGAATAATTCATAAGTAACATTTCCCACATGCCTAATTTTTCAAGTCATTTTATTTTTTTAGGATGTTAGAAGGGTTGAAAGTTCAGCAACAATTAGTAATTTTTTTTTTTTCACGAAATTTACAAAACAGATTTCGTTAGGGACCTAATCAGATTTAAATGGAATTTGAGCTGCCTATATATTGGAAACTCCCCAAAAGTGGTACACCGTTTAATTCCCTTCAAGACCAAGGGCGTAATAGTAAAGTTCAAATCAACACCCCCCCTTTTTTGCTCCATTAAAAATAAAACTATACAAAAAACTATACACATATTTGTTATTGCCGCGTTCAGAAATTACTGATCTATCAAAATATAAAATCAATTAATCAGAGCTGTAAACTGCATAATGCGAAAAAAGTCCAAATGCTAAAATTACGTTTTGTTGGCTGCCGTAACATTGAAATAAAATGCAATAACAGGTGATCAAAACATCACATCTATCCAAAAGTGGTATCATTAGAAATGTCAGCTCTAGACGCAAAAAATAAGCCATCATACAGCCCTAGATCCTGAAAAATGAGAACGCTACAGGACGCGGAAAATGGCACCAAAGTGCAATTTTTTTTCTTTAGAAACTTCTATACTTTTTTTTCATCACTTAGATAACAGTAAAAGTAACATGTTTGGTATTTACGAACTCGTACTGACCTGAGGCATCATACTGACACCTCAGTGTTACCATATAGTACTGACCAGAGGCATCATACCGACACCTCAGTGTTACCATATAGTACTGACCCCAGACATCATACCGACACGTCAGTGTTACCATATAGTACTGACCCCAGACATCATACCGACACGTCAGTGTTACCATATAGTACTGACCCCAGACATCATACCGACATGTCAGTGTTACCATATAGTACTGACCCGAGGCATCATACCGACACGTCAGTGCTACCATATAGTACTGACCCCAGACATCATACCGACATGTCAGTGTTACCATATATTACTGACCCCAGACATCATACTGACACCTCAGTGTTACCATATAGTACTGACCCCAGACATCATACTGACACGTCAGTGTTACCATATAGTACTGACCTGAGGTATCATACCGACACGTCAGTGTTACCATATAGTACTGACCCCAGACATCATACCGACACGTCAGTGTTACCATATAGTACTGACCCCAGACATCATACCGACACGTCAGTGTTACCATATAGTACTGACCCGAAACATCATACAAACACATCAGTGTTACCATATAGTACCGACCTGAGGCATCATACCGACATGTCAGTATTACCATATAGTACTGACTTGAGACATCATACTGACACGTCATTGTTACCATATAGTACTGACCCCAGACATCAGACCGACACCTCAGTGTTACCATATAGTACTGACCCCAGACATCATACCGACACGTCAGTGTTACCATATAGTACTGACCCCAGACATCATACCGACACCTCAGTGTTACCATATAGTACTGACCCGAGACATCATACCGACATGTCAGTGTTACCATATAGTACTGACCCCAGACATCAGTCCGACACCTCAGTGTTACCATTTTAGTACTGACCCCAGACATCATACCGACACGTCAGTGTTACCATATAGTACTGACCCCAGACATCATACCGACACCTCAGAGTTACCATATAGTACTGACCCCAGACATTATACCAACACCTCAGTGTTACCATATAGTCCTGACTCCTGACATCAGACCGAAACGTCAGGGTTACCATATAGTACTGGCCCCAGACATCAAACCGACATGTCAGTGTTAGCATATAGTAATGACCCCAGACATCATACCGACACGTCAGTATTACCATATAGTACCGACCCCAGACATCATACCGACACGTCATTGTAACCATATAGTACTGACCCCAGACATCAAACCGACATGTCAGTGTTAGCATATAGTACTGACCCCAGACATCATACCGACACGTCATTGTTACCATATAGTGCTGACCCCAGACATCATACCGACATGTCAGTGTTACCATATAGTAGCAACCCAAGACATCATATCGACACGTCAGTGTTACCATATAGTACTGACCCGAGACATTATACCGACACGTTAGTGTTACCATATAGTACTGACCCGAAACATCATACAGACACGTCAGTGTTACCATATAGTACTGACCCGAGGCATCATACCGACACGTCAGTGTTACCATATAGTACTGACCCAAGGCATCATACCGACACCTCAGTGTTACCATATAGTCCTGACTCCTGACATCAGACCGAAACGTCAGTGTTACCATATAGTCCTGACCCCAGACATCAGACCGACACGTCAGTGTTACCATATAGTCCTGACCCCAGACATCAGACTGACACATCAGTGTTATCATATAGTACTGACCCCAGACATCATACCGACACGTCAGTGTTACCATATAGTACTGACCCGAGGCATCATACCGACATGTCAGTGTTACCATATAGCATTGACCCCAGACATCATACCGACACGTCAGTGTTACCATATAGTACCGACTCCAGACATCAGACCGACACGTTATGGTAACCATATAGTACTGACCCCAGACATCAAACCGACACTCAGTGTTAGCATATAGTACTGACCCCAGACATCATACCGACACGTCATTGTTACCATATAGTACTGACCCCAGACATCATACCGACATGTCAGTTTTACCATATAGTACTGACCCCAGACAGCATACCGACACGTCATTGTTACCATATAGTACTGACCCCAGACATCATACCGACATGTCAGTGTTACCATATAGTACTGACCACAGACATCATACCGACACGTCATTGTTGCCATATAGTACTGACCCGAGACATCATACTGACACGTCAGTGTTACCATATAGTACTGACCTGAGACATCATACCGAGATGTCAGTGTTACCATATAGTACTGACCCCAGACATCATACCGACACGTCAGTGTTACCATATAGTACTGACCCCAGACATCATACCGACACGTCAGTGTTACCATATAGTACTGACCTGAGACATCATACCGAGATGTCAGTGTTACCATATAGTACTGACCCCATACATCATACCGACACCTCAGTGTTACCATATAGTACTGACCCCAGACATCATACCGACACGTCAGTGTTACCATATAGTACTGACCCGAGGCATCATACTGACACGTCATTGTAACCATATAGTACTGACCCCAGACATCATACCGACACCTCAGTGTTACCATATAGTACTGACCCCAGACATCATACCGACACCTCAGTGTTACCATATAATACTGACCCCAGACATCATACCGACACCTCAGCGTTACCATATAGTACTGAACCGAGACATCATACCGACACGTCAGTGTTACCATATAGTGCTGACCCCAGACATCATACCGACATGTCAGTGTTACCATATAGTACTGACCCGAGACATCATACCGACATGTCAGTGTTACCATATTGTACCAACCCGAGACATTATACCGACACGTCAGTGTTACATATAGTACTGACCCGAAACATCATACCGACACGTCAGTGTTACCATATAGTACTGACCCCAGACATTATACCGACACGTCAGTGTTACCATATAGTACTGACCCCAGACATTATACCGACACATCAGTGTTACCATATAGTACTGACCCCAGACATCATACCGACACCTCAGTGTTACCATATAGTACTGACCCCAGACATCATATCGACACGTCAGTGTTACCATATAGTACTGACCCCAGACATCATACTGACACCTCAGTGTTACCATATAGTACTGACCCGAGACATTATACCGACACGTCAGTGTTACATATAGTACTGACCCGAAACATCATACCGACACGTCAGTGTTACCATATAGTACTGACCCCAGACATCATACCGACACGTCTGTGTTACCATATAGTACTGACCCCAGACATCATACCGACATGTCAGTGTTACCATATAGTACTGACTCCAGACATGAGACCGAAACGTCAGTGTTACCATATGGATCACTGCTGTGTCTGTTCTAATGGATGATTATAATTACTGGACATGTGAACTGAGCCCAATAATGTAGTGTATGGACCTGACTAATTTGATTGACTATCTCTGCTGATGTTTTCACTTTTTATCTGTCTACAGAGAGCGCCCCAAAGAGTGAGAAATGCATTTTACAACCAGGTATGTGTAAATATTGTCATTAAAATGGATTTCTACCAAACTGTAAAATTGTCCATAAATGTTAGTAAATCAAAAGGTCTATCTATCTATCTATCTATCTATCTATCTATCTATCTATCTATCTATCTATCTATCTATCTATCTATCTATCTATCTATCAGAAAAAATTTCTCTGCAGCACTCAGCTAGTACCAATGATGCACACATGCTAACAAGCTGTATATATATGAGGAAAAAATTTAAAAAACTTACGTTTTTTTCAAAAAACTCAAAATTCTTATTTTTTATTTTTTGGGGGTTCTTAGTACATACATTGTATGTACCAAAAACAGACTGCAGCACTCCATATTCCTTTTTAGCAACCGCCTTTATTGGGCCATCAGGTGTACAGTTGTGGCCAAAAGTATTGACACCCCTGCAATTCTGTCAGGTAATACTCAGTTTCTTCCTGAAAATGATTGCAATCACAAATTCTTTGCTATTATTATCTTCATTTAATCTGTCTTCAATGAAAAAAAAACACAAAAGAGAATGAAGCAAAAAGCAATACATTGATCATTTCACACAAAACTCCAAAAATGGGCCGGACAAAAGTATTGGCACCCTCAGCCTAATACTTGGTTGCACAACCTTTAGCCAAAATAACTGCGATCAACCGCTTCCGGGAACCATCAATGAGATTCTTACAATGCTCTGCTGGAATTTTAGACCATTCCACTTTGGCAAACTGGAGTCCACCCCAGAGCTAGGTCCTTCCCTGGAGGGATATCTGGGTAGTCCCGTGTTTGAGACTCTTAAATGAGGCTCCACGGACTCCATTTGCATATTCAAATTCCCAGGGGGCAATGCACCATGGATTTCACTGTGTTTGAGCGCTTTGGCCGGCTGCCCGCAGTGTTTTCCTCGACTGGTCTCCCTGAGATCAATGAGTACTTTGTGATGTTGGTCTACCAGGCATTGCTCCCACCTAGGCAGAATCCTACTCCACACTGATGAGGGGCAATACCCCGAAACAGCTGTCTGTGGATGGATACCTGGCTTTGGTATTTCCCTTGTCATATCCTTAAGCTCGTAACTGAGTGGGATATTGACTGAAAGGGCCACTTAATATGGTGGGTATGGTGGTCTCCGCAAGGAGTCCACCCCAGGGCTAGGTCCTTCCCTGGAGGAATATCTGGTTAGTCCCATGTTTGATATTCCTAAACGAGGCTCCACGGACCCCATTTGCATATTCAAACTCCCAGGGGGAGGATTTCACTGAGTTTGAGCGCTTTAGCCGGCTGCCCACAGTGTGTTCCTCAACTGGTCTCCCTGAGATCAGTGAGAGATTTGTGATGTTTCAGATTTGCTTTCCTGTAAAAAATATTGTGCTGGGTCACGGTTGAAGCTTTCTAATGCACTAAATGAAAAAAGTATAATTGTAATTCAATTGCAGCAGGACAAATGCCAGCGACACCATATCATGATCAATCACACCAAGTTTGGTGCTGCTGCTGGCACCTCTCCTTATCTCTCTGTGCCCCTATATCAATGAACTCTCTGCCATATGTGGCACCCCAGAGTCCGGTTGCCACAATGCCATTGCCTCCCTTGGGGGTGATGTCATGTTTGAAAGCAAGAAGGGGTATCCACACCAGGTAAACCCACAGCATGCAACACACTTTCCTGACTCCAGGTCTGAAGGGGGAGCTCGAGAACCGAGTTCAGGGGAGCTCACCTATAAATTCTTGTCTGGAGGAGGGGTTAGTTAGTCTGTTTTTCCAGTTCAGTGGAGAGGAAGAACAGTACAGACATCCTAGGGACTGGAATCAGAGAAACTCATCCCAGGATAGAGAACATCAAGCTTGAGGGACCCATCGGAGAGGGTCTGAGGAAAGAGAGAGCCTGGGGAGCGGAGCCAGTTACTGGCTCACCCCAGAGCAGAGCACTAGAAGCGGACACCGAAGTCCAAGGTTGTGCGGGTACTAAAGACCCAGCAGCCAAAACCGGAGGATGGGAGACTCCACGTCTCCTGGCCACAGCAAAGCACCTGGAGGCACAGCAGCACCCGAGAGCCAAGAGAAAGCCGCCAGAGGAGTGGTATCAGAGAAGGGTTCAAGCTGCCTGCCATACAGGTGAGAGACTTACCAGCAGGAAGAGAGGGTCGCAGCATAGGTATAGGCAGCCAGGACCAGAAAAGAGGAGCGCAGCAGGGAGGCCTCAGAACTCACCGGCTGAGGAGATCCCCAACTTCCTTCCAGGCTGTCCGGACTCACAACATCACCTGTGGTCAGTGTCCTGGTTTGAACCTTCAACTACTAGTAAAGGTAAAGGAGACTACATACTGTGTCTGTAGGTTATTCCGTGCCCTCAGTACTGCACCCCAACGGCCTACCACCGCCATAGACTATACCCATGGGGAGCGATACCACTGTAGCTGCGATTCCATCATCCCCAGAGGTCCCGTGTCGGCCATCAATAGCCGAACATCACAGGTGGCGTCACGACTTCAACCCCAAAACCGTAACTCCCAAATTTTTATTGACACTGCAAGGATCACGGAGCTGGGTCTCAACCCCTGTGACTCCCCAGCAGTACTGTTGCCCAGTTCCGAGTACCCCACGGCCCTGGGGGGCATGTCACGTACACACAGACTACTACACTCATCTGCAGGGCTTGTACAACACATTCTTTTCTGGAGTATTTGTCCAATGTTTTAGCGCTTTTTTCTTATCTTTATATCTGAGCTTTTAACACTATTGTCCTCTCACTATTTTAATTTGCACTTTTGCATTCCTTGTCCTTCCTGATTGGCTTCACTATAACATGTGATGTGATTAGCTGCCAAGCATTATGGAGAAATTCCATGGCTGCGCCTAAGATAATGTGAGCCTTCTCTGGATGATGCAATTTTCTGTTTTGTGTAAAATGTTTTAGACAATTTTTTTGGACAATCGAAATTATTTGAATTTTATAAAGTTTGACACAAATTTGATTCACATATAATTAATTCACTCATTTCTAATCGTGATTGGTTACCTGCAAACTGTAATTATGGTAATAAAATTGCACTGGATAAACATGACCCAACCAGTCTGCTTGCTTAGAATATTATAGACTAGATTGGAGCCCGATGCTATTGCATCGGGTGGGCGGTGACATCACGATGGGATTGAGTTCTATGGCACTGGGGGCAGCATTCGCCTCTTCCCCCTGTGCGATCTCTCCCCTGCCCGCTGTTTGTTCACCCTCACTCTCTGCCCCCCCAGTGCTGCTTCGTCTCTGCCCCCAAGTGCTGCGGGGTGACCATGGTGTGGGCTGAGTGAATGCGGGGTGACCATGGTGCTAGCTGAGTGCAGGATGAACGTGGTGTAGTCTGAGTGAGGGCAGGCTAACTGTGGTGTGGACTGAGTGAGTGTGGGATGACCATAGTGCGGGATAACCATGGTGCGGGCTGAGTGCGGGATAACCATGGTGCAGACTGAGTGAGGGTAGGCTGAGTGAGGGGAGTCTCAGTGAGGGCAGGCTGAGTGAGGGCAGGCTGAGTGTGGGATGACTGTGGTGTGGGCTGAGTGAGTGCAGGGTGAGTGCGGGCTGAGTTCAGGGTGATTGCAGGCTGACCATGGTTGTGGGCTGAGTGAGGGCAGGCTAAATGAGAGCAGCCTGAGTGAGTGTAGACTGAGTGGGTGTAGACTGAGTGAGTGCAAGATGACCGTAGTGCAGGGTGACTGTGGTGTGGGCTAACTGTAGGTTGAGTGCGGTCTGAGTGCAGGGTGACCATGATGCGGGCTGAGTGCAGGCTGAATGAGTGAGGGGCTGACCATGCTGTGGGGGGTGAGTTTGGGCTGTGGGGGTAAGTGTGAGCTGAGGGGGGAGTGAGAGAAGGCTAAGTGTGGGTGAGTGAGTGCAGGCTGTGGGGGGTAAGTGTGAGCTGTGGGGGGGTGAGTGAGTGTGGGCTGTGGGGGGTGTGAGTGAAGGCTGTGGGGGCTGAGAGTGCCGGCTATGGGGGGGTGCAGGTTGTGGGGTGGTGTGAGTGTGACCTGTGGGGGATGAGTGAGTGTGGGCTGAGGGGGGTGAGTGGGTGTAGACTGTGGGGGGCTGAGAGTGCAGGGTGTGAGGGTGTGAGTGCGGGCTGTGGCGGGATGAGTGAAGGCTCTGGGGCCATGTGACTGAGTGAAGGCTGTGGGGGGTGTGGTTGCGTGCGTGCAGTTGGGGGTGAGCGGGTCCATTTCAGGGTGAGCGGGGCCAGTAGAGGTTGAGCAGGGGCAGTGGGGGTATTGGAGGGTGAGTGGGAGCAATGGGGGGTTAGCAGGGCAGTGGGGGGTGAGCAGGGGCATTGTGGGGTGAGCGGGGGCACTGGAGGGTGAGCGGGGGCAGTGGGTGGTGAATGGGGGCATTGCAGGATGAGTGGGGCACTGGGGGTAATCAGGGGCAGTGGGGGGTGAACAAGGGCAGTGGTGGGTGAGCAGGGGCATTGCAGGGTGAGTGAAGGCAGTGGTGGGTGAGCAGGGGAAGTCAGGGATGAGTGGGGGCAGTAGTTGGTGAGTTGGGGCAGAGGGGGGTGAGCAGGGGAAGTCAGGGATGAGTGGGGGCAGTAGTTGGTGAGTAGGGGCAGAGGGGGGTGAGTAGCGGAAGTTGGGGGTGAGCAGGGGCAGTGGGGGGGGAGCAGAGGCAGTGGGGTGAGTGGGGGCAGTTGGGGGTGAGCGGGGGCAGTGGGGGTGAGCGGAGTAAGTGGGAGCAATTGGAGGTGAGCAGGGTCAGTGGGGGTGAGTGGGGGCAGTTGGGGATGAGCGGGGGCACTGAGCGACAGTTGGGATGGAGAGGCTCCAGTCCACGCTCCCGCTCACCCTGGCATTCTTCTTACGTCGGAAAGTCAATAGCCGCGAGGGGCGGAGTTAACAGAGGGGGCGTCACAATAGCCTTGGATGAGGCACTGCCCTGATATGGTGGGCGTATCCTTGGTCACGTCCATTATGACACCCCCTCTGTTAACTTTGTCCCCCCAGGCTAAAGACAATAACGCCGGGGTGAGCGGGAGCGTGGATAGGGGAGCGGGGGGCGGAGCGTGGACTGGAGCATGAAGAGGGCAGCTTGGGAAGCGGAATTCTGTTGTCCTCCCCCGCCAGCCTGCACCATATTAGTATACCCATCACTTGGGTATGATAATATGGCGCTGGCAGAAGTGACATAGGCGGACATCCAGGAAGTGCAGGAACCAACTCGCAATTATATATAGAGATATTAATTAGGAGAAAAAATTCCGGCCGGCGCTCCCCCTACATCAATGTACCCGGTCTTTATAAGTTGTATAGCAATATATTGTATAAGTAACAATTAAAACAACACATTTTGGCTCAGTTACAGCAAGAGCCTTCATCAGGTAAATTAAAATCTGTGTTGATACATACAGACCTCCATTTAAATAAGTACATACATGGACACATTGTTACATTTGCACACGGCAACAAAAGAGAACAATGTAGCCATGATTTCACTGCAACCAGCAAATTGCCAGTGAAATTGCCTAGCAATATTGCCCCGTGTGACCGTACCTTTAGGCCCCTTTCACATCAGCGGTAATGACAGTTTCTCGGTAGATCCGGAAGATGTCGCCGCACCTGCCAAATCTACTGCTGACTTGCGGCACCGATCCGGCAAACCCCATTCATTCTGTATGGCGCTGGCGGTCAGGTGCGGCAACTGTGGTTTTTCCCTATCCAGTAGATCCATACAATATATGCAGCCATGCAAACAAAAATGCTGCTAGTGGCGTTTTTTTTTTTTTTGCAAGCACCACAAGTGTCGGATAGGACAAAACTGTATTTGCCGCACTCGACCGCAAGCCCCATAGAGAATGAATGGGGCTTGCCGGATCGGTGCCGCAAGTCGGCCGTTACGCGGTAAATCCGGCAGGTGTGACAACATCTTCCGGATCTACCGCAAAACTGAACTTTCTCGGAATACTCCAACTGTAAATATTAATAGCAAATCCATTTTTGCCTCTTAAACTCTATCCAGCCATATGGCTTCACTAACTTTTATCTCTTCTTTATCCAGGGACGGAAATGTTACTTTCCCTCCTCCCCAATATCATCACATCACACAGACCATTAGAACACAACACACGGTTGCATTTAACATCATATAGAAAGAGTGATTTAGTATAACACATCACCGAAATAGCAACATCTTCAGGGAGTGTCGGCCATCTTCCTCTCTCCTTACAAAGGAACATTGCAGGATGCCATAATCAATATTGAGTTTTCTTATGTTCACAATGTATAACTGTATTACCAGATGTTTCCTTCTTCTTCCACCAGGACAGATCCAAAGAACATTTGCAACTGCTTTCATGGCAAACATAAACCCACCAACTTTCCATCTGTATCTTGTGACCTGTGATAAAGCCGCTACAGTCACGGTGACGGTGTCTCAGCCGTTCTTCAATAAGACGATTCATATTCCCCAGGACAGTAGCGGCCTGGTGACTCTAGACAACACCTATATGATCACAGAGCAGGGCATCACCTCCAAGGTCATAATAGTGACGTCCGATGTGGCCATATCTGTCTTTGCATTCAACTCAGGCTCCTCCACCTCCGACGCCATGACCGTGCTACCGCAAGAAGACCTGGGTGTGGAGTATTATATCACTACTCCCGGGAGGGAAGGACAGACTTCAACAAACAAAGAACAATTTGCGGTGGCCAATGGATTTGAACATGAAGTCCAAGTGGACATTACAGTCTCAGGATCCATCAGATATAATGGGATTTCCTACAAAACTGGAGATTCCTTCACATTGTCTCTGGGGAACCAACAAGTCATTCAGTTTCAAAGCTCTGATGACCTCACGGGAACCAAAGTGTCATCTTCAGCCCCGGTGGCTGTGTTTTCTGGTTATAACTGTTATACTGGTAGCTCTGCCTGTGACGTCCTCATAGAGCAGCTCCATCCTGTGAGGAACTGGGGGAACGTCTTTGCCGTCTTCCCATTCTTCACCCACACTCAGGATGTCATCACTATAGTTGGGGGAAGTCCGGATACCCGTGTGACTGTTGATAGTCCAGGAGGAGCCACCAATCACAGTCTACAGGAAGGTGGCCATGTCCGAATCACTGTAGACAAAATCCTCCTCATCAATGCCACCAAACCTGTGATGGTCTCATATTTGTTATATGAATCAGGCGCACCTGGTTTACAATATACGTATGATCCATTTATGGCCACCGTCCCACCATCATTGTTGGGAAGAAGATATTACAAGTTTGCGACTCAGTCTACCTACGACAACTTCATCCTCATCGTTTCCCAAGTGTCTTCAGACTCCGAGTTCTACCTGGATGGAAAACCACTAAGTTCTTACCCAACAACCAGGAAAGAATTCAATGGGTTTATAGGTCGGGAAGTCACATTGGAGAAAACTGAGGGTCAGCATGAGATCTCCCACCAGACCTCCACATTCACACTTCATGTATTTGGCACTGGAAGGCATATCTCCTATGGATATTCAATGGGCGAGGGTGGACCATATCCAGGTGAGTGACCGTCTATACTGCCTGAGCTGAAACAACATATAGCAAATGGGGAATGGATGCACGGTTTATTTGCAGAAAAGGATGTACATACTGTAGAAAGCAAGAGACCCCATAGCCAGTACCAAAGGTCAAAATTATGGTTTCATAGTTTGCCAGTAGAGATGAGCGAACACCTAAGGCCCCTTTCACATCTAAGCCTGGGCTGCGTTTTGCTTCATTTCCATTTCTATGCGCTAAATACGCATCAAAACACATGTGTTTTTGCCCCCATTGAATTCAGTTGAAAACCCATGCAAGAACGTGGGCTGATGCGTCTAGGGCTGCGTTTTTGCATGTGTTTTGATGCGTTTTGTAGCAGTAAAAACACATAGAAACTGATATGAAGCAAAACACAGCCCAGGCTTAGATGTGAAAGGGGCCTAAGTGTTCTAATGCGATTCTAATTGCCAAATTGGGGTGTGTTCGACAAATTGTTCGTCGAACACCGTCAAACCCCATTGGAATCAATTGCAGGCAACAGCAAACACATACAAAACACCTTTAAAGGTGTCCAAAAGCTGCCAACAGGTCCAGCTCCAGGGTTTTTGTGTGCCCCGTCTGAAAGAGTCTCAATGGGCCCCTTTTACACTCTGCCCCCACCCCCCTTCCTCGCTGCTGCATGTCTGCACCTTAAGCTGCACCCCAGGTATAGACAGCAGAGAATAAGAAAACATTTCTTCCTATTAATTGAAGCTTCCCGGTGGTGTAAAAGGGAGGAGTCATTAGCACTAATTTTAATCTAAGCTAGTTGAACAGCACGTCCACTCCAAACTGTCCTCTCACCTCTCCTCGTGCTCCCACTTTGACCACCTGCAGTCCGGCTTCCGACCCCTCCATTCCGCCGAGACAGCCCTGACCAAGGTCACCAACGACCTACTGAGCGCCAAGAACAAACACCACTACTCCATCCTGCTACTCCTTGACCTGTCTGCCGCCTTCGACACGGTTGACCACTCCCTTCTTCTCCGGATCCTGGAATCCCTTGGCATCACCCACCTTGCCCTCTCCTGGATCTCCTCATACCTAGCGGACCGGACCTTCAGCGTCTCCCACTCCCACACCTCCTCCTCACCCTACCCCCTTTCTGTTGGAGTCCCCCAAGGTTCGGTCCTGGGACCCCTACTTTTCTCCATTTACACTCTCGGCCTAGGGCAACTCATCGAGTCCCATGGCCTCCAGTACCACCTCTACGCCGACGACACCCAAATCTACCTGTCCGGCCCTGACATCACCTCCCTACTCTCGAAAATCCCTCAATGCCTTTCCGCCATCTCATCCTTCTTCTCTGCTCGCTTCCTTAAACTCAACATGGACAAAACTGAATTCATAGTCTTCCCCCCAAGAAATTCCACCCCACCTCCCAACCTATCCATCTGCATCAACGACTGCGCCCTCTCCCCAGTCCCCCAAGCCAAGTGCCTCGGGGTAATCCTTGACTCCTCCCTATCCTTCAAACCCCACATCGAGGCCCTCACCACATCCCTCCGGCTCCAGCTCAAGAACATCTCACGGATCCGCTCCTTCCTCACCCACGACACCGCTAAAACACTCATCCATGCTCTTATCATCTCCCGCCTTGACTACTGCAACCTCCTTCTCAATGGCCTCCCGGCTAACTCCCTCACACCTCTCCAGTCTGTCCTCAACTCCGCTGCCCGACTCATCTATATGTCCTCCCGCTACTCCCCTGTCTCTCCCCTCTGCCAAGCCCTTCACTGGCTCCCCGTCTCCAAGAGATCCCAATTCAAAACACTAACCATGGCGTACAAAGCCATACACAACCTGGCCCCACCATACATCTCCGACCTGGTCTCCCGATACCTACCCTCACGCAACCTCCGCTCCTCCCAAGAACTCCTCCTCTGCTCCCCCCTCATCACCTCTTCGCACAACCGAGTCCAGGACTTCTCCCGGGCATCTGCCTTACTTTGGAACTACCTACCCGAACACGTCAGACACTCTCCTACCCTGAGTAGCTTCAAGTGTCATCTGAAGACTCACTTGTTCCGTCAAGCCTACAACCTGGGCGAATGCCCCATACCTGACATTCCCCCATCCTACTGTATCCTAACCCAACCCTCATAGACTGTGAGCCCTCGTGGACAGGGTTCCTGCCCCTCCTGTACCTGTACGTCCTGATCGCCTAGATTTAGTGTACTTGTTCTTGTCTCCCTCATCCTAATGTAAAGCGCCATGGAACCTAATGGCGCTATATAAATAAATAATAATAATAATGTACCAGGGTGGAATACGGAGGAAATAGATCTAGTGTCTACAGTGTCTATAGCGTCAAATTATATATGACGTACACAGCTCTGCTACATGCTCATAGACATAGTACACACACAGCCCTACTACATGAACATCCAGATACACACACAGCTTTACTACATGAACATACAGATACACACAGCTCTGCTACATGCACATTACATGCACATACAAATACCCACACAGCTCTGCTACATGCTCATAGACATAGTACACACACAGCCCTACTACATGAACATCCAGATACACACACAGCTTTACTACATGAACATACAGATACACACACAGCTCTGCTACATGCACATTACATGCACATACAAATACCCACACAGCTCTGCTACATGGAGATTACATACCCACCTCTGCTACATGTACAATACATGGACATACAAACACAAACATAGCTCTGTTACATGCACCATACAAACACACACAGCTCTGCTCATGTGTAAAATACATGTACATACAGATACACACAGCTCTGCTATATGTACATACAAACACACACAGCGGTTACATGCACAATACATGCACAAACAGACACACACAGCTCTGCTACATGCACATACAAATACACACAGCTCTTTTACATGCACAATGTATGCACATACACACAAATAGCTCTGCTACATGGACACTACATGCACACTATGGACCAAGCTCTGCTACATGCACATACAAACATACATCGTCTGTAACATGCACATATAAACACACACAGACCTGTTACATAGTCTGTACATACGCATACAGATGCGCTTCTAGAGGAAAAGCGTGGCATGAAAAAACACGGTAAAAGCGCGGTGTGTGAACGCAGTCTTACTGTGAAATGTCAGTAACGCTTTTGATCAACGAATTACTGAATTTTTAGCAAATCGGTCGCATTTGTCAAGCCACTCGAACATAGCTGAAAGCAGGTCGGATTTGAAATTGGCGAACATGTTTGATCGAACATCGCTCATCTCTATTTGCCAGGCATGTTGACACCTTCTACATCTTCCCTCCATGACTCCTGGCCTGGATCATTGAAAATGCAATTCTTTATATGATCACACTCATATTCTTCAGATCTTTAGACTATTGATATATCAGACTGTATGTGAAACAAAGATGGTATATACATGTATAAAGCCATCTTCACTCTGCTCCCACTACTGACGAGTGGAAACCTCCAATATTCACAATCAAAAGTGGCTTAAATCTAACACAATCCTTTCTGTAAAAAAAATAACCTGACAATAAACTAATCACAGGTTATCTGGCTGCTGCAATCTCCAGATGTAATCTGTGAGGGAATCTGGTAAAATAAAAAAGTTGAGTTTTACTGCAGCGCCCCCGCAGGAAAAATGAAGTACTGCAGATTCAAATCAGTGGGTGCGTACATGTATTGTGAGGCTAATAGAGAATTATTGGTTATAAAGGGGTCCCTAATTGAAGAATTTAATCTGTTTCGAAAGATGAGCTTTGAACATTCCCTTTAACCTATGACAGTTGGAGGGCAGGGGATTCAGGGGATCATGGGCTACTCTCATAATATATTATCACCACTATTCCTTGTGCTTTGTGAAACTTTTATACATATTTTTGCTGTGTATTTATTTCAGAAACACCACAGGAGCCGGAAAGTTCGTTCCATTGCCTCCCGGATGGTGCGGAGTACGTCTTACCATACAGCTTGGTATCCGAGGCTCATCTAGACGGTCTTGATATTCATCTTAAGGATCCTCTGTGCGGAGCAGAAGAGAAGAAGGATCACTACCTCATCAAGATACCATTCGCCACATGTGGGTCCAGTGTCCTGGTGGGTTTTCCAATGATAAAAATCTTATATAAAATCTAATGATAAAACATCTGTAAGGAGGTGGACAGGCAGTTGTATTCCCGCTGCAGATACCAATTGTATTTGTGTAATGTTTGTATTTCTGCAATGTCTTCCTGTAGTAACTAGTGGTAAATTCCCTGTGGGCTGCAGTACTAACCACGGGCCACCGGAGGTCAATGTCTTTTCTCCAAATGGACAATCTCTGAGGAAGGAGCCCGGTAGCAGCTCCGAAACGCGTCGGAAATAAAGTAATTATTATATCCCAGATATCCCGACTTTCTGGTGTTCCTCGGCAGCAGCATAGGTCGAGCAGCACGTCGTCCCATTTGGAGTTAACTTCACCGTGGTCATCCGTGGGGGTGCGGATCCTGCATCTCCTGTCCAAGGGATAAGACCCTATTGCGCATTATCTCACTTTTCAGATTCAGTTTTCTCTTATATAGACTCTTATTTCTATAGATTTGGGTGAAATGTTAAATCTGACCAGCAACAGACAGCAGGGACAAAAGTAGTTAAAATTAGGACTAGCCCACTGTGGAAGGAGTGATAGAGACCAGTGCTAGTCAGTAGCTGGTGCAGGAGGGAGTTAAATGATGAGCAAGGAAGTGAGGACACTTTCTGAGAGAAAAGACAAGTGTTGGGAGTGTGTCAAAAATCATTTAATGGCGACAGAAGGCAGCTATTTATGCAAGCGAGTGATACCTGTTAGAACGATTTTTGTATGAGTGAGTCCAGTGTTGGCCAGCTGTAAGGGAGACCTCAGGAAGAAAAAGGGTCTGTCCAGCTGAGAGCACAAAAAGAGGGAAGCAGCTGTAGGAGAGGCCCTTGTAAAAGATCACTGTAACATTCATAAGTACATTGCCAAAATCACTATGTACACTATGTATGTACCTCTGTTATGCAGAAGAGAGAATCAAGTGTACAACCAGATACCCTTTGTACATAGTTCTTTTTACTGAAGAATAAACCTATGTTGTCCTCAACTTGTCTTGGTTCCGCATACTGGGGACAAAGGGATCTGAGATTGTACAGAACACAACCAGCCTGATCATGAAAGTGTCTACAGTAACCACAGTACCATCACACAAATACACAGAATCCACAATTATCTGTAATGAGTTAGGGCCCCTTTACACACGGCTACATTTCTAGGGTGGCTACAGGTAACTTACTGGTTGCAGTGAAATCATGGAGAGATGATTCCATTTGTACACAGCAACAAGATAGAACCTTGTCTCCATGATTTCACTGCAACCAGTAAGTTACCTGTAGCCACCCTAGAAATGTAGCCGTGTGTAAAGGGGCCCTTATAGGGTGTTAAAGGAGGAGAACTCACCCAATGTGTACCGCCTCACGGCACGTTACAAATCATCATTAACTTGCCTTCTAATTGAGCCAACAGATCACTTATACACACTGTCAATAAAAATTATAGAACATCACACAATTTCTTTAATTTTAAGGTCATTGTGTTGTCCTATATGAAAATATCCTAACATGGATAAATTAGCAGTATTTTAAGATTATTTCATAAATTGAATATATTCTAAATCACAGAATGAAAATGTAAATTAGATAAATGAAAAAGACACTGATGAAAATTAGAGAACACTTTCAGATACCATCAAACTATTGGTGTTAATTTCCTTAATTATTTGACAACACCTATTCAACTGGCAGCCTAACTTTCCAGTTTGCACTCATTTTGCAAAAATGGTGTGGTATTGCAAAGTGATTGAAACCCTCCGGCAGCAGTTTTGTCCAGACGTAGTCAAAGAGGTCACCCCATCATTCATAGCAACCGAAGTTGGTCATTCCAAGTCTGTGAATTCTCTAATAGTGCATCTTTACAACATCACAAACTCAAGTCCCCCAAGAAGGCTGGTCGCCCTCAAAAGACAAATGCAAGAGAGGACAGGATAAAGCAGAGACTCTTTAAGGGTGATCACTTCAACACTGCAGCTGGAATAGCTTGCCAGTTCAGCATTGAACAATCTGTCTCGTCATACAGTGTCACGACGTTTAAGAGCATTTGGACTGAAAGCCCACTCTGCAGTGACCAAATCTCCCATTAGGAGAAAGAATCAAAAGGCTACACTCACCTTTGGTGAGGAGCATATTGTGTTGACAGAGGGGAAGTGGTTCACAGTTCATTGTAGTGATAAAAGCAAGTTTGATTTATTTGAGTTTGATGGGAAACATTATGTTTGTCATTAAACTGTGGAAAGACTGAACCTAAAGTGTGTAAAGAAGTCAGTGGTGGAGGAAGTGTCATGGTTTGGGGAATGTTTTCTGCTGCAGGGGTTGAACCTCTCATACAGCTACATGGCAGAGTGAAGTGTCTATCAGAACCTTCAACAACACATGGTTCCTTACTTGCCTTCAGCGCTAAATCAGCCAGCAATTTCCATGCAGGACGATGTCCCCTGTCACATAGCAAAATGGTTAAAGCAGTTTCTTGAAACAGAAAACATTTAAACAATGAAATGGCCGCCCATAATCCTGATCTAAACCCAATGGAAAACCTCTGTAAAATTCTCAGTGACAAGGTTATGGCCAAGAACCCACAACAGTGACAGAACTGTGGAAGACATTGGAAGAAGAGTGGGCCAAAATCTAACCAGAGCAGTGTGAGGAACTAGTGATGTCCTGTGGAAGCACATGTGCTGAAGTCAAAGCAAAGGCCTGTACAAAGGAAAGGCCTGCTCACTTCCTACTGATTGAGGACTGTTGTGACCTTCACAACATTAAGTTTTAAACTTTCTCTGTCTACAGTCATTGTGATCATCACATTTTGTGTAATATAAAGGTTTTATGTTGATAAATTCTGGTTATTTTGGAAAACCCTGTTCTAGTGGCATGGTGTACCCCTTACACATAAACTGGCAAATGTTCATCAATGTAGATTAGATTCTGTCTGAAAAAAAATCAAGTGATCATACATTGGTCTCCAATTTTGATTGCCAGTGTACTTGTTCTGCCTTCTTCCAAGTCTGGTGCTGTGTGGATTCCAGCATACAGCTAAACCCTTGTTCACATCCCAAGTAAACAGACTGAGTTTTGGTAGCCTTGTATTATTGGTGTGATGATGCGAATTTGGCGGGTAAAAATACAATATAAACAATCTGAGTCAGTAGTGGACACATAACAGAAACCAGCACAGTGATAATACAACACAGGGTACAATTAACATGAATAACTGGAGCCAAGTTCATTGCAAAGGCACTATTCTATACAGAGATGTATCCTAACTGTATACAATGCAGGAGCATTAGCTAAGATGGAGGATTACAAGGCATAACACACTCCTATTACACAGTACTTTCTGTAACAGCGGCTGTATCATAGCCTGTATACACAGATTCTAGCACAAGCATATAGTTTATACTACGACTCTCACCGGATTTAGCTGAACAGGAGGAGTAGTTGTAGAGAAGGAAGCGATGGCCAGGGACATGTGTTTTATCTCTCTGGAGCCCGGGAAATGTCTGCAAGTCTCTTCTTCCCGGGGAAGCAGGGGGGAGGGCCCTAAGGATACACTAAATCTTAAAGGGGAAGACACCTGTATCTGTGGGAATGCAGTCAGCCTGTGTTAAACAAATTTAAATATAAAATATTAACAGATTACCTCTAGGGGTCCACACATACTTTCTTTACTGTGCACAAATGGGCAGAACAGTACTGTATACTGTAACATTCTTGATAGCAGTGAGCATGATGGTTTGACATTCAAAGGATTAAAAATACATGGATAATGTTCTTAACCAAGAAAATAAATGTTTTCTTCCACCCAAAAAAAAACTACCTGGAGCCAGAGGGCCAAACATCATCCATACAACTCACTGAATCCATTCCCAGTGCAGTGTTCCCCATCTCCAGTCCTCAGGGGCCACCAACAGTGTAGATTTTAAGGATTTCCTTAGTATTGCACATGTTTTAATTTAATCACCTGCGCAGGGGTAATTCAAACACCAGTGTAATACTAAGGAAATCCTGAAAGCATGTACAGTTGGTGGGTCCTGACGACTGAAGTTGGGGAACACTGGTCTTGTATATATTAAAAAAACAAAACATCTTTCTAGCAATAAACTAGTAACCAAAACATTCAGTGCAAATGCTAAAACTGTGCACATGGCGGCAACATAAGACTAAGGGAATAGTAGGGGCGAAAAGACCCAACTAAACTGAAGACAGTCATTTGTAAGAGTGTGAAGGACAGTCTCTTCTAACCTACTTACAACTAACAACATGATTAGTCCTCTTCATGTAGTCCTTTAAAAAGGACCCGTCCACTCACCGCAATGTTCAACTGTGTAGAGTCAGGGGTGGGTTTCAGCTTTTACGTTGTAAAATATGATGTCTCCACAGAATGAAGATGATAAAACCTATTACATGAACACGATCTATGGGACAGTCCCCGACACCAGTGTCCATCGTATTGAGATCCCGGTGAGATGTGAAATGCTGAGTAACGAGACTCTTGACTTCAGTTTCCAGCCTAAAGTTACCGATGTTGTCTCTTTCGGACATTATAATGTATCACTGAGACTCTATGAAACCAGTAACTTCACTGGTCCAGTAACTATGTATCCACATGAGGTGGACATTGACGGCAGCCTCCACGTGGAGTTCAGGGTGGAGTCGGATGATGAACATCTCCAGATACTTGTAGAGAAATGCCAAGCTGCTCCATCACTGGAGGAATCAGAGCAGATCTACAATCTCATCCAACATGGGTAAGTAACATAATGAATTGTACTATAACAATAAACACCGCCAGCAAAATGCCACAGTGACATTGCCAATAGAATGTCTCTAAAATCTAAACCAGCAGAGTGCCCCCCATAAAGAACAGTGCCAGTAATGTGTCCCCACTGAATGGGCTGTCCCGAGACTCTCACTTCTGCATCAGAGAGGCCTGTGCAACAGCAAGGGGCAAACTTTCCAATTAAATTAATGGGAACCAAATATGCATCAGCTTTTGTGTAAGACTTTCGTGTTCTTCTCTTTCCTAAAATCTTACTACAATCCTGTATTCTTCTGTTTCAGCTGCTCCCAGGACTCTACTCTACAGACTCATCAGGTCCCAGATCAGCGGCTGCAGCGCTTCAGCGTTCATGTATTTAAGTTTGACAACTTTACAGAAGTTTATCTGTCCTGTAACGTCATCGTCTGTCACAATGGAACCGTCCCGAACCGCTGCACCCAAGGCTGCCTCACCCCGAGACACAGACGTGACACCCGCAGCTCCAGAGTGCAACTCCGATCAGCCAGGTTATCCCAGGGGCCCATCAGGATCTCATCAGGTGAGATTATGTTACATACATTTAAGAATTATTTTCCAGGGAGATGCAGGATAGAGATTTTATTCCTGTATAAACCCTCCCACAAATACAGGCCATGCCCAAACACTGTCAGCTACAGCATTACAGCGACATCAGTGCACCATGAGCAATACCACAGGGTGCACCATAAACAAGGGCACTGAAAGGGATTGTGCACTGCCGGCCAAACCCTTCTTAAATGGAAAAGTTACTGAAATGGAGAAAAACACAACACATCACATTCTATATCGGTGCCGTACTTCTTTATCTACAATCATTACACCTATGCCCAGTTGTAGTCGCCCTGTAGCCCCTGCCATACTGTGACATGAGGGGGTCCAATGATCTATAGCTCCATCCGGAAAAGTTTATGGCAAGTACCAATTCCTCTACATATCACTGACCGCAGTAGTCCTGCCTGTATCTTCACCACCTCTCGTCTCCTTCCTACAGATCGGCCCCACAATCCTCCTACAGTCCCGGTGTCGGCCCTTGTGGTGGTGATCGGGGTCTTCGGTCTCTTGTCGGTACTTGGACTGGTTCTACAGAAGCTTCACTACAGGAGACGGGACTACACCCTGCTACAGAACATGGCAATGGATAATTGATTTTTGCAAGTTTTATTATCATCAGTCAAGTCAAAGCAATATTAATAGATTTTTTTCTATCAGAAAAAATACCTGATCACCATAATATAATTCTGTGTCTGGAATAGAGTAATTGAAATAAAGTGTTCATCTTGTTTAGTAAAAATATGGCAACTTTATGATTACAGCATAATAAAACAACTGGTATAAACTACAACCGCAATAGTGAAGAAGGGGCAGTACGCCAGGCCTTGTCGAGATAACAATATGACATTGTCCATTGGTATAATAAACTGTGGCTTTTATCCCCTCCGAACTAATATAATGTGGCTCAATGTTGAGGGTGATGCACAGATGATTATAATACACTCACTAATGATGATAATGACACTCACAGATGTTCGTGACAATTATCATAGAAAAATTGTAAAAATCATAATAGAGAAAAGGACATAGCAACCCCACACTGAATATATAGGATTAAATATAACTAGGAAATATAGAAACTAATTAAAACTGGGGAACTAGCAAGAGATAAACCTTCATTGAAGCAGGACCTCCTGGTGTGGACAGGTAATTTCAGAAGAGGAATTCTTAAGAAAACACATCCAGTCCGAGATTTTTTTATACAGAGGAGGACAACTGCTGAATTTCAGAAGATCGTCCTAGACCTTTGGTCACCAGTGGTCAGTGATGAATATGGGGCTAATCATTGATTCTACAGTTGTGGAATATACATGTTCAGCTTTATGACTACGAGAGGAAGGACATGCATATTTTCATAATTGTGCCGCAGTGGGGTCTGTCTATTACAAACTCTGTATTGTTAATATCCACTGTTCATCAGTTGGGTTCTGCTAGGGCTCACACAAAAAAACGATGCACATCCGCTCTTATTGGTATATTTGTCGTCTGAGGACGAGTGTCTAATTACATTTGACTGTATAGACAACTAGTTGACAGACACTTACAGACGGACCTATACCTTTATACTGTCTGTGACTTCTTATCTTTCTATACCTTGTGTTTTTTCTTCACGGTGTGTGTTTTTTTATTTTGTATTTAGATTATTTTGGTGTTAAGTGATTCCATGGGGATCCTACTTTTAAATATATTTAACACATTTATAAATTTTAGGAGCTATTTAATTTTTTAATAATAATAATAATAATCTTTATTTATATAGCACCAACATATTCCGCAGCACTTCTCAATTATTTCTCTAAAAGTGCCAGTTACCTTCATACACCTTTTAAATTACAACAGTGAGTACACAACATAACATAGCTCCAGTAATGCAATAAACACCGTCTAATTATTCAGTCTATTTGCTGTGGATTTTGGTGCACTTATAAGAATCGTTGGTGCACTTTAGTATCATAAACACAGCTAAATCCCCTAAATAACAGTTCTCTAAATAACTGTATATAGACGAACAACAACAAGCTGGGCCATATTCACCCACTACTTGTTGTAACATGCTATTATTACAACAGGACCCAGCTTTGGTTGCAATGTTTAGATAAGGGGACACAATGGATTGTGAGGCAAGATCTTTCATTGAGATAGGCAAGGATACTGTAGATGACCCTAGAGAATGTGATTGATGTGAAGACCCCTCACAGTGAGCTAGTGGGTTGCAGGACTAGAGATGAGCGAACACCTTAGGGTTCGAATTCGGCTGCGCTCGCCAAATGTAGGGTGTTCGCCGAATTGTTCAACGAACAATTTTGGTGAACACCCCAAACACCATTGAAATTAATGGCAGGCAACATTAAAGACATAGAAAACACCTTCAAAGGTGTCCAAAAGCTGCCAAACACACACAGAAACACATAGATCATCTTACCTGTTGCATGCTACTTGCTTGCTTCCAGGTACGCTCTCCCACGCTACCTCTCACTCACTTCCGGTCCCACCTATTAACCTTTCACCCGGAGAGTGACATGCATGGTCACCTCATCTGGTCACCATATAAATGTGTCATGTGACCAAATCATGTCAGCTGATCATGATGCATTGCTTTGGTGACCAGATCACCTGGAGGTCGCAGAGAGTGACATGCATGGTCACATGATCTGATTACCATAGCAATGTGTCACGATTGCTATGGTGACAAGATCAGGTGACCGGGCATGTCACGCTCTGCCACGGTGTGCGGTAACTCCTTGAGGTCTCCTGAGGTCACCGTTCAGGGAGCCATAGAACCGTTAATCATAACGGGTACCATGCTTACCTGACCTGTCATCGGGTGACCTCAGGAGTCACCATACACTGCTCAGGGAAGCTGTGTACTAAGGCTCTCGCCCCCCTGTACACCCTTTGCCAACTTTATGGTTAAGAGGTCCCGTGGGTCGGGTCTGATTAAGAGGTCCTCACCGCTGGCACATTCCTCCCTGCCTCCTCCTTGTGTGTTCCGCCCCCTCTATGTGTCTGCCGCCTCCTCTTCTTCTGGTTCTGCCTTCCTCTTCTACTCCTGACGTCACACACAATACAATAATAAAAATGATGATCCTGACACCTACAATTACTACTCCTGATCCCACACTTTTCTAATCTAAGGGACGGTAGTTGCGCTGAATTCAGTTACGCTCTAATACATTGATCAGATCGTGCTATTTGTGCACTTTGTGCTATAGTTGCATGTGCACTATGATTTGGGACTAAATGGCACATTATAAGAGGGGTGGAGTTCAGTAGAACATGATTAACATGATAAATGGTCAGTTTACCTGCTAATTATGTGGAGAATCTAATGAGACATTTGTGCAGAGTATTTAAGCTCCTGGAGAAGATTTGATCACAGTTTTCTCTAATTCTTCGAGATGTTTAGTCGCTCGGTGATGATTCTGCTCCTTTGTGCTGTTTGCGGTCTATTTCAGGCTTTCTCCAATGCCAGTGAGTATTTTTCATTTGTCTTCAGTATTATAATTTTATAGAATGATGATCTAATGGGATTGAGGTGTTCTATAGTTTCAGTAAAAGAATCCTCCTTCACCCCTTATTTGTAAATATGGATTATTAGCAAAATTTAAAATGTTTGTTTAAAATGTTTGAACCAATGAAACAAAAATAATGTAAGAAAGTCAAGGCAACTAGGACGTGGTTTCTCCAAACCCGACACATAAAGCTACTTTTTCTGACTACTCCAGTTACAGAATTATTGATATGTGCACATCGAGTTGGTCACAAACTATGGGTTTTTCAAACACACACCGCTTCAGAAAATTATACGTTTTTGGAAAGTATTTAACAATGGACAAAATTTTATGTAAAAATAAAAACCACAGATACTCACCAAACCAACCTACCAGATTCCGGCCATTACTCTGCAACATTGTTCACTTTCTGTTCTCATGGCTGCAGCAGTCAACCAGCTGTAACTGTCCTGATTTTAATCTAATTAATTTCAAGTGGACAAACCCTTAACGAGGACATGTCACCCCCTGATGGTTTCAAAAGTGACAGCACCACTGAATGCAGCATGTCTGCGGCATTCAGGGAAGTTGTGTACTAAGGCTCTAGCACTCCCCTGTACCCTGAAAAAAAACCTTTGCAAACTTTACAGTTAAGAGGTCCCATGGGTTGGGTCTGATTAAGAGGCAATCCTCCTGCCTCCTCCTTGTGTGTTCCGCCTCCTCTTCTGGGTCTGCAAAAGAAGAGGAGGCGGCAGACACATAGAGGGGGCGGAACACACAAAGAGGAGGCAGGAGGAGCGTGCCAGCGGTGAGGACCTCTTAATCAAGTCTGACCCACAGGACCTCTTAACTGTAAAGTTTGCAAAGTTTTTTTTTGGGGGTACAGGGGGGCAAGAGCCTTAGTACACAGCTTCCCTGAATGCTGCATTCAGTGGTGCTGTCACTTTTGAAAGCACCAGGGAGGTGACAGGTCCTCTTTAATTTTTCCCTTAGTGACTAAGCCAATGGTGACCTCAATGAGCTTCAATCATAAGATAAGCATAAAAGGACCCAACAAAAACATACATTTATACATAGCAATAAAGTGAAATTGTTTTATCAGTATGGTGAATTAATGGAATAAGAGATAAAGATGGCGTAGTGAGCCATGCGTTTTAATTAAAGACGAGAAATTTGTATTAAGATGACGAGAAGTGTTTCAACAACCCGCCGGGTGATGAGGTGGCTGTAATAAAAGTGGGAGCAAGTACCTGTTTGTGAAGCAGGAAATAGAGGTCAGGAGAAAATTTGAATAGCGAGCTCCTATTGTTTGTGGGTGCTATAAAAATAAGAATAAAGTTATTCTAATGAATATATCAAGGGTGGACATATCATTGGTGTAGCCTGTGCAGCCGCACAGGGGCCCAAGGGGCATAGGGGCCCATTTCTCCCTCCAATGCAGATGTAATTTTGCAATATGATAAGCTTTTGGACTGCAAAGAGCCCATACATTATCCTTGCACATGGGCCCTGTTCGGTCTGTGTCCACCACAGGAATATATATATCTATATATCTATACACACATAGGTGCATCTCAATGAATTAGAATAGCATTAAAAAGTGACTTTATTTCAGTAATTCAATACATAAAGTGACACCCATATATTATATAGAGTCATTACACACAGAGGGATCTATTTCATGTGTTTATTTCTGTTCATGTTGATGATTATGGCTTACAGCCAATCAAAACCCAAAGGTAATTTTCTCAAAAAATTAAAATATTATATAAGATCAACTGAAATAATGATTTTTAACTCATGAATGTTGGCCTAATGAAAAGTCTGTACTGTAAATAAACTCAATACATGGTTGCAGCTCCTTTTGCATGAATTACTGCATCAATGCGGCGTGGTATGGAGGCGATCAGCCTGTGGCATCAATGCAGTGTGGTATGGAGGCAATCAGCCTGTGGCATCAATGCGGTGTGGTATGGAGGTGATCAGCCTGTGGCATCAATGCAGTGTGGTATGGAGGCAATCAGCCTGTGGCATCAATGGAGTGTGGTATGGAGGTGATCAGCCTGTGGCATCAATGCAGTGTGGTATGGAGGCAATCAGCCTGTGGCATCAATGGAGTGTGGTATGGAGGTGATCAGCCTGTGGCATCAATGCAGTGTGGTATGGAGGTGATCAGCCTGTGGAATCAATGCAGTGTGGTATGGAGGTGATCAGCCTGTGGCATCAATGCAGTGTGGTATGGAGGCGATCAGCCTGTGGCATCAATGCAGTGTGGTATGGAGGCGATCAGCCTGTGGCATCAATGCAGTGTGGTATGGAGGCGATCAGCCTGTGGCATCAATGCAGTGTGGTATGGAGGCGATCAGCCTGTGGCATCAATGCAGTGTGGTATGGAGGCGATCAGCCTGTGGCATCAATGCAGTGTGGTATGGAGGCGATCAGCCTGTGGCATCAATGCAGTGTGGTATGGAGGCGATCAGCCTGTGGCATCAATGCAGTGTGGTATGGAGGCGATCAGCCTGTGGCATCAATGTGGTGTGGTATGGAGGAGATCAGCCTGTGGCTGCTGAACCAGGTATTGGTACTTTTGGCAGTGTGAACGGGTGCCAAATCCTGCTGGAATATGAAACCCCCCATCTCCTAAAAGCTTGGATTGTGGCCTCTCCACTCTTCCTCCAGACTCTTGGATTGCATTGTATTTGCTTGTATTTATATAAGAATTCCCATATTTACCTATGCATTTTGGGGATATAAAGTGAGGGCATCTATGATGACAATCCTATTTCTAATATGAGGAAAAACTAGTTTAAAACCGTTGTCAATACGTTATCATGTACCTGGGTGAAAGTCTTCTAGGACATAGAATAGGGGTTATAAAATAAAGACTTATCTCAATTGTCCATAAAAGATTACCTCATATGATATGTTATATGTTCTTGCACCTTCTATTTATAGATGCATTCTATATGCAAATGCACTAATGAGGAAAGAATAAGAATAATTAGAAAGCAAAAGTGAAAAAATCATGAAAATATAAGAATACTCCACATCTGTGTCACCTTATAGGGCTGATAGGCTATCATGGATAGAATCATGATATTGTAGAATGATATAAACATGTCCTTGTGTCAGTACACAGTATAGTCTGTGTGTCCGCAATTGTACAAAGGTATAGAGATCCTATGAGAAATAAAATACAGGGATAATGGCCACCAGTGGGAAAATGATCTGAAACTTTAGGTTGAAGATATCAGAGATATATAGGAAATGGAGTCACTGCTACCTGATCGTAGAGCTCGCTCAATGTATTCCTGGAAAAGTCAATAGCATAAACTATATAGTTGAAAGTAATCATAGCGATATAGATGCCAGAGGGAAGACAAGACAAGATTCATAAAGAACAGACGGCACTCACCAGATCGGTGTAGCGGTGGTTCTTTATACCCTATTTAGCGGTGATACATAGTGCAGGGAGGGAGGAGCAGGATGGACGACGGCACAGTTTCGCGCTGGTATGCACTTCGACGGATCTAAGCTTGTTTTCCTGAAAAGTCTGAAATTCGGAATTTGTTATGCAATTGTCCAGATGATAAAAAGCAGTAGTGCATTTGCAGTAATGCTTCTGTTCTATGTTTTCACAGTGTTAGTGTCTAGGATAGCGGGCGAGAGAGGTCTCAGGTCAGATAACTTATCTGAGATAAGTGCAGGTCTCCATTTTGCATCTTTCCCGCACTTACTGTGGGTGGTCTGGTCTGGCAGCCAATCAGCACCCATAAAGCAAATTGCACTTTTTGCACAGAAGGGCTTGTGTCATTGGCTGGGTATGTCACATGTCCTTGGCATATAAGAGCCAGCCATTTTCACAGCTATTTAGATAGATAGCTAGTGATTTTATTTCTTTATAGATAAAGTGATAGATAGGGCTTAGTACCAGTGTTTGGCAAATCCTCTATGGTACAGTGGTCCCAATCCTGTACTGAAAACCATTTTGTGCCACATCTGGCAATATACAGGCACCCAAACATTTTGGCCTAGTACTAGTGTTAGGCAAATCTGGTCTGTTGGATTCACATCCCCAGATTTTATGGGCCTACGACAACTGACTTGCAAATCCGTTACCATCAAATATGAGTGGTAAAAGCTGTGGTCGTGGTGGAAAGGGGAAAATGCTTGGTGGTAAAGTAACCGAAGGTTCTGCTCAACAAACACCGGCTTCTAGGCAAAGAAAAATGTCAACTTCTCTTAGTGGACAGTCTAGTATCAACCCTTTCCTAGGCATCAGCACATCGCTACGACTTGTAGATAAGGCCCAGAAAGACCAGTTGCTACAATGGATATCAAGCCCAATCAGATTGCCAGATCGCTCATTGGCTGGCAGTGCGGCCACGTGACAAACCCAATTGACCGCTAGCCACATGCTGATTGGCTGAAATCTCACATGTCCTTCAGTCCATCTTCTCCCGGTGATCTGAGTCTTGTGACGTCCGGAGGTTTCAGGACCGTTCCCGGTACATATGGTACAGACCCCACAGAAGGTGAGCATGAATGTTTATTGTTTTTAACCCCTTAGATTAACTTTTAGGGTACTTTTGTCGTGTATCTGTATAGATACACTGCAAAAGTACAGGTTACTATTCGGACTCGCAACGAGTACTGAGTCTCGGACCCGGATTCGATAGAGTCCAGCGATTCCGAGTATTTCAGGATTCGCCCATCCCTACTGTTCACACAAACTATAGCCTGGGAATCAGAGGTCTGCTCCAAAGCTTCAATGGTGTAGTATAAAAGACTATTTCTACCTGTGGGTTTTGAGTACAAATCTGACATAAGTTGTCCATCTTGTAGTCTTGTTATTTGGGTGTCAAGAAAATTGATCGTGATTTTGTCAAAGTGTAGGGTAAAGGAAAGACTTTCAATGTAACTATTCAAACCGTTAAAAAAGGTCTGAAGTGTGTCTGAATTACCCATCCAAATGACAAAAATATTATTGCTCTATCTTTTCCAGCATAGTGCATGAGCATGATACATGGGATGTGTGTATACGTACTTATTCTCAAACTCTGCCTTGTATATGTTGGCATACAGAGGTGTCACATTTGAGCCCATTGCGGTACCCTTCCTTTGCAGAGAAAACTGAATCCCAAACAAGAAAAAATTATTGTATAGGATGATCTCCAAAGCATCCATGGAAAATTGTATCTCTAATTCCGGAAAGTGGTATTTGTGGCATTAACGCGTCAACTGATTGTGTGCCTGTTTCATGTCCTATGCAAGTGCATAAAAAACTATGTTTACTATGTTGTTTCTATAAACAGATGACATCCATCGTCACAATCAGAAATTGGGCCTAATGTTTTGATACAGGATAGAAAGTCTGTGGAGTCTTTAATGAATGATTTAATCTTAAATATTACTAATGTTAGAATTCTTTCTAGAGTGATGGCCAATGGCAAGAGAATAGACTCAATGAATGCAATATTCGGTCTGCCCGGGAGTTTATTTGAGATTCTAGTGGATCTTTGGTAATGTATAAAAAAAAATAGAATTACAGTATTTTGTGATTCAATAATTAATAATAATAATAAATCTTTATTTATATAGCGCCAACATATCTCGCAGCGCTTTACAATACAGTGGTTAATAAACAAAAAATACACAATACAATACAGTAATTCCAGTAGAGAAAGAATACAGTACAATAATAGTAAACAATACAAAAAGCATAGAATCAATGTAAAAATACAAATGAGCTTACAATCTACAACAGGATAGAGGTTACACTTATTACAGGGGCTTATTACACTGATGGTCCAGGCATCTTGAGGAAGTGGGGCATAGAGATAAGGTTACATGAATGGTCACCAGACAATCTGTGTAGAGCTTTTGGGTTTGGTGGAGTTTGAAGAAGAGTTATGTCGAGAGAGATAGTGAATGGGCTATGTACAGTACAAAGGAATTTTGTTAGAGAACATGATAGGTCACCTTGAAAAGATGTGTTTTTAGGGAGCGTCTGAAGCCATGCAAGTTGTGGATGGTCCTGATTTCATGAGGTAAAGCATTCCACAGAATTATTGCAGCTCGGAAGAAGTCTTGGAGCCGGGAGTGGGAGGATCGGATTAGTGCAGATGTTAGTCAATGGTCATTTGTAGAATGTAGAGAACGGGTGGGGTGATAGACAGAGATGAGGGAGGAGAGGTAGGGAGGTGCTGCCTTGTGAAGAGCTTTGTGGGTAAGAACAAGCAGTTTGAAATGGATCCTATAGTGTATAGGCAGCCAGTGCAATGACTGGCACAGAGTGAAAGCGTCTAAGTAACTATTAGCCAGTTAGGTGATCCTGGCTGCTGCATTAAGGATGGACTAGAGAGGAAAAAGTTTAGAGACGGGGAGGCCAATTAATAGAAAATTGCAATAATCAAGGCGGGAGTGGATTAGGGCCACGGTAAGGGTTTTAGCTGTTTCCATGGTGAGAAAGGGGTGGACTCTAGAGATGTTCTTCAGGTGTAAGCGACAAGAGCGGACGAGAGATTGTATATTGGAAGTGAAGGAGAGATCGGTGTCAAGCATAACACCCAGGCAGCGAGCCTGCTGTCTAGGAGTTATCGTGGTGCCGCACACTGAGAGATGTCAGATCTAAATCTGTAAGTTATAAGTTATTTTTCTGCTGTTTTATAGGGCGGATTTAGCTCAGAGAGGTATAGATAGGGAGCAGCTAGGATGGTGCAGGGACAGGCAGTGATAGTGTAGGGGTTTAGATTCAGGCGACAGGTTCCCTTTAATGATTAGTGCACTATGGCCAGAGGATTGGGGGGGAAGGGGGTCATATATAAGGCTGTACATAATACTGCCCTATATGGGAGAAGGCTGCACATAATACTGCACTATTTGGGAGAAGGCTGCACATAATACTGCACTATATGGGAGAAGGCTGTACATAATACTGCACTATATGGGAGAAGGCTGCATATATAATACTGCACTATATGGGAGAAGGCTGTACATAATACTGCACTATATGGGAGAAGGCTGCATATATAATACTGCACTATATGTGAGAAAGCTGCACATAATACTGGCCTATGTGGGAGAAGGTTGCACATAATACTGCACTATATGGGAGAAGGCTGCACATAATACTGCACTATATGGGAGAAGGCTGTACATAATACTGCACTATATGGGAGAAGGCTGTACATAATACTGCACTATATGGGAGAAGGCTGTACATAATACTGCACTATATGGGAGAAGGCTGCATATATAATACTGCACTATATGTGAGAAGGCTGCACATAATACTGGCCTATGTGGGAGAAGGTTGCACATAATACTGCACTATATGGGAGAAGGCTGCACATAATAATACTGCCCTATATGGGAGAAGGCTGCACATACTACTACACTATATGGGAGAAGCCTGCACATAATACTGCACTATATGGAAGAAGGCTGTACATAATACTGCACTATATGGGAGAAGGCTGTACATAATACTGCACTATATGGGAGAAGGCTGTACATAATACTGCACTATATGGGAGAAGGCTGTATATATAATACTGCACTATATGTGAGAAGGCTGCACATAATACTGGCCTATGTGGGAGAAGGTTGCACATAATACTGCCCTATATGGGAGAAGGCTGCACATAATAATACTGCCCTATATGGGAGAAGGCTGCACATACTACTACACTATATGGGAGAAGGCTGCATAAACAATACTGCACTATATGGCAGAAGGCTGCATTTATAATACTGCACTATATGGAGAAGGCTCCACATAATAATACTGCCGTATGTGGGAGGAGGCTGCACATAATATTACACTATATGGGAGAAGGCTGCATAAATAATACTGTACTATATGAGATAAGGCTGCATGTATAATACTACACTATATGGAAATGATATGAGGCTGCATACATAATGCTGCACTATATGGACATATATGAGGCTGCATATATAAGGCTACGCTATATGGAGAGTTTTGAGGCTGCACTATATGGAAAGTTATGAGCCTGCACTATATGGTAGGATTTGGGGCTGCATTATATGGAGAGTTTAGAGGCTGCACTATATGAAAAGTTTTGAGACTGCACTATATGGAGAGCTATGAGGCTGTATTATGCTATATGGAGGGTCTATGAGGCTGTATTATACTATATGGAGAGGCTATGAGGCTGCATTATACTATATGGAGAGGTTATGAGGCTGTATTATACTATATGGAGAGGCTATGAGGCTGTATTATGCTATATGGAGCGGATATGAGGCTGCATTATACTATATGGAGAGGTTATGAGGCTGTATTATGCTATAAGGAGGGCTATGAGGTTGCATTATATTATATGGAGGATAATGGGGGTTCATTATAATAATTGAATGACTATGGGGCCTACCTTATGAATGGAGGACTATGGGATGCATTATAATACATAGAGGACTATGGGGGTACATTGTAATATATGGAGGAATATGGGGATGCATTATTATAATTGGACGAGTATGGTGACGGGAGGAGGCAGACCACATAAACCAGGATGGGGGACATATATACCACGATAAGGGCCATATTCCAGGAGGAGGACCATATATAACATGATGTGGGAGTTTAATACATAATGAAGGGGGAGAGGGGTCAATTTGTGAGTCTTTAAAGGATTTAGAACGTTACATGAGGTGCATACATTTCATCAACATCTGAGGGAAAGGGGGGGGGGGGGAAGAGAGGTCTAAATTTCGCACCGGGACCCGCCAGACTCTGGTTACGCCATTGTATATACACAGTATATTCTTCTATATAATTATCCTATCGTGTCTGTCTGTCTCTCTGTAACCAAAATCCCACATCGCTGATTGGTCACCAAGCGACCACGCCCCCCAGCCAGGGCCCCTACCCGATTGACTGTCCCCGCTGCCACTCACTACAGCCAGCCCTCTATTCTTTTTACTATCAAATGGGTAGAGTTGTGTGTTTGGGGAAGGAGATGTGGAGCAAAGTGGAGGATGGAGCACCTGCCTGCTCCACTGCCAGGGCCACAGCACTGGGATGGAGAGCACACAAACTCCTGGGGATCTGGGATCAGCTGGAACAAGCACCAAGTGGGTGTAAGGTGCATCATCTCCGGAGGAGCATGATCGGGCAGATCGGCTCCCAGGACCCCGCACCCCTGCTGTGATCTCTGCTCCAAGGACCCCTGCTGTGATCAATGTGATCTCTGCTCACCAGATCCGTGTGATCTCTGCCTCTCCAGCACATACCTGTAAACCACACTGACACCACTGAACATCGATACCGCCGCACACTGACACCGCTGCACACTGACACCGCTGCACACTGACACTGCTGCACACTGACACCGCTGCACACTGACACTGCCACACACCGACACCGCCGCACACTGACACCACTGAACACAGACACCGCCACACACCGATACCGCTGCACACAGACACCGCCGCACACAGACACCACTGAACACCAACACCGCCACACACCGACACAGCTGCACAGACACCGCCGCACACAGACACTGCTGCACACAGACACCGCCGCACACAGACACCGCCGCACACAGACACCGCCGCACACAGACACCGCCACACATCAACACCACTGAACACCGACACCGCTGCACACCGACACACACACATACACCACTGAACACCGACACCGCTGCACATCGACACTGCTGAACACTGAAACTGCTGCACACTGACACTGCTAAACACTGACACCGCCAAACACCAACACCGCCAAACACCGACACAGCCGCACACAGACACTGCTGCACACCGACACTGCTGAACACCGACACCGCTAAACACTGACACCGCTAAACACTGACACCACTGAACACCGACACCGCCGCACACCGACGCACACTGACACCGACGCACACTGACACCGACGCACACTGACACCGCTGCACATCGACACTGCTGAACACTGAAACTGCTGCACACTGACACCACTGAACACGGACACTGCCGCACACCGACACCACTGCAGACCGACACCGCCGCACACCGACACCACCAAACACCAACACCGCCAAACACTGACACCGCCACAAACACTGACACTGCCAAACACTGACACCGCCAAACACTGACACCGCCACCGCCAAACACTGACACTGCCAAACACTGACACCGCCAAACACCGACACCGCCAAACACCGACACCGCCAAACACCGACACCGCCAAACACCGACACCGCCAAACACCGACACCACTGAACACTGACACTGCTGTAGGTATCTACTATATAATTGTCTAATTCTGTCTGCTTGTCTGTAATGGAAATCCCGCATTGCTAATTGGTCGCACCAGCCGCCTGTGACCAATCAGCGACAGACGCAGTCCGCCCGCAAATTACCACGGGATTTGAACCACGTTAATGATCATGTATATATTTTACCTGGAAAATCCTGTGTATTCATTGCATTATTCTTAAATCTTCATAAATAAACTAGATACATATTCTAGAGTACCCGATGCGTTAGAACCTGGCCACCATCTAATATATATATATATATATATATATATATATATATATATATATATATATAAATATCATCATATATTTATATAAGAATTTACTTATGCATTTTGGGGACATAAAGTGAGATTGTCATCATAGCTGCCCTTATTTCTAATATGAGGAAACAACTAGTGTAAATATGTTATCACTTAACTGGGGAAAAACGTCTGGGAATAGAATAGGGGTTATAGAACAAACACTTATCTCAATTGTCCATAAAAGACTATATGTCAATATGAATTCTTTCTGTGATATGAATTTATTCCTGTTCTTTTCCTTATAGTATCAGGTATGAAACTGTGATTGTTATCACTACTCCAGCCTATGTTCACTAAATACTACTGGTCGGGTCCGAAATACTTTCACTCCACCGGATATCGGCCCTTTCTTCAGCTTTCCCGGCTGTGTCCAGAGTGCTCATGTCACCCATAACCTCGTTACATATCAGCTTTCTCTCTCTCTGTACGGAGCGCTGATGTCACCCATAACCTCATTACATGTCAGCTTTCTCCTTCTCTGTACGGAGCGCTGATGTCACCCATAACCTCGTTACATATCAGCTTTCTCTCTCTCTGTCCGGAGCGCTGATGTCACCCATAACCTCATTACATGTCAGCTTTCTCCTTCTCTGTACGGAGCGCTGATGTCACCTATAACCTCGTTACATGTCGACTTTCTCCTTCTCTGTACGGAGCGCTGATGTCACCTATAACCTCGTTACATATCAGCTTTCTCCTTCTCTGTACGGAGCGCTGATGTCACCCATAACCTCATTACATGTCAGCTTTCTCTCTCTCTGTCCGGAGTGCTGATGTCTTCCATAACCTCGTTACATGTCGACTTTCTCCGCCTCTATCCGGAGCTCTGATGTCACCCATAACCTCATTACATGTCGACTTTCTCCGCCTCTATCCGGAGTGCTGATGTCCCCCATAATCTCGTTACATTTCGTCTGGAGCGCTGACTCCCATTGCATAAGCGCACTATGGTATCTATATCGCTATGATATATATATATAGTTTATATTACTGACTTTTTCAGGAATACATTGAGCAAGCTCTACGCTCTACATTCAGGTAGCAGTAAGGCTAGGGTCACATTTGCGTCAGCCCTTCCGGCTGACGGACCTGTTAAAAACGTAGAATCTTGCAGCGGTCTGCAGCGTTTGTCTGTGCACTGCTCAAAAGCTGTGCGGGGGGTAAGCATTAGCAGTGAATAGGCAGCCTTAGTGCAGCGTCACACTCCGTTAACGCTATGCGCTCAGGCTGCCAGATTCTAAGTTTTTAACGGGTCTGTCAGCCGTAAGGGCTGACGCAAATGTGACCCTAGCCTTAGGGGTACTCCACACTAAGCGAGATCGCTGCTGAATCACAAGTTTTGTGACGCAACAGCGACCTCAACATTGATTTCGCTTTGTGTGACACTTAGCAGCGATCAGGCCCCTGCTGTGAGATCGCTGATCGTTACAAACCGTTCTGGACCATTTTTTGGTCGTCGCACACCCGCTGGGCAGTGTTGCATCGCTGTGTTTGACAGGGACAACAACCAACGATCTCAATACTACGCCCGAGAGTGACAGGGTCCCAACGACCGCTGTATCGCTGCTGCGTCGCTACTGGATAGCTGGTGACATCTGACTGTTTGACATCTCACCAGCGACCATGTAGCGACGCTCCAGCAATCCCAACCAGGTCAGATCGCTGTCGAGATCACTGATGCATCACCAAGTGAGACGATACCCTTACTCTATTTCCTATATATCTCTTATATCTTCAATCTAAATTTTCAGTTCATTTTCCCACTGGTGGCCATTATCCCTATATAATTTTAATTTTCTAATTCCCGGTCTGTGACTGGACCACGGCTACTTTAGCAATGAATACAATACATTAAATGTTCCTTGTCTTACTATATTTTCCTTCCCTCCCTGTCACGATGGTCTCTCTTACTTTAGAGACTTGTGACAGTTTTGGGACCTGTGTCTTACTCCTGTATAGAGACTTCATATTAAATGTGTTTCTTTTCTTTGGCAGTTTAGACGTTTATGTCAGTTTCTGTTGCTAGCAAGCTAGCTAGTTCTTTGTCCAAGTGTGGCTACTCTTTCATCGCTCCCACCCATCTTCAAATGATCACATAGTTCCAGCATCCTTGGCTGGTGATTGAACTCATTCCCGGCCAAGCTTCCTGTTGTGAAGGAGGATTCTCTGGAGAGCTGACTATAGCGAAGTCATCAAAGGAGTTTGGTAGCAGGCGTGGAGTTGCTTTGTTGTTTCCTTGTCTGTCTCCCCTTCCCTTGTGTCTTGTTTATTGCAGGGGTTGGAACTAGTGCTACCACCGGCCATTTCCCTATTGAGGGTTAACATCAGGACCAACGGAGGGACTAGGTATCCTGCTTGGCGACGGGGGCAAAAGAACCTGTATGGTACCTTTACACGCCGCCACAGGAAGGCAGAAACCGCCAGGCATCGGACACAATTGTGCCTGTTGCCATGAAAACACCATGAAGTGGCGGCGTGTAATTCGGGTAATTTCATCCTGTGTCCCGCAGTTCCTTCGGATGCCTGTTTCTGAGCCGTGCTCGAAAACAGGAAGGAACATTTCCTATGGTGGCGGCGTGTAATCGGGGCACAGGCACGGTATTTGCGTGCCACAGCGTCATGTATACCACGCCCCATCAGCTATCATTGGTGGGGGCTACTGTGTAACCATTGGCTGTCCCTGCACAGGGCGGCATATTTAAGGAGCTGACCAGTCACACTACACATTTGCAATAGCGTCATGTATTAGCCAGCCTTCCTGCGCTGGCTGCCCAATCAGGATGCTATTGCATTGTCCAATCACCGTACGAGCGTCACATAATAAACAACTCTGTCACGCCTATGTACTTGCAGCGCAAAAGATGTACGCCCATATTCCCTTGTGGTAGCGGCGTGTAAATCAGGGAAGGTACTCCACAGAAGGTAACCCGTGGCACCCGTCGGCACTTCCGGGGAACGCAAAGACCTTCAGTGGAGCACGTTGTGGCGGCGTGTATATGCGGCATCGGCATCCGTTAGCAACAGTTAAAAACGCACGCGTCCACGTGCGTTGCCTACCTGTTGCTACCCTCTGTGGCGGCGTGTAAAGGTACCAGTATATGGACGTTAGGGAGATCAGGGCACATCCACAGGTGAGTGCAGAAGGTCTCCTTTACCCGTTCCCTATGAACAGGGACCTCCATTGTATTTGTCCCCCCTGGTGTTTCCCCATATGTTGTTTTGTGTAGTGCACTGGACATCATTGGTCCGTGTGTCCACTGTCACGCACGGTAGCCGGACACCCCCTTAGTCCTGCGTGACACTCTCATAGTAAATAGAAAATGTCAGGCTGCCATTAGGTCCCATTTAGTTGATTCCTTTAAAGGCATCAGAAGTATGAAGTATTTCTACTTCTGTGCATTCTCAGGAAGGCCCCCTGGGGTTCAGATCCTTAGTACAGGAAGATTACAAGTCCTGCTCAAGATAACATAGGTGACCTTTGTGTGTGTGGCGCCCCACTGGTCGGTGCACCACGAAGGGGTACTGCACCCAGACCAGTGTGTGTGGTATCTCAGTGGCCAGTGGATGGGGAGGTTCACATGTGGCTTTCATTTATGCATTCACACACTTAGAGCCAGGGGACCAATTGGTTAAACCCGTGGGTAGTGAAGAGCGGGAACGAGAGAAAAGAACGTGAAGTAGCAGAGAGGAGTCGAGGAGGACCCTTCAGAGGACGCAGAGGGAGAATACCCAGAAAGAGAGGTAACCCAGACAGAAAGGGGGAGCCCGAGGGTGTCGGTGAACACCCGGCGTCAGACAGTCCTAATACCCGATCTGGGGGGGATCCCAGTCCGAATAGCGGAGAACCGGCTCCGAGTGCGGTGCAGGAGAGTTCAGCCCTGAGCCGCCAACACCAGAGGGTCGAGGGCCTTCAGATAGCCGGATGTCCTCGGGGAACCCGAGAACGAGTCCGAAGTGGTTGTTGAGGCCGTCCTGGAGAAGCCAGCCAGCCAGTCGGGCTCCGAGGAGGAGGACCTCGAGGAGGACGATCGGGACGACAGTGGCGAGGAAGTCGGAGCATCTGGGCCCTGCACAGCATGGTGGAGCGGTTACGACTACCGGCCAGGAGAGATAGTGGATCAAGCCACCAATGCCGGAGGTTGGAAGCCGGTCCCGTCCACACTCAGCCGGACTATACTACAGAACAGTACCTGGCTGACCAGGCAATGCGGCAGTGTCGTCGCGAGGAGTGGGAGGGCCAGGGAACTTGAGAATCTGCAGGCTCAAGCCCAGGCCCGCCTTCAGCCACCGGTACTTCCAGAGAACCGGAGAGAAGGTACGGTGACCAGTTTTAACCTGGAGAGTGGGTGGGGGTTCGTCCGGGAGCAGGGACTCTATGGGGAGGTTTTTGTGGGGCAAAGGGATGTAGAGCCTCACCTCCCAAGGGGCCACCCGGACCGGGACCTTTACCTTAATGACCGGGTCAGTTATGAGAGACGCGGGGCCCCATGGATGGTACACCCTGCGTGTACATAAACTATAGAGATTAAGACTCTGAAAATACTGGTCCTGTACATAGTTATTTATACTTGCTGAGAGTCATGAACATTGATGAGAACTTTGTGTTGAGCCTGGACTGAGACTTAAGCCAGAGACTCTGTGTGCTATGTGTGACATACTGTTTTAAACAGCCCGGGTGTCAAGAGGACACTGTTGAGAAAGTGCAAGCACAATGAAAGCCGAAACTGTGTGTGTACCAGCTCCATTAGGCTGAAGTAAATTAAGAGTGTTTGCAACGTTTAAGAGAAGTGCCTCCCTGATGGGATGTTGATATTAAAAGTGTTGTTTGTTATTGTTCTTATAAAACATAAAAATTGAACTCTGTACCGGGTGAAGGGTAGAAGCACTCGCAGATAAGTGAGTTCAACCAAAAGGGAATGTGGCGCCCCACTGGTCGGTGCGCCACAAAGGGGTACTGCACCCAGACCAGTGTGTGTGGTATCCCAGTGGCCAGCGGATGGGGAGGTTCACATGTGGCTGTCATTTATGCATTCACACACTTAGAGCCAGGGGACCAATTGGTTAAACCAGTTACCAGGGTACCGGGTCCCAGTGGGAGGTTATATAATTGATTAGTGAAGAGTGGGAACAAGAGAATAGAACGTGAAGTAGCAAAGAGGAGTCGAGGAGGACCCTTTAGGGGATGCAGAGGGAGAGCACCCAGAAAGAGAGGTGACCCAGACAGAAAGGGGAATCCCAAGGGTGTCGGTGAACAGACCGTCCTAATATTCAGTCTGGGGGGGATCCCAGTACAAATAGCGGAGAACCGGCTCTGAACGTGGTGCAGGAGAGTTCAGCTCTGAGCCGCCAACACAGGAGGGTCACAGGCCTTCAGATAGCCGCGACCCGGTCCAACGCACATCCCCACCAGGATCTCCGTTCAGGGTTTGAGCCCCTTCCAAAGGGTATCGCTCCCATTAGAGAGAAGGGTAACCTCTAACAGACCCGTGGGCCTAGTGCAGAACAAGTGGTTCACTGCAGGGCAACGCTAAGGAAGTAGGAGCAGCACAGATAGAGAAAGTGAGGACAGAGGGCGAAGCCAAAAGAAATACAGAAGGACACCTCATCCATTGTTTACTACCCAGGCCAGCTGCCCGAGACTGTAAACCTGTTTAGTGCCTGACAGTTACCAGTAAACCAATACATTGACTCAGCGACATGTGGTGTGTCATTCTTTCATGCTGAGCAAGCACTCAGCCTCCCGCCTGCAGAGCCACCTCCTTGTGCCTGCGACCACGACAACTAGTACAGCAGCACTGCCCTGGGGACCCTGCTCCACCTGCGGGGTGCAATTACATCTGGCTGCAGCAACATCATCCCCAGAGGTCTGATAGCAGCTCTGGTGTTTTCATCAGACATCACAGGTGGCGTCACGAACATTATCTTTTATTATTTTTCTTTCTACGCTTTTCAGCGACCACCAGGGCCACGGACCCGGGCATCGGCTACCAGTGACAATCATCAGTAATCAACGCCCAGGATCCGAGTACCCCAGCCTTGGGGTGGGTCATGTGTGACACAGAATTTAACCATTAACTGCTGCTGTCTTAATATTCTTAGAAATACATATTTTCTTGTACATCCATTGATAACGGTTTACATTAGTGGTTTCCTCATATTAGAAATAAGATTGTCATCATAGATGTCCTCAAAGTAAATACGGGAATTCCTAAATAAATATATGAAGATATATACACATATATATTAATTTACTAGACTAAAATTATTCTTATTTTTATAGCAATAGGAGCTTGTTATTCCCCTTATCTTCTTACCTCTTTTTCCTGGTTCACTAACAGGTACTTACTCCCACTTTTATTACAGCCACCTCATCACAAGGCGGATTGTTAAAACTTCTCATCTTAATTCATCTTTTTAGTCGTTAATTAGAACGTACGGTTCACTACACCATCTGTGTCTATTATTCCATTAATTCACCATACTTATAAAACAATATCACTTTATTGCTATATAAATGTATGTTTCAGTGGGATCCCTTTATACTTATCTTACGATTGAATTGTGAAAAAAGAATGTACCTTTGCTGTATGTGCAGTTTATTGACTAATTACCCCTGTTATCAATACCTGAAGCTAATTTACCAATGAATGACGAAAGGTTTAATTACGAGAAGTAAAAAAAAAGGAGATAAGAAAATACTATAAAGTGCTGAAGACTTCTGGGATGAGTGCAGGATAATGAAGCCGTTTGAAAAGATGAGACTACAAAGACTTTCCATCTTCTTGATCCTCATGGGAATATGTGTGACGGGTAAAGATTTTACTATGTGTTTTGTCTTATGTTTTTTTGCTTTGCTTAAGTTACTGTTTTCCAACCTATGGCTCTTCATTATTGCAAAATGTTGAGCAACTACATGGAAGGGGTTAATCCGCACTGAAATGAAAAAGATGTCTAGATCCTGGGTAAGGATTTATTGTCTATGTGTTTCAGGGTAACATAACTTCATCTTCAGGACAATCATAATGTTAATATTATAAATGTCCTGAAGAAGGAGTTGTTTTACTCCAAACGTGTAGACAAGAGATCGTTATCCAGGATCTAGACTTATTGGTATCACGGTCTCCACACTGTCCTTGTCTGCTATGTTATTAGTGTGTGGAGGCTGTCTTTGGTTGTGCTGGGTCTGTGCTGCAATCATCTGCGTTCACATCCCTTGATTAGTCCTCTAATTAAGCCTGCTAGCTCCTCCATCCAGTGTCACTCGTACACTTGCTGATGCCTGTGTAAGACTGATCCCTTTGTGCTCTGTGCCTGACCCAGCCTGACTTTATTCCCTTACCTAGACTTGGATCCTTTGCCTGTGACCTGACTACTTTTTTGCCTGCTCTCTTTAAACTGTCTTGTCTTTCTGGTCTCCCTGACCCCGGCTAGTCTCTGACTACCCATTGTTGTACTACGCTATTTCCTGGACCTGACCTCAGATAGTTCCACCTTCCTTTACTTATCCAGTAATTAGTATTATAATATTATTATTATCTGTAATTGTAGTCTTCCTCTACACTTCTGGGACTAGTTATTACTGTAGTGACTCTCATCACAATTGGTCTTCTTTTCCACGTCAGTGCCGATTAACCCCTTCTATCCATTTGTTCAACATTGTTCTACTGCAGTTGTGACTGTTCACAACCTCACCAGGTGAGCATATTTTTTAATTTTTCCTACTTATCTATCAAAGATAAGACCCTATTTGCACTTGCACTATTGCCTCTCCAATTCCACTTCCCATATTGGAAAACAAAATGACCTTACATGTTATGAGGGTAATATAGAAGTTGTGCTTTTGTAGTAGCTGAATGACCACAGGTTGGAAACCATAGGTCTAGACCAGGGGTGGGCAACTCCAGTCCTTGAGGGCCACCAACAGTGCGGCTTTTCAGGATTTCCTTAGTAATCACCTGCTCTGGTGATAATTCCAACTGTGCAATGCTAAGGAAATCCTGAAAACATGACCTGTCGGCGGCCGTCGAGAACTGGAGTTCCCCACCCCTGGTCTAGGCGATATAGTTAGGTTAATATCATATGTTGATATTAAAGATATCTAGTTCTTTTGAGTATATCAGGCTTTTTGCTAATTAAGCCAATAATTTACTATAAGCCAATTAGGGCATTTAGATTTCAAAGACAGGATACACCCTCGGACCAGGCAGCCTGTAGGTTTTTGGTTTCTTTTTTTTTTTACATTTATGTATTTAAAGATAATTTATATAAAAAAAAACTCTTACTCTTTCAAGGAAAAATTTACAGTTTTTTTATGTATATTTTCTTTTACATATTCTTTCCCCAAGAAATCATGGGGATCATTTTTACTATTATTTTTACCTTTATTGATCATTTGTTTTTACTGTATATGGAACGTCCAAAGAAGCCGTAGTTACAGGGGAAAATCCCACTAAAGTCTCTGCTATTCTGGCAGAAACCCAGTGAAGGCATGAATGCCAAGGTCCAATAGAAGCATTGCTAGACTTATGTCTTTATAGGATTTAGAATAGTGATGGGCGAATCCTAAATTACTCGGAATCGCTTGACTCTAGCGAGTCCGAGCCCAGGACTCGCTACTCGTTGCGAGTCTAGCGAGTCCAATGTTAATGAATGGGGAAGCGAGTAATATAGCGAGTAGTGTGAGATTTACAACTCGCAGATGTGTCTCGGAAGCTTCAGCCTGAAGCAATCCTAGTTTTGTCATTTATTTGCATTGCTCGTTTACTTTGTAAGTAATCGCTGACTCGCACAGATAAGAGTCCTGTCTCCTCTGTGCTGGCTGCCAGCTCCAGGGTCCTAGAGCCCGCCTGCTGCCTGATGTAGCAGTGCTGAGATTGTTCTCAGTCTGCTCATTCCCTGTGTACAGACATGAATGTCTGTGCACAGAGATGATGTAGCAGAGCTGAGATTGTTCTCAGTCTGCTTATTCCCTGTGTACAGACATGAATGTCTGTGCACAGAGATGATGTAGCAGAGCTGAGATTGTTCTCAGTCTGCTTATTCCCTGTGCATAGAGATCTATATATATGCACAGGGGATGTAGCAGAGAGGACATCGCGTTTTGGACTGCGTTGGACGGAAGAGGATTTTTTTAATTAAAGATGGAGTCCCTAATGGCTTTTTTTTTTATTTCTAATAAAAAATTTTCTTTGTGTTGTGTTTTTTTTAAAACAATTTAATAGAAATTCATGGTGGTCATGTCTAATATTGGCGTGACCACCATAAATTTCGGGCTTAGGGCCAGCTGATAATACAAAGCTGGCCCTAACCCCTTCATTACCCAGCGTGCCACCGCTACCAGGGCCGCTGGAAGAGCGGGGTTCAGCGTCAGAGGATGGCGCTTCAATGAACGCGCCATCTTCTGGGGCGGCTGCGGGCTGCAATTTGCAGCGGGGGGTGCCCAGAAAGCTTGGGCATCCCTGCGCTGCGGATTCCAGCCCTCAGCTGCTTAGCTGTACCTGGCTAGACATAGAAATTGCGCGGAGCCCCACGCATTTTTTTTAAATTATTTCATGAAATTCTGAGATTCTGACTCTGAGACTCTGACTCTGAAATTCATTAAATAATTTTAAAAAAATGCGTGGGGCTCCGCGCAATTTCTATGTCTAGCCAGGTACAGCTAAGCAGCTGAGGGCTGGAATCCGCAGCGCAGGGATGCCCAAGCTTTCTGGGCACCCCCCGCTGCAAATTGCAGCCCGCAGCCGCCCCAGAAGATGGCGCGTTCATTGAAGCGCCATCCTCTGGCGCTGAACCCCGCTCTTCCAGCGGCCCTGGTGGCGGTAGCACGCTGGGTAATAAAGGGGTTAATACCAGCTTTGTTATACAAGCTGGTATTAAGCCCTAGATTCTTAATGTCAGGCCACGTTTGACCCAGCCACTAAGAATCTCCAATAAAGGGTTAAAAAAACACAGAGAAAATTTTTTATTTGAAATAAAAAAAAAAGCCATTAGGGACTCCATCTTTAATTAAAAAAATCCTCTTCCGTCCGACGTAGTCCAAAACGCGATGTCCTCTCTGCTACATGCACAGGGAATGAGCAGACTGAGAACAATCTCAGCACTGCTACATCATGTCTGTGAGCAGGCAGGTTCTAGGACCCTGGAGCTGCACAGAGAAGACAACTGGACTCGGCTCGCAAAGAAACAGCAGTTACTTTGCGAGTCTCCCTGCTATCACTGGCACAGTAGCCAGTGATGACTCGCACGAGTCCAATGCAAACAATGGCAATCCTAGTTTTGTCAGCGTTTCAGACAAAACTAGGATTGATATTGATTTGCATTGGACTCGTGCGAGTCATCACTGGGAAACTCGCCGAGTACCGAGTCCTGCGAGTCCCTTACTACTCGCCGAGTAACGAGTCCTAGCGAGTAGATTCGCCCATCCCTAATTTAGAACACTACTAGGGCCTGGCGTTCAGAGGAATGCAGTGATGACAGACACCAGGGTCTTCAGCAGACCATTTTCTGTCATGGCAACGCATGGGCTTCCCCCATTATGTCATGGGCATACGGATGAGGAGTTAGAATGGTGTAAGGTAAATGCCGCTGTCACAGTTTCACAGTGGCATTTAACAAGCTAACAGCCATAGGCTGATATCCACTACACCTGTGGTTATTAGAGGGAGATGACAGCTAAATATCACACCCATCATGTTTCGGCAAAGATGCTATCTTAGCTTATAAGTCCACATCAAAGACAGGGAAACAACTTATGATGGAATAGTACATGAGTCACAGATCAAAATATGGATGACCATGTGGCCACTATGGGGCCCATGAGTCGGGGTAGCATGGTGCCAGCACCATCACAGATACCACTACAGTTGAAAGCAATGATGAAAGAATAAGCGCTCAGCTCCCTCCTTCATCATTCTCCCTTGGCTTCTGAGATCTGAAGTCTCAGCATAGCGGGCATCATAATGCCACCAGAACAGCCCGCCTCTGCTGAAACATGCAGAGCTGGAGAACGCTGAGCAAGAAGATCGGAGCAGCGGAGTAAAGCCATGAGTATTATACTGTATATTTATTTTTAAAACAGTGAGTACATGGCCATAATACTATATGGATGACTATTGGGCATGCATTATACTATTTGGAAAACTATGGGGGTGCATTACAATATATGGAGGACATTGGGGTGCATTATATTACATGGAGAACTATGTGGGTGCATTAAACTATATGGAGGACTATGGGGATGCATTATACTATATGGAGGACTATGGGTGTGCAATATACTGTATGGAGGACTATGGGGATGCATTATACTATATGGAGGACTATGGGGGTGCATTATACTTTATGGAGGACTATGGGGATGCATATAACTATATGGAGGACTATGGGGATGCATTATACTATATCAAGGACTATGAGGGGTGCATTATACTATATGGAAGAATATGGGGGTGTAGTCTAAAATATGGAGGACTTTGAGGTTGTATTATAATATATGGAGGACAATGGGGATGCATTATACTATATAGAGGACTATGCGGGGTGCATTACACTATATGGAGGACTATGGGGGTGCATTCTACTATATGGAAGAATATGGTGGGGGGCAGTCTAAAATATTGAGGACTTTGAGGGTGTATCATAATATATGGAAGGCTATGGTGGGTGCATTATACTATAAGGAGGACTATGAATAGTGCATTATACTATATGGAGGGCTATAGGGGGTTCATTATACTATATGGAAGAATATGGGGGGTGCAGTCTAAAATATGGAGGACTTTGAGAGTATTACAATATATGGAGGACTATGGGGATGCATTATACTATATGGAAGAATACGGGGGGTACAGTATACTATATGAAGTACTGATTACTATTTAGTCATCCATTTTTCTTTCATTTGTAAAGGATCAATAAATAGCAATCAGTTAACAGATCCGTTCTCCACAGACTCCCATGTTAAAAAAAAACGGATCCTGCAAAAATACATTTTTTCATAATGGATAAAAAGTTTGCACAACTTATGTGCCAACGGATCACTGCTGTGTGTGTTCTAACGGATGATTATAATTACTGGACATGTGAACTTAGCCCAATACTGTTGTTCATGGACCTGACTAATTTGATTGACTATTTCTGCTGATGTTTTCACTTTTTATCTGTCTACAGAAAGCGCCCCAAAGAGTGAGAAATGCATTTTACAACCAGGTATGTGTAAATATTGTCATTAAAAGGGATTTCCACTAAACTGTAAAATTGTCCATAAATGTTAGTAAATAAAAAGATCTATCTATCTATCTATCTATCTATCTATCTATCTATCTATCTATCTATCTATCTATCTATCTATCTATCTATCCTATCTATCTATCCTATCTATCTATCTATCTATCTATCTATCTATCTATCTATCTATCTACAGTAATCTATCTATCTATCTATCTATCTATCTATCTATCTATCTATCTATCTATCTATCTATCTATCTATCTATCTATCTATCTATCTATCTACAGTATCTATCTATCTATCTATCTATCTATCTATCTATCTATCTATCTATCTATCTATCTATCTATCTAACAATCTTTCAGCAACAATCAGGAACAATATAATAAGCTTTGTAGATCAGCTAAAATAATTTCTGTATGTCTCTCTCTCTCTGTCTCCATTTCAGGAATCTGAAATGCAGACAAATGTTCTTCCTGTGTGTGACCTTCTGGGAGTTTTTTGTTTTCTAACTTTATTAACAGCATAAAAACCTAGCAACTAAACACTCCTAGACAGGAATGGACTTGTTGCATATTCCAACACCCCCACTCAACAACTACTTATCCTGTTAGCCCCATTGTGGTTCTGAAGTCCACAAACTTGGCTCTTGATAATGGCTTTGCCATACCATCAGCTATCATCTTGTCAGACTCGTAAATAAACTCAAGTATTCCACGTTCCACTGTCACATAAGTGCTGATGTTTTACATCAATGTGCTTAGTCCTTGCACTAGTCTTCTCACTGCTGGTAAGTTTATTACATCCTTGGTTGGCCTTGTAGATAACAGTGGGCTGAGCTAGTGGCTTGCCGAAATCTTCCAAAAGTTGTTTCAACCAAATTACTTCTTGACTGGCATGAGCAGCTGACATATATTCTGCCTCTGTAGAAGATAATGTGACCGACACTTGTTTTCTGCTAGACCAAGCAATTGAAGCTTGTCCTATTTAAACAAGTAACCACTTATTGATTTCTGATGACTTGAATCTCCAGCCCAATCTGCATCCACATAACCCCCGAGAGTGAGATCTCCTGATGAAGATAACTTAAGATTTAGCCTATAGATATAGCCTTAAGATATTGAAGAATTCTCTCAATTGAATCCCAGTCTCTTTGGCGTGGCTTGCTTACATATCTACAGAGAATTCCGACTGTGGCTGTGATATCCAGACGAGTTGTGGTTGCTAATAGTGATGAGTACCGTAATATTTGTAATCGCTATACTCGTTACCAGTACTTTCTAATAATCACGTATTCATTTCGAATAGCGAGTTTAACCTAAGTCAATGTGAAACAAGAGTAATTTTCTGTTGGACCCTACAAAGGGGTCTGAGGTCCTAAGGAAAAGGATGAAATGGATGGATAACTGATGAAACAGAATGGGAAGAGCCTGGAAATTATGCCTGCATGCATTTCTGACTCACATATGGTTTGTGGGAATAGTTTTGTCGCAGGATTATGACCCACCCCAGGGCCCTTGGGGTACCCGGTCCCGGGCAGTTGCAGTGGAGGATGTCACAGGTGGCTTGCCTGAGCCTGTGGCCCTGGTGGTCACTGAAAAATGTCAAAAAAGGGAAAATAAAATAAAATAAGGTCTTGTGACGCCACCTATGGTACCCGGTAATGATACTGGCGCTGCTTTCAGACCTCCGGGGATGGTGATGCTGCAGCTAGACGATAACGCTCACCATAGGTGGAGCGGGGTCCCTGGTGCAGTGATGCGGAATAGGGATTTCACACAGGGAGGTGTCTCAGCAGGCTGGATGCTGGAACAGTCTATGTGTTGAATAGGATCAGGGGTCGTAAGAACTGACACTCACACACTGGAAGTTATTTCCGTACCTTTTACTGATGTTGTTGCAAGGTAACGTCCAAGTTACACTCCAGGTGGTCGGGAGGAACTTCAGGATTTCAACACCCACAGTTGTGAGGCCTCCTTGTCCTTGTGCGTGGTTAAGTCCTGGCCTGTCTGAAACCTTGCCTGACCTCCCCTATGTCTCTCACTTGTATTGCAGGCGGTGAGGAACCTCTGCTGGGTGCCGCTATCTCTCCTGCGGTTCCTGGCTCTCGTGGTTGCTGTGCTACAAGTGTCCAAGAAGACTGAAGTCTCCTTGGTTGACCGATGTTTTCTGCTGGGCTAAGTAATCCCTGGCAGACTCGGACTCCGGTGTCCGGGTTGCTTCCTGGAGTGAACCTGTATGGTTCTTCTGCCCCCACTCTGTTCCTCGCCTTGCCTCCAACCCTCATCCTTGGGCCCCTGCGCTGGCTAGGCTTTCCTCTGGCATGGGCCTAGAGCGGCACTGTTCACCAGGATGTCTTCACAGTAGTGCTCCGTACTGCACTGCCTAACTGCTCCCCCGGGCCTGAATTTATAGGGGACCTTATATATAAGGCTCTATAGGGGCAAGCAGAGCTCCACCTTCAGGTCTGGGATGGAAGGTGTTGCATGTGTAGGGTACCTGATGTGGAAATCCCTCTGTGCACCAGGTGGTTCTGTGGCTACCTATACCGCAGGGTGCCACAATTACACCACTGTTACAGATACACAAGAACAACTACCAAACCTAACCTAAATCGCATTTAACAGGCCAAAAAGGTTTAGAAACAGTTTTTCCAGCATAAACCAAAGAACCCAAAAAAATATTGCTTTTAGCGTTTGTTCAAAGGTTCTGTTGTGGCTTTTTTTGCCTTTTACAATTGGAAGGGCCCTGACTTATACATTTTGTCAGTACCTCTGTCACACATCATTTTTAGTTAGTTATTCCTCAGCAGTTTACAAGGCCAGGTACAACGTACAAGTAGGTATGTTCATCTTTGACCTCAGAGGGCTCAAGGCCTCAGGTGGCCCTGTAACATGCATTTTGGAGGGACCACCCAAATGTCTAAGTAAGAGCAGTCCCTCCAAAACGCATGTTATAGGGCCACCTGGAGCCTTGAGGCCTCTGAGGTCAAAGATGAACATACCTACTGGTACGTTGTACCTGTCCTTGTAAACTGCTGGGGAATAACCTGGCACTGTGATAGTGGAATACCTATTCCATAGCAGTTTACAATGTGCCCATTGTAGCATTGGGCTTCACCCTCCTTCTCCCCGATCTCCACTGCTGTGTGATTCTGCGGCCCTACATTCAAATGTTCAGAGGACCTGCAGTAGAAAGGCAACCTGAGTTTAGTGTGGTCCTGTAACATACGTTTAGAAGTACCCTTCTGTAGAAATTTTGGAGGTCCCTCTTGTGTACATTTGAGAGAGCCCTCACTTACTCATATTGTAGGGCCCTCACTCTATTATTTAACTCAACAAAGGGCAGAGACTACATGAAAAAACGGCAAGAGACGTGGAGTAATAGAAGGTAGCAGTGAGTGCGGCCTGCGATCCTCAAACTTGGCTGAACTCTGTGAACCAGAAAAACAAAGCTGCACTAGTTGGATGACGAGTTCAAATATAATAATAATTTATTGTGCAAGTCAATGGACAAAGGATATATGGTGTTCCCCCCAGGATGGGTTGGAGAAACGTCTACAAATGGCTCAGAGATTGTGATTGACAATATTCCCAAGATTATACAGGAAAAAAAGACTTCTTGATACTCTATTACTTGGTCCACTGCATAATGTGCATTGTATTTCTAAAAATTACTCCTGGGGGCTGTGTCATAGCTGCAGGAAGATACCACGATAAGGGTTTCCCTTGACAAACATTATCTATGATGGACTACTGTAGTAGTTGTGTTCCTCAATTCAAGTTTTCAGAGGGCCATCAGTTGGTCATCAACAGTCAGTGCAAATTTCGATTGAATATGTATCCCCTATCTTAGTTACAATATTGCACAAGCCAGGCATGTTTTTCTGCCAAAAATGATGACTGAGAGTAGATTTTGATTGAATATGTATCCCCTATCTCAGTCACAATGTGGCACAACCTCTGTAAGGGCTTCCAATGACAAATATTAGTTTGGTAGGACCACTGTATATTCCAGATTTATGCCCTGCAGAATGTGCATAGGGTTTGCAAAAATTAGCCCTATGGGTTGAGTGAGGGTTGATGCAGGAAAACACCATTCCAAGTTCCTGCAATCACAAATAGTAGCTAGGCCGAGATAGAATACTGTCCTAGTTTGTCCACTGCACAATTTGCATAGGGTTTGTAAAAATTAACCCTATGGGCTGAGGCATGGTTGATGAAGGAAGGAAACGGGCTTTTATGGGAAGGAGTTGACATTAGCAGCAGTAGCATGAATCAGCATTTTTGTTGAATTTAGGTTGGCTTGGTGTCATCTGGAGGGATTACAAACTGTGGAGATATCCAGTCCTTGTTGAATTTGTTCAGAGTAAGTCTGTCAGGATTTTCTGTAGAGAGACTTGTGTGCCTATCCATGATGATTGACCTAGCAGAACTGAAAACATGCTCTGACATTATACTAGCGGCTGGGCAGGCCAGCAACTTCAAGGCATATAAGGAGAGGTCGAGCCAAGTGTTCAGCTTGAACACCCAATAATTAAAGGGAACTGAAGCATCAAAAAGTATGCACATATAGTCACTTAAGTACCCCTTGACCATGTTCTGCAACTTCCCCCTCCTTGGCATTGTTACAAGCACAGGTAGCCCTTGCTGTTGAGCTGGTTTATAGAAAATTGCCCAATTTGTGCACATTTTCCCCCACCTCTGTTGGTGTTGAAAAGAGTTGGTACATCTGCCACCAGCATTGTCTGGGGGTGATGTTTTCACCAACTGATCTACAACAACCTTCAAGGATTCCATTATAAAACTCTTTGGTGACTCCAAAAGGAGAGAAGGATATTTTTCCTTGTACAGTGGATTGAGAAAGTTGGCCATCCAGTGAAGGTTTTTGGATAAAATGTGTATCACATGAGGGTCTTGCCACAGACAGTTACACATGAACTGTGCCATGTGGGCCAAGCTGGCAAAAGGCAAATCTTCGGTGTCCCCAACAGTAGCACCAGTACCCATCCTCTCCTCACGCTGACTCTCCTTCTCCATCCAGGCTGCACAGCCATGAAGTTTGGGTTGGGTGTCCCTTCTGTAGCATTAGGAGCCCCCCTGGTAGCACAGAAAAACAAGTCCTCTCCCTCCTCATCTTCCTCCTGATCACGCAATGTTTCCTCAGAATATTGGCTGGGCCGGGTAGTATCATCTATTCGGAAATCGCTGGCCACTCAAAGCTTCATCTTTGAGATTATGGAGTGATTGTTTCAAAAGACACAGCAGCGGGATGGCTACGCTGATAATAGCCTGATCACCGCTCACGAGGTTGTAGCAGTAGTCACAGTTCTCAAGAACCTCACAAATATCAGCTATCTACACCCACTAGACAGTTGTTATGTGTGGTGGCTGACTCTCAATCTGACGGCATGTTGAAGCTGGTATTCAGCTACTACCATCTGCTGCTCACTAATCCCCGCCAACATATGATAGGGAGAGTTCCACCGCGTGAGCAGGTCGCAAATGAGTTGGTGACTAGGTAAATTCAAGTGCTTTTGCGGTGCTGTAAGAGCAGCCAAAGCGGTAGAGGAATGGCAGAAATAGACACTAATACGGCACACCCTCTCAAGGAGGTTTGGCAAGTCAGGGTAAGTTTTCAATGTATGGCACGTGTACCAGCTTGCCGACCTTTAAAGCGGCAACCAGGTTACACCCATTGTCGCTGACGACCATACCGGGTGGGAGGTGCAGTGGGGAGAGCCACTGATCGCTTTGTTGTTGTAAAGCTTGCCACAGCTCTGCTGCAGTGTGTGGTTTCTGACCTAAATAGATCAGCTTCAGCAGAGTGTGTTGTGGTTTTTGTGTTACGCTGCTGCACAGCTGCCAGCTTGGCAGTGATGTGGAGGTTAATTCTGCAGAGGATGAGGAGCAGGAGGAGGGGAGAGAGGAAGTAGAATATGAAGAGGAGGAAACACTGACAGAAGTTGGGCCCGCTATTCTTGGCATGGGTAGGATGTGCGATGTTCCACTTTGTGCTCTTATCCCACCCTCCACCAGGTTCACCCAGTGTGCCATGACAGAAATGTATCATACCTGTAAACAACAACTTGTCCAGGTGTCTGTTGTTAGGTGGACCTTCCCGGTTATGGTGTTGGTGAGAGTCAGGTTCAGATTGTTCAACATGTGCTTGTGTAACGCAGGGTCGGCGCACCAGGCCAAACAGTTGCTACTGGGAACATTATATAGTGGGGCAGCCGCAGCCAAGAGATCATGGAAAGATTGTGTTCCCACAAGCCTAAACTTCAACATCTCCACAGCTAGCAATTTGACAATGTGGGAGTTTAGTATTTGTGCCTGAGGGTGTGTGGCTGTGTATTTACTCTTTCTTTCCAAGCTCTCAGGCATGGACAATTGAACGCTTCGTTGGGACAAGGAAATGGATGTGGTTGATGTTTGTTGTGTGTGAGCAACCGCAGTGTGTGGCAGGAGGTATAAGCGCCTTCTTCCTGAACTGCAGATTCAAAAGGACATAGCCCAGGAGACATGGCAGTGGTTTGACCCGCAGATGCAGATTTGGTACCCTGGTGTTCCGCCCACCTATTCTTTACAACCCTGGCTGATAGAGCCACCAATTCAGCCAGGCATTAGAATTGTGTCCTCCATTGTTTTCCCTGATCAGTGTCCATCCAGTTTGTGTGTCAAAACCAGGAGAGAAACTTGCAGAGAAAAACTATAATTGAAAGATTGACACCTGTTCCGAGTTTTTGAGACTCCTGGTTTTGACACACAAACTGGATGGAACCTGATCAGGGAAAAAACTGCAGTATGAAACCACCCTAAGATAATGTGAGCCTTCTCTGGATCATGCAATTTTCTGTTTGGTGTAAAATGTTTTCAACAATTTTTTTGAACGATCGAAATTATTTGAATTTTATAAAGTTTAACACAAATTTGATTCACATAGAATTAATTCACTCATTTCTAATCATGATTGGTTACCTGCAAACTCTAATTATGGTAATAAAATTGCACTGGATAAACTCGACCCGACCAGTCTGCTTGCTTAGAATATTATAGACTAGATGGGATGCTATTGCATCGGGTGAGCAGTGACATCATGATGGGAGCGGGCTCTATGGCACTGGGGGCAGCATTCGCCTCTCCCCTGTGCGATCTCTCCCCTGCCCGCTGTTTGTTACCCCTTGCTCTCTGCCCCCCCAGTGCTGCGGGGTGGCCATGGTGCGGGCTGAGTGAATGCGGGGTGACTGTGGTGCGAGCTGAGTGCAGAATAACCGTGGTGCGGGCTGAGTGAGCGCAGGCTGACTGTGGTGTGGACTGAGCGAGTGTGGGATGACCATTGTGCAGGATAACCTTGGTGCGGGCTGAGTGAGGGCAGTCTCAGTGAGAGCAGTCTCAGTGAGGGCAGTCTCAGTAAGGGCAGTCTCTGTGAGGTCAGGCTGAGTATGGGATGACCGTGGTGCTGGCTGAGTTAGTGCGGGCTGAGTGCAGGCTGGCCAGATGTGGGCTGAGTGCAGGGAGAGTGCGGGCTGAGTGCAGGCTGACCATGGTGCAGGCTAAGTGGGGGCAGGCTGAATGAGAGCAGGCTGAGTGAGTGTAGTCTGCGTGGGTGTATGCTGAGTGAGGGGAAGATGACTGTAGTGCGGGGTGACTGTGGTGCAGGCTGAGTGTAGGTGGAGTGCGGGCCTGAGCATGGTGCGGGCTGAGTGAGGGCAGGCTGACCGTGGTGCGGGCTGAGTGAGGGCAGGCTGAGTGCGGGATGACTGTAGTGCGGGGTGACCATAGTGCGGGATGAGTGCATGCTGAATGAGTACGGCTGACCATGGTGCGGGCTGAATGAGTACGGCTGACCATGGTGCGGGCTGAGTGAGGGTGGGCTGAGTGAGGGGGTGGGCTGAGTGAGGGGGTGGGCTGAGTGAGGGTGGGCTGAGTGAGGGTGGACTGTGGGGGGTAAGTGAGTGAAAGCTGTGGGGGGTGTCAGTGAATGCAGGCTGTGGGGTTGTGAGTGAGTGCGGGCTGTGGGGGTAAGTGTGAGCTGAGGGGGGGAGTGAGTGAAGGCTGAGGGTGGGTGAGTGAGTGCAGACTGTGGGGGATGAGTGAGGGCAGACTGGGGGGGCTGAGTGAGTGAAGGCTTTGGGGGCTGAGAGTGCAGGCTGTGAGGGTGTGAGTGAAGGCTGTGGGGGATGTGAGTGCGTGCAGTTGGGGGTGAGCGAGGCCATTGCAGTGTGAGCTGGGGCAGTAGTGTGAGTAGGGGCAGTGGGGGTATTGGAGGGTGAGTGGGAGCAGTGGTGGGTGAGCGGGGTAGTGGGGGGTAACAGGGGCATTGCAGGGTGAGTGGGGGCAGTGGTTGGTGAGTAGGGGCAGTAGTTGGTGAGTAGGGGCAGTGGGGGGTGAGTAGCGGAAGTTGGGGGAGAGTGGGGGTAGTTGGGGGTGAGCGGGAGCAGTTGGGGGTGAGCGGGGGCAGTTGGGGGTGAGTGGGGGCAGTTGGGGGTGAACGGAGGCAATGGGGGTGAGTGAGGGGAGTTGGGGGGAGAGCAATGGGATGGAGAGGCTCCAGTCCACGCTCCCGCTCACCCTGGCATTCTTCTTACGGAATTGACGTCAGAAAGTCAATAGCCACGGGGGGTGGAGTTAACAGAGGGGGCGTCACAATGGGCTTGGCCGAGGCACTGCCCTGATATGGTGTGTGTGTCCTTGGTCATGCCCATTATGATGCCCCCTCTGTTAACTCCGCCACCCCCCCCGCCCGCGGCTAATGATTTTCTGAGTCAACTCCGCAAGAATAATGCTGGGGTGAGCGGGAGCGTGGAGGTGGGAGCGGGGGGCGGAGTGTGGATTAAAGCATGGAGCGGGTGGCTCGGGCAGCGGGTTTCTGTTGTCCTCCCCCACCAGCCTGCGCCATATTAGTATACCCATCACTTGGGTGTGCTAATATTGCGCTGGCGGAAGTGACATAGGCGGACATCCAGGAAGTGGAAGAGCCAACTCACAATTATATATAGAGATATTAATTAGGAGAAAAAATTCCAGTCTTTGGTCGGCGCTCCCCCTATATCAATGTACCCGGTCTTTATGAATTGTATAGCAATTTATTGTACAAGTAACAATTAAAACAACACATTTCTGCTCAGTTACAGCAAGAGCCTTCACCAGGTAAATTAAAAATCTGTGTTGATACATACAGACCTCCATTTAAATAAGTACATACCTCTAGAAGTAGTGTACTTTCACATCTACGGTTTTCAAATCAGGAAGAATTCCGCCTTTTTTAAAAGTACCGGATCCAGCAACATAGCCTTAGTGACCAATGCATTTTGTATGGACTTCCAGGAATGTGCGTTGTCTTCCAGTTGCATCTTTATTCTACTGGATCCGGACAAACCCAGCACTTCAGGCATTTTTATTACTGCATTTAGCAGCATTTTTTTGTCCAGAATCCATCACACCTACTGAGCAGATGTGAAAGTAGCCTAAAAAGCTAAAGTGGAAAAATTCCAGTTTTCAGTGAAAAACCGGATTGATGTGCCTTAGGCCCCTTTCACATCAGCGGTAATGACAGTTTCTCGGTAGATTTGGAAGGTGTATGGGGCTTACGGTCGGGTGCAGCAAGTGTGGTTTTTACCCATCCAGCAGATCCATGCAGTACATGCAGCAGCGCAAAAAAAAACGCTGGTAGTGACATTGTTTTGCAAGCACCACAAGTGCCGGATAGGACAAAACTGCACTTGCCGCCCCCAACCGCAAGCCCCATAAAGAATGAATGGGGCTTGCCGGATCGGTGCCGCTAGTCGGCCGTTATGCGGTAGATTCGATAGGTGCAGCGACATCTTCCGGATCTACCGCAAAACTGTCATTACTGCTAATGGCCACTTCACACGCTAGGATATAGGTGAACGAGATCGTTAGCTACATCACGTGACCGCGATCCTTCCGACATTGTTAGTGCGTTGTCACACGCAAGGACATCGTTAACGATCTGAAATTTGGCAACGCTCCGGTTATTTGGAGAAAAACGTTTGAACGATCTTACAAAGTGGCAGGAATAGGTGAAATGTGAACGACATGGTTCAAAAAGGTGTCACACTGAACGATGTTGCTGCTTCACAGATCCTTAATTGGACGACGAACGATAGATTTAAGGTCTGGATCTCATTTTTGGGATGAACGTTCCAACGATTTTTCCTTCCCATATCGTTCATTCACACGCAACGACGCACTAACGATATCGTTTGAACGATCACAAATCCGTGACGTTTCAACGATATCGTTAACGGTATCCTAGCGTGTGAAGTGGCCTTTAGTCTATCCCACACTATCACACACCCTGTGACTGATTTCACTCTCCTTATTGAACTTTCTCTGAATACTTCGACTGTTAAAATTACTAGCAAATCCCTTTTTGCCTCTAAAACTCCAACCAGCCATATGGCTTCTCTAACTTTTATCTCTTCTTTATCCAGGGACAGAAATGTTGCCTCCTGCCCAATATCATCACATCACACAGGCCATAAGAACACAATACACAGTTGCATTAAACATCATATAGAAAGCATGCTTTAGCATAACACATCACAAAAATAGCAACATCTTCAGGGAGTGTCGGCCATCTTCATCTCTACTTTACAAGCATTGCGGGATACCATAATCCATATTGAGCTTTCTGATGTTCACAATGTATAACTGTATTACCAGATGTTTCCTTCTTCTTCCACCAGGACAGATCCAAAGAACATTTGCAACTGCTATAATGGAAAACATAAACCCACCAACTTTCCATCTGTATCTTGTGACCTGTGATAAAGCCGCTACAGTCACGGTGACGGTATCTCAGCCGTTCTTCAATAAGACGATTGATGTTCCCCAGGACAGTAGCGGCCTGGTGACCCTGGACTACACCTATATGATCACAGAGCAGGGCATCACCTCCAAGGTCATAATGGTGACATCTGATGTGGCCATATCTGTCTTTGCATTCAACTCAGGCCCCTCGACCTCCGATGCCATGACCGTGCTACCGCAAGAAGACCTGGGTGTGGAGTATTATATCACTACTCCCGGGAGGGAAGGACAGACTTCAGTAAACAAAGAACAATTTGCGGTGGCCAATGGTTTTGAACATGAAGTCCAAGTGGACATTACAGTCTCAGGATCTATTACTTATAATGGGATTTCCTACAAAACTGGAGATTCGTTCACATTGTCTCTGGGGAACCAACAAGTCATTCAGTTTCAAAGCTCTGATGACCTCACGGGAACCAAAGTCTCATCTTCAGCCCCGGTGGCCGTGTTTTCTGGTTATCACTGTTATACTGGTAGCGCTGCTTGTGACTTCCTCATAGATCAGCTCCGACCTGTGAGGAACTGGGGGAACGTCTTTGCCGTCTTCCCATTCTTCACCCACACTAAAGATATCATCACTATAGTTGGGGGAAGTCCGTATACCCGTGTGACTGTTGATCGCACAGGAGGTGGCTCCACCAATTATAGTCTACAGGAAGGCGGCCATGTCCGAATATCGGTTGATAAAATTGTCCTCATCAAAGCCACCAAACCTGTGATGGTCTCATATTTATTATATGAATCACGCTCACCTGGTTTACAATATTCGTATGATCCATTTATGGCCACCGTCCCACCATCATTGTTGGGAAAAAGATATTACAAGTTTGTGACTCAGTCTACCTACGACAACTTCGTCTTCATTCTTTCTCAAGTGTCTTCAGACTCAGAGTTCTACCTGGATGGAAGACCACTAAATTCTTTCTCAAGGACCAGGAAAGAATTCAATGGGTTTATAGGTTGGGAAGTCCCATTGGGGAAAACTGAGGGGCAGCATGAGATCTACCACCAGACCTCCACATTCACACTTCATGTATTTGGCACTGGACGTTATGACTCCTATGGATATTCAATGGGCGAGGGTGGACCATATTCAGGTGAGTGACCTTCTATACTGCCTGAGCTGAAACAACATATAGCAAATGGGGAATGGTTGTATGGTTTATTTGCAGAAAAGGATGTACATACTGTACAAAGCAAGAGACCCCATAGCCAGTACCAAAGGTCAAAATTATGGTTTCAGCGTTTGCCAGTAGAGATGAGCGAACACCTAAGTGTTCTAATTCGATTCAATTCGCCGAATTTGGGTGTGTTCGACAAATTGTTTGTTGATGTTCATCGAACACTATCAAACCCCATTGGGATCAATTGCAGGCAACAGCAAAAACATAGAAAACACCTTCAAAGGTGTCCAAAAGCTGCCAACAGGGCCAGCTCCAGGGTTTTGTGTGCTCCATCTGAAAGAGTCTCAATGGGCCCCTTTTACACTCTACCCTCACCCCTCCTCACTGCAGCACATCTGCACCTTAAGCTGCACCCCAGGTATAGACAGCAGAGAATAAGAAAACATTTCTTCCTATTAATTGAAGCTTCCCTGGTGGTGTAAAAGGGAGGAGTCATTAGCGCTAATTTTAATGTACCAGGGTGGAATACGGAGGAAATAGATCTATAGTGTCTAGAGTGTCTATAGTGTCAAATTATATATGATGTACACAGCTCTGCTACATGCCCATAGACATACTGTAGATGGCTCTGCTACATGCACCCTACACACAGTACACACACATCTCTACTACATGAACATACAGATATGCAAGTACAGCACTGCTACATGCCCAGGACACACAAAGCTCTGCTACATGGACACTACACATAGTACACACACAGCTCTATACATGAACATCCAGATAAACACACAGCTTTACTACAGGAACATACAGATACGCACACACAGCTCTGCTACATGCACATTACATGCACATACAAATACCTACACAGCTCTGCTACATGGAGATTACATACCCAGCTCTGCTACATGTAAAATACATGGACATACAAACATAGCTCTGTTACATGCACCATACAAACACACACAGCTCTGCTCATGTGTACAATACATATACATACAGATACACACAGCTCTGCTATATGCACATACAAACATACACAGCTGTAACATGCACAACGTATGCACATAGACACACACATAGCTCTGCTACATGGACACTACATGCACACTATAGACCAAGCTCTGATGCATGTACATACAGTTACACACACAGCTCTGCTACATGCACATACAAACATACATAGTCTGCGGACATGCACATATAAACACACAGATCTGTTACATGGTCAATACATACATATACAGATACACACACACATACAGATATACATACATACAGGTACACACATATAGATACACACATACAGGCACACATACAAATATAGGTACACACATACAGACACACATACAGATATAGATGCACATACACATACAGACACACACACACACACATACGGATATAATACACACATACAGACACATATATACAGATACACACATACAGACACACAACCATATTACCACATCCAGCTGATCTTGATCAGTGCAGAGCAGGAAGAGGAGCTGCATGGAGGTTGCAGAAGTTAAGCAGAAGCAATTTCTTCCAGGGCCTTGATTTCAGTCATGTGATCAGTCACATGACTGGAATTGAAAGGTCCTTCAGCCTCCGTTCAGCTCCCGGTGCTTCCTCTCCTGCTGTGTACCGATCGGATGGATCAGTGCAGAGAGGGAGAGAAGAGAAAGAAAGAGAGGGAGAGAGGGCAGCTTTCTGTGATCGGTCTCCTCACTGCTTCTGCTCACAGACAGCAAGTGGGCCCTCTCACTATTTCAGGGCCCCGACACCTGCCCGGGTACGCTGGGTGCTGGCGCTGGGCCTGGCTGCCAAACTACTCAGAATAGAAAACAGACACCAGGAAGAGTGACAACAATCTACTCACAGTACAAATAGTCTCATGGCATAGCATGTGTGAACGAGACACGGTCTCTGCCAGCCTGCACACTGAAACTGATTTTGGAATGACAAATGGATAAGTTACAAGGGAAAAGTGGCAGTAGTTTTCTACATTAAGTAAAAAGAGGAGGAGGAGTAAAAGAAGGATGAGGTATAGGCATGTCAGTCAGAGAGCCCTGCTCAAATCATATACCACACAGCAAGGGGACCCCAATAAGAGTCCTCACTGTTCCCAAAGGGTCAGACCACAGGAAAATGGCATCAGTTGTCCCATTGCTAAATTGCCCAGCCTGCATGCATGGCACAGGGTCTGGAACAGGACCTGGCCTAGCATTTCAAGGTTAAACATTGCTCAGCAATACAGGGATGTGTCACCTGAATAGGCCTAGTGGGCTGGATACCCTCAAAGCTCATGCAAGTGCTCCCGTCAATGTTATGCCCTGCCACACACAGGTGGGAGAACGATACGTTTTGTGGAATAATATAGGAAAAATTGTTCAGCTAGGTCAGTGACCTGTATAAGTCTAGTGGACAGGTGAGATTGACCAAACACTGCTTTTAAGACCTAAAACGTCTGTTTTCGGGAGTCCCTTAATCTACTATTTAACTCTCTATCTAACTATCTTTCTCTGTGGTGCACACAGCAGCAGCGGCAGCGTCTGACACTGAGCTCCAACACTGAGCAAATGGAGAGGACGGGAGGGGAAATGGCTCGTTCTTATATGGCAAGGATATGTGACATGCCCAGCCAATGACACAAGCCCTTGAGTGCAAAAAGTGCACTTTGCTCTATGCGTGCTGATAGGCTGACAGACTGGACCACCCACACTAAGTGCGGGAAAGAAAAAAATGGAGATCTGCACTTATTTGACTACATTTTTCATACCATTATTTTCTTCTATTTTGATTTGGCAGTGTATGTACATACACTGCTAAACCGAAAGTACACGCATGTCACACGGGAACAGGATTATTCCTGCCCCCGTGTGACATCACTTTCTCCTGCTCCTGCATAGGCGCTGGAATAGAGCATTGTCTGAACAACAATGTGTACTCCAGCGCCTTATAATGGGTCCTATGGGAGGAAGAGCGCTGAAAAAAAATGCAAAAATTTGACATGTTCATTCTTTTTACAGATGCGCTTTAGGCCCCAAAAGGGCGTCGGTAAATTGCACAGCGTCTGAACGGCAAAAGTGAAATTCCATTCACTTTGCTGGGAAACGCTGACGCAGATGCACTTCTGGAGGAAAAGTGTGACGTGAAAAAACACGGTAAAAGCGCGGTGTGTGAACGCAGCCTTACTGTGAAACGTCAGTAACGCTTTTGGTCAACGAATTACCGAATTTTTAGCAAATCGGTCTCATTCGTCAAGCCACTCGAACATAGCCGAAAACAGGTCGGATTTGAAATTGGCGAACATGTTTGATCGAACATCGCTCATCTCTATTTGCCAGGCATGTTGACACCTTCTACATCTCCCCTCCATGACTCCTGGCCTGGATCATTGAAAATGCAGTTCTTTATATGATCACACTCATATTCTTCAGACTATATGTGAAACAAAGATGGTCTATACATGTATAAAGCCATCTTCACTCTGCTCCCACTACTGACGATGGAAACCTCCAATATTCACAATCACAAGTGGCTTAAATCTAACACAATCCATTCTGTAAAAAAAATTATCTGACAATAAACTAATCACAGGTTATCTGGCTGCTGCAATCTCCAGATGTAATCTGTGAGGGAATCTGGTCAAATAAAAAAAGCTGAGTTTTACTGCAGCGCCCCCGCAGGCGAAATGAAGTACTGCAGATTCCCCATTCAAATCAGTGGGTGCAAACCATACATGTATTGTGAGGCAAATAGATGAAAGTCTTAAATTAGGGACCCCCTTATTAACCAATAATTCTCTGTTTCTAAACATGAGCTTTGAACATTCACTTTAACCTATGACAGTTGGAGGGCAGGGGATTCAGAGGATCATGGGCTACTCTAATATAATATATTATCACCACTATTCTTTATGCTTTGTGAAAAGTTTATACAAGTTTTTGCTGTGTATTTATTTCAGAAACACCACAGGAGCCGGAAAGTTCATTCCGGTGCCTCCCGGGTGGTGCGGAGTTCGTCTTACCATACAGCTTGGTATCGCAGGCTCATCTAGATGTACTTGATATTCATCTTAAGGATCCTCTGTGCGGAGCAGAAGAGAAGAAGGATCACTACCTCATCAAGATACCATTCGCCACATGTGGGTCCAGTGTCCTGGTGGGTTTTCCAATGATAAATGTCTTATATAAAATGTAAAATCTAAAATCTAATGGTAAAACATCTGTAAGGTGGTGGACAGGTGGTTGCATTCCCGCTGCAGATACGAATTGTATTTGTGTAATGTTTGTATTTTTGCAATGTTTTCCTGTAGTAACTAGTGGTAATTTCCCTGTGGGCTGCAGTACTAATATAGACTCTTATTTATATAGATTTGGGTGAAATGTTAAATCTGCCCAGCAACAGACAGCAGAGACAAGAGTAGTTAAAATTAGGACTAGCCAACTATGGAAGGAGTGGTAGAGTCCAGTACTAGTCAGTAGCTGGTGCAGGAGGGAGTTAAATGATGAGCAAGGAAGTGAGGACACTTTCTGAGAGAAAAGACAAGTGTTGGCTGTGTGTTAATTTAAGGGAGCAAGTTCAAAAAGGAATCATTTGCTGGTGACAGAAGGCTGCCATTTATGCAAGTGGGTGATACCTGTTAGGGGGCCGTCACACGGAACGATATCTTGCCCGATATCGTTTAAGCGATCTCCTTTTTGATCGCTTAAGCGATATCGGGCAAGATATCGTTGCATGTAATCAAGCGATTTACGATGGTAAATCGCTTGATCGTGACATCGCTGATCTGAGGTTCGGTTCTCAGATCTAGCGATGCACGATGCAACGATCTGCATCATCGTGGTGTCTGACACCACGATGATCCATCTCCCAGCGACCGCGCCTATGCTGGGAGATGGTAACTATGGTACACGTCGGGTAACTAAGCGACGCGCGGCGCCTAGTTACCCGATGTGTACCATAGTAACGAGCGAGATCGCGGCTCCGCATCGCTGGTGAGTCTGTCTGTGTGACATCTCACCAGCGATGTGAGCGATATTGTAAGCGATTGCGCGTGCACGTGATCGCTTACAATATCGCTAAAGATATCTCACAGTGTGACGGCCGCCTAAGAAAGACTTTTGTGTGAGTGAGTCCAGTGTTGGCCAGCTGTAAGGGAGACCTCAGGAAAGAAAAGCGTCTGCCAAGCTGAGAATACAAAAAGAGGGAAGCAGCTCTAGGAGAGGTCCTTGTAAAAGATCACTGTAATATTCATAAGTGAATTGCCATTGCCGAAACCACTATGTATGTGCCTCTGTGTTATGCAGAAGAGAGAATCAAGTGTACGACCAGATACCCTTTGTACATAGGTTTATTCTTCAGTAAAAAGAACTATATTGTCCTCAACTTGTCTTGGTTCTGCATACTGGTGACAAAGGGATCTGAGATTGTACAGAACACAACCAGCCTATGAAGGTGTCTACAGTAACCACATTACCATCACACAAACACACAGAATCCACAATTATCTGTAATGTGTCAGGGTGTTAAAGGAGGAGAACTCACCTAATGTGTACCGCCTCACGGCAAGTTACAAATCTTCATTAACTTGCCTTCTAATTGAGCCAACAGATCACTTATATACACTGTCAATAAAAATTATAGAACATCACACAATTTCCTTAATGTTAAGGTCATTGTGTTGTCCTATATGAAAACATCCTAACATGGATAAATTAGCAGTATTTTAAGATTATTTCATAAATTGAATATATTCTATATCAGAGGTCCCCAACTCCAGGCCTCAAGGGCCGCCAACAGTGCAGGTTTTCAGGATTTCCTTAGTATTGCACAGGTGCTAATGTGATCATCTGCACAGGTAATGATTCCAACCCCTGTGCAATACTAAGGACATCCTGAAAACCTGCACTGTTGGTGGTCCTTGAGGCCTGGAGTTGGGGACCTCTGTTCTATATCACAGAATAAAAATGTAAATGAGATAAATGAAAAAGACACTTATCAAAATTAGAGAAGACCTGCAAACTATTGGTGTTAATCTGGCACCTGGTGCTAATTTCCTTAATTATTTGACAACCCCTATTCAACTGGCAGCCTAACTTTCCAGTTTGCACTCATTTTGTAAAAATGGTGTGGTATTGCAAAGTGACTGAAACCCTCTGGCAGCAGTTTTGTCCAGATGAAGCCAAAGAGGTCACCCCATCATCCATAGCAACAGACATTGGTCATTCCAAGTCTGTGAATTCTATAATATTGCATCTTTACAACATCACAAACACATTCAAGTCCCCCAAGAAGGCTGGTCGCCCTCAAAAGACAAATGCAAGAGAGGACAGGATAAAGCAGAGACTTTTTATGGGTGATCACTTCAACACTGCAGCTGGAATAGCTTGCCAGTTCAGTATTGAACAGTGTAAGGATCTGTCTCGTCATACAGTGTCACGATGTTTAAGAGCATTTGGACTGAAAGCCCACTCTGCAGTGACCAAACCTCTCATTAGGAGAAAGAATCAAAAGGCTACACTCACCTTTGGCGAGGAGCATGTTGTGTTTATAGAGGAGAAGTGGTTCACAGTACATTTTAGTGATGAAAGCAACTTTAATTTATTTGAGTCTGATGGGAAACATTATGTATGTCAGAAAACTGTGGAAAGACTGAACCCAAAGTGTATAAAGAAGTCAGTGAAAGGTGGTGGAGGAAGTGTCATGGTTTGGGGAATGTTTTCTGCTGCAAGGGTTGGACCTCTCATACAGCTACATGGCAGAGTGAATGCAAGTGTCTATCAGAACCTTCAACAACACAGGGTTCCTTACTTACATTCAGTGCTAAATCAGCCAGCAATTTTCATGCAGGACAATATCCCCTGTCACATTGCAAAATGGTTAAAGCAGTTCCTTGAATCAGAAACCAGCACAGTCAGCCTGTGTTAAACACATTTCAACATAATAAAAGGATAACAGATCACCTCTAGGGTTGTAACAAGTGTAAAACCACAGATACTTTCTTTACTGTGCATAAATGGGCAGAACAGTACTGTATAATGTAACATTGTTGATAGCAGTGAACATGATGGGTTGACGTTCAAAGGATTAAAAGTACATGTATAATGTATATGTATTTAATGTTGGGGAACACTTGTCTTGTATATATTTAAAAAAAAAAACAACGAAAACATATTTCTAGTGCAATAAACTAATAAACAAAACATTCAGTAGAAATGCTAAAGCTGTGCACATGGCGGGAACGTAAGAATAAGAGAATAGTAGGGGCGCTGAGACCAAACTAAATGGAAGACAGTCATTCGTAAGAGTGTGAAGGACAGTCTCTTCTAACCTACTTACAGCTAACAACATGATTAGTCCTCTTCCTCTTTAAAAAGGACCCATCCACTCACCGCAGTGTTCAACTGTGCAGAGTCAGGGGTGGGTTTCAGCTTTTACGTTGTAAAATATGATGTCTCCACAGAATGAAGATGATAAAACCTATTACATGAACACGATCTATGGGACAGTCCCCGGCACCAGTGTCCATCGCATTGAGATCCCGGTGAGATGTGAAATGCAGGTCAACGAGACTCTGGACTTCAGTTTCCAGCCTAAAGTCACCGATGTTGTCTCTTTTGGACATTACGACGTATCACTGAGACTCTACGAAACCAGCGACTTTATCGACCCGGTAACTATGTATCCACATGAGGTGGACATTGACGGCAGCCTCCACGTGGAGTTCAGGGTGGAGTCAGTTGATGAACATCTCCAGATACTTGTAGAGGAATGCCAAGCTTCTCCATCACTGGAGGATTCAGAGCAGATCTACAATCTCATCCAACATGGGTAAATAACATAACGGATTGTACTATAACAATAAACACCGCCAGTAAAATGCCCCAGTAACATAGCCAATAGAATGTCTCTAAAATCTAAACCAGCAGAGTGCCCCCCATAAATAACAGTGCCAGCAATGTGTCCCCACTGAATGGGTTGTCCCGAGACTCTCACTTCTGCATCAGAGAGGCCTGTGCAACGGCAAGGGGCAAACTTTCCAATAAAATTAATGGGAACCAAATATGCATCAGCTTTTGTGTAAGACTTTCATGTTCTTCTCTTTCCTAAAATCTTAGTAAAATCTTGTATTCTTCATTTCAGCTGCTCCCAGGACTCTACTCTACAGACTCATCTGGTCCCGGATCAGCGGCTTCAGCGCTTCAGCGTTCATGTATTTAAGTTTGACAACTTTACAGAAGTTTATCTGTCCTGTAACGTCATCGTCTGTCACAATGGAACCGTCCCGAACCGCTGCACCCAAGGCTGCCTCACCCCGAGACACAGACGTGACACCCGCAGCTCCAGAGTGCAACTCCGATCAGCCAGGCTATCCCAGGGGCCCATCAGGATCTCATCGGGTGAGATTATTTTACATACTTTTAAGAATTATTTTCCAGGGAGACCCAGGATAGAGATTTTATTCCTGTATAAACCCTATCCACAAATACAGGCCATGCCCAAACACTGTCAGCTACAGCATTACAGTGACATCAGTGCACCAGCAGGTTGCACCATAAACAAGGGCACTTAAAGGGATTGTCCATTGTTGGCCAAACCCTTCTTAAATGCAAAAGTTACTCAAATGAAATAAAAAGATACATATCACCTTCTATATCAGCGCTGTTCCTATCATCTATAATCATTACACCTGTGCCCAGTTCTAGTCACCCTGTAGCCCCTGCCATATTGTGACATTTGGGCCCCGATGCTCTATAGCTCCATCTAGAAACATTTATGGCAAGGACCATTTCTTCTACATATCACTGGCCGCAGTAGTCCTGCCTGTATCTTCACCATATCTCGTCTCCTTCCTACAGATCGGCCCCACAATCCTCCTACAGTCCCGATGTCGGCCCTTGTGGTGGTGATCGGGGTCTTCGGTCTCTTGTCGGTACTTGGACTGGTTCTACAGAAGCTTCACTACAGGAGACGGGACTACACCCTGCTACAGAACATGGCAACTAATTGATTTTTTTTCTAGTTTCATTATTTAAAGTCATCAAATCCATATGATCAGCGATATTAATAGATTTTTTTTACTATCAGAAAAAATAACTGATCCATATAATATGATTCTGTGTGTGGAATAAAGTAATTGGAATAAAGTGTAATTTAATATATAAAGCTGAGTGCCTGTATATATGTATCATAGCCCCGCCCACTCCAGATAACTACATCATCACCAACCCCTCCAGATACCCCTGCCAACTTCCTAGCCCATCCCTCCATACTTCTGCCCATTTTATAGCTCCACCACTCCGGTTGGCACCACCCACTTCATAGCTCCACCACTCCGGTTGGCACCACCCACTTCATAGCTCCACAGTTAATTACTATGCCCGGGCAACACCGGGCTTTACAGTTAGTTTAATATAAAACAAAAAATATAGCAACTTTATGATTATAACATATTGTAACACAACAACTTGTATAAAGTACAACCCCAGTGGTGAGGAATACATGAAGTACAAAGATTGTGTCTGCTCACCTGTCTTCCTTCTCTTGTGTCCCTTCCTCTCAGCATGGATCCCACCGGGTTTCAGGCTGCCTCCAAACACATCAAGTAATTATCCAGCGAGTGTCAGAACTTGGCTCTCCGAGCTCTTCATAAAATCTCCATTTATTAAAAATTGGTTAAGAACAATTTTTTTGCACATAAAATTCCAAAAGGTCAACGTATCATGGTCTTCAGGTGACACGTTTCGGCTACTGAGTAGCCTGGATCATGATCATAGTTCATGGCAGAAAATGGACTGTTAAATTAGTCCTTTCAGAAACCAAAATGGATTACTACTGATTGGACACACCAGGATAAGTCCGTACTGATTCTTGTTCCGCCCATAAAATAGGCTTACTCCACTCCAAAGGTTAATCCAACTGCAGTAACAAAATCATGCTTGGGAAATGATACTCCCATATAACCTTAATTTATCTAATGCCATTGGTTTATAAAATATTACATAGTAGAATAGAATCATTAGAATCATAATGAAGGCTTCTCATATACATAAAGCACATCTAATTACAATAAAAATACATATATATATAAATATACTAGCTGTACTACCCGGCTACGCCCGGGTTAATAAATAACTGCTGTTAGCTATAACAAAATAGAATTTGAATATGTCATATTAATGACCTGTAGGAAAATAGAAGCTGAGCTGTGATTGGTTGCTATAGGCAGTCTGATAAATCTCCAGCCAACAGTAAACCCTCTCCCCGGCCGGGCAGTATATGTTACCTCACACATACACATAATAGACAGCTCATGTGACTGACATCTGCCTTAATTCCCTATATGCACGTGTTGCACATTGGCTGTTTTTAATCAGATGTTTATTTTTGGAAATTAAAGATAGCACACGTATGAGGCAAGGTGTTTGAGGTGATTTGTGCACATCTGTGTCTGTCTGTGTGGTGTGTGTGTCCCTGGGGTGTGTGTATGTCCCTGTGGGGTGAGTGCATGTGTCCCCATAGGGTCTGTATGTGTGTGTGTCCCTGTGGGGGGGTCTGTGTGGTGTGTGTGTCTCTGTGTTGTGTGTGTCTCTTTATGTTGTGTGTGTGTGTCTTGTTGAGGGTCTCAGTTCAATCACAAGTCCATCAGCCACTCCTAATTATATAGGCAATTATGCACGTCTGCACTGCTGCAAGTAAATGATACTGACACCAGAGCCGTCTCAAGTCTTACTCATGCCTACGCCAAATGAGATTAAACACTGCGCAAGCGTTTATTGAAACACACATTTTTATACAGAAAGCAAAAGGCGTGTTAGAATTCTAGAACTTTCTACAAAGTGATGATCTCCTAATTGGTCAATTCTTATCAAATTATTCTAATATCTAAATTCCTCCCTTAATGGGTTGGCTTAGATCTCGGGTGTATTTATGGAACGTGGGCGCCATCTAGTGTATAACAGACAACATGACATCTCTAAATTACAATATATATAAAAAGAGAAGAGTTGTGATATTTTTAACCCTATAAAGACATTTCATGTCTCTCCATCCTCAACAGTCCCCCTTAAATACACAACTTTTCTCCAAAAACCTATGATGTACCCCCATGCATATGGGTTTGGTGCATAAGGATCCATCTTCATCTTACTTTACTTTTTATTCAAGAGGGATTGAGTAATAAGGGACACTTGGAGTTCTTATTAACAATATTTTCCTAAGCAGCAAAAAATAACCCATAACCCACCCGCCTTTTCTCTTAAACCAATTTGCAGGGTTAAATACTGAGAACATGTTACTTCACAAAGCATAGCCTAGTCTCAATAATACCTTACACAGCAGGCGGGCACAGATATGAGTGACATATAAATAAATGCTGGGAACCATTATGGGAATGAACAGGAGTATTAGGGAGTCAAACAGTAGAAAGATATAGAGGCTGGCGGATAAAAAGTTACAAGCGTTTGGACCTGTTCCCAGAAATATAGATAAGGAATAGAGAATAAACAATTATCCCATCCACCTGCATATTTGAACAATACCAGTGTGTTCTACATTCTTCAGACATTATCTAACTAGCAGTAACTAGCAATGTACGTTTTGGGTATTAATACATTAATATAAGAACATAAATTTTTATAACATTCTCTCCTGATATTCATTACATAGTCCCATTAGATAAGGAGGTGAAAGCCATTAGGAGTAACAAGAGTCTTTTATAGTAGAAAAGGTAAACACAGTCTTTATGGCATAGGGTTAAATGTCCATCTACTTCAACACCAAAACAGTGTCCATCTACTTCAACATCCAAAAGTAAGGCACAGTACCACAACTCAATCCCCAGGCTGCAGGAAGTGTCTTTGATCCACAAAACCTATTGAAGGGAAGAGAAACCTCAAAATATGTTAGAAACAGCCTGGGAAATTGTGTATCAGTTTTAGGCTATCAATAACATAAGAAAATATCACAAAACAAAGAATAGAATCTTCAATAAAGATTGTTACATATAGATGTCACATATAACCTTAAAAGTACAAGTCACCCCCCTTGGACATTTTATCAACTTATATCATATATACCACTACCATTAGGGAGAGTATACAAAAGGATATGAAACTTTTGAAGTATCTGCAAATAAACACAATTATCCACAAGAAAAGAGATAACAAAAAACATATTTCATTGATTTGTAATAGCAAAATAATCACCAAAAATAGTACATAAGAACAAAGACATGAAATTTACAGCCTTCTGATAGTTGACATGACCACTCCTAATAGTTCCCTAACAATGTCCTTAAAGCTGGAAATCTACCTACACAGCGGAGGTCGGCACCCTTTTGAACGCTTGTGGTGCCCCGGCTCCACGTCGACTCACCCTATCTATCCCTAACCTTTCCCTGATCTTACATATATATATATATATATAAGGGTCACCAGGTATATACACAGTCAATAGTCTGTAATAGAAGCAGGTCACAGCAAACCTGTCAAAGAACAAATAAAAACAATATAACCAGGTAGAGTCAAACAGATATAATAATAATAATAAATAATAGACAATATAATTCTAGAACTTTCTACAAAATGATCATCTCCTAATTGGTCAATTCTTATCAAATTATTCTAATATCTAAATTCCTCCCTTAATGGGTTGGCTTAGATCTCGGGTGTATTTATGGAACGTGGGCGCCATCTAGTGTATAACATTTCATGTCTCTCCATCCTCAACAGTCTCTTTGTGGTGTGTGTGTGTGATCCTGTGGGGTGAGTGCATGTGTCCCCATAGGGTGTGTATGTGTGTGTGTGTGTGTCCCTGTGGGGGGGTGTCTGTGTGGTGTGTGTGTCCCTGTGGGGTGAGTGCATGTGTCACTATAGGGTGTGTGTGTGTCCCTGTGGTGTGTGTGTGTGTCTGTATTGTGTGTGTCTTTGTGGTGTGTGTGTGTGTGTTCGGGTGCATGGTGAGCATCCAATGTTGGGGCTGCACCTTAGCGACTATACACTTGCTGTTACTCTTTGTGTGCATGTGGTGTGTATACATGTCCCCGTGCGTGGTGAATATCCCATGTTGGGGCCCCACCTTAGTGACTATATGCTGGTATATGCTGTTAGTCTTTGGCGCTGTCATTAAGCCCCTCTCATTCACAACTGTCAACTGGTAACTGTCACTTTTTCCCCATTATGTAGAAAGGGGCAAAATTGTTTGGTGAACTGGAACGCGCAGGGTTAAAATTTTCACCTCAAAACATAGCCTATGACGCTCTTGGGGTCCAGACGTGTGACAGTGCAAAATTTCGTGGCTGTAGTTGCGACGGTGTAGATGCCAATCCCGGACATACACACACACACACACATATACATACACGCATTCAGCTTTATATATTGGACTAGCTGTACTACCCGGCTACGCCCGGGTTAATAAATAACTGCTGTTAGCTATAACAAAATAGAATTTGAATATGTCATATTAATGACCTGTAGGAAAATAGAAGCTGAGCTGTGATTGGTTGCTATAGGCAGCCTGATAAATCTCCAGCCAACAGTAAACCCTCCCCCCGGCCGGGCAGTATATGTTACCTCACACATATACATAATAGACAGCTCATGTGACTGACATCTGCCTTAATTCCCTATATGGCACATGTGTTGCACATTGGCTGTTTTTAATCAGATATTTATGTTTGGAAATTAAAGATAGCACACGTATGAGGCGAGATGTGTGAGGCGATTTGTGCACATTTGTGTCTGTATGTGTGGTGTGTGTGTCCCTGTGGGGTGAGTGCATGTGTTCCTATAGGGTGTGTATGTGTGTGTGTCCCTGTGGGGGGGGGTGTCTGTGTGGTGTGTGTGTCTCTGTGTTGTGTGTCTCTCTCCGTGGTGTGTGTGTGTCCTTGTGGGGTGAGTGCATGTGTCCCTATAGGGTGAGTATGTGTGTGTGTCCCTGTCGGGGGGGGTCTGTGTAGTGTGTGTGTCTCTGTGTTGTTGTGTCTCTTTGTGGTGTGTGTGTGTCCCTATGGGGTGAGTGCATGTGTCCCTATAGGGTGTGTATGTGTGTGTGTCCCTGTGGGGGGGGGGGTGTCTGTGTGGTGTGTGTGTGTCTCTGTGGGGTGAGTGCATGTGTCGCTATAGGGTGTGTGTGTCCCCGTGGGGTGTGTGTGTGTCTCTGTGTTGTGTGTCTCTTTGTGGTGTGTGTGTTCGGGTGCATGGTGAGTATCCAATGTTGGGGCTGCACCTTAGCGACTATACACTTGCTGTTACTCTTTGTGTGCATGTGGTGTGTATACATGTCCCTGTGTGTGGTGAATATCCCATGTCGGGGCCCCACCTTAGTGACTATATGCTGGAATATGCTGTTAGTCTTTGGCGTTGTCATTAAGCCCCTCTCATTCACAACTGTCAACTGGTAACTGTCACTTTCTCTCCATTATGTAGATAGGGCCAAAATTGTTTGGTGAATTGGAACGCGCGGGGTTAAAATTTCGCCTCACAACATAGCCTATGACGTTCTCGGGGTCCAGACGTGTGACTGTGCAAAATTTTGTGGCTGTAGTTGCGACGGTGTAGATGCCAATCCCGGACATACACACACACATTCAGCTTTATATATTAGATATACAGTATATGTTGTATAAATATGTGGCAAAATAGTGTCTTATAGATATACCACACTCACAGATAATGATGATGATCTTACACTAGTCTGGCCTCGGGCGGTCGGGTGCAGGGATGTCACAGGTGCTCGGTGCCCAAGCCTGTGCCCTTGCGGTGACAATAAAAAGAAGAAAAAGAAAAGTAATAAAGTTTATGAAGTTCGTGACGCCACCTGTAGGTCTGGTGATGGCAGCGGTGATGCTGGAACCCCCGGGGTGATGGGCGGCAGCAAGATGTCGTAGCCATCTACAGGTAGGGCTGAGTCCCTGGGGTATTGGAAGTGGCAATGGTGGAATAGGGCAGCATAGTCACTGTACAGCAAAGCAGGTAAATCACAGTTCTCTGAGAAGAAGCACAGACACATTGCTCACTCTGAACGGGTACTTTACTCCGGTAATCTGCAGGTTTACAGGGCAATGCAGTTCTTTCTGCTAAGGTAGTGGACCGGGTGGTTCTGGCAATGAGCAGTGTTCCTCTGAAGCTCCGGTGATGTTCCTTCTCTATTACTTCCTCTGTCTTTACTCTGTGCTGCCCTGCACGTGTAAGGATGCTGAAATGTATTTCTAATATTAAGTTCAACACTGTTAATATAAATGATCTGTAGTAACTCAGTTCGGCCACTGGAGGTCATCAGTGGACACGAGTAGAAAGATCTGGAACCAGGAAGTAATGTTTAGTCAGCGTCTCCTGAGGTAAATTGACTGAGACAGAGGCCTGGGGAGATCCTACACAGAAAAGAAGACGACGTGTCGGCTGTTCTGAGGGGCTCGTGGATCTATGGAAGGACGCGCCTGGCTTGGACAGTGTTAGAATTATTCAAGGGCTCGATCTACACCGTGAACTGAAAGATAAGCCGTGTTCTGTGAGTACATAAGACTGACCGGTCACTATATAGGGATAATCAGACAGTGGGAGTTAGCCATTAACTACAAAGGACTATTGTGTGTGTCCTCCTGAGGAGAGACCGGCCAGGCTTGGTCTATACAAGATATTAAATATTGAGAAATGCACGACTGTGAGACATAGAGAAGCCGAATGTGGATGACACCATAGAACTGAGAGAAGGATCACCATCCCTGTTATACTGGGTTGTGCCCGGGGTGAGGAAGATCTTATATACCTCAGAGGCTGATTGTTAGGGTGAAATGACCGACACCCTGTAAACTGTGTGTACATTACCAAGTTAAAGACTTTTCACCTCATGCAGGAGGCAAAACTGCATTTGCTGTAAATAGGTTGTGGGATAGATTTATATAGGGGAATCAGGGATCCCGAAATATTCTGTACATAGTGTGTGAGGGGGGTGTAAGGTTATATCCTGAGGGGAACACATGCCGCGGCTGCAGTAAGAGCCTGGCTAGGCCCTGTACGGAGTAAGGGTGGGGTTGGTTTAGTCTGGGATAGTTGTGCTCCCTCTCTGCAAAACAGGTACGTGAGTTCCCTCAAGCTGCATAAATTGTACACTGTGATCGGGCTGTTGGGGCCCATATCGTTTTTGTAAAGTTTGAATTTGTTATCTTTTTGAAACCGTTAAAAAGAGTTAATTTACCACTATTTTTGGAGTCTGTGTCGTTCATAGCAGCACCGTATTCCTCACACACAAACCACTGGCGTCTCGGTCGTTATAATTTGGCGTAGTCGGCAGGATACGGTGCTCACTATGTATGGTGACAGTAGCACTGGCGGCGCTGCTGTGCCTGCTGTGGAAGTCCATCCCTCTTTCCCCATTGTGATCAGCAGAGTCCGGTTAGTGGGTTGCTCAGCAATGAGCGCACTGCTTAATCACCTAGCCAAGTTTGATGGGTATAACTTGCTGTTCAGCGATTGGGTAGGCAGGCTGAAGAATGCCATTGCTCTGCTCGGTGTTAGCCCCCAAATGCAGCCGGAAGTTGCGCTGAATGCTCTGGAGGGGGATACCCGTAAAGTCGTCCTGTTAAAATCCGAAGATAAGCGAAGGACGGTCGACGAGATCATTCGGATACTGGAGAAGGCATTTGATCATGTGCCGGCAGCAGGGCAACTGCAAGTACAGTTCTTTGCCCGAACTCAGAGGGACGGAGAAAGCTTGATTCAGTATGCTATAGCGTTGGAAGAACTGCATCAGAAGATTAAAAGAAGCCGCCTGCGACTATAGGTACTGAGGCCAATGTTGACAGCATACTTCGAGATCAGTTCAGTGAGGGGATATGGAGTGAGGCACTAAGGAGCGAGTTGTTGCTGAAGGCGCAGAGTACTCCTGGTGTCACATATTCTGAAATACAGGAAGAGGCGGTAGCGCGGACCTTAGAACTGAGGTCTGCTCCGCAGTGGAGTAACCTGCAAGTGGCTGAAACAGGAGGGCCAAGACCAGACCCTGTTCGGGCACAGCTGGCGACTTTACAGAAAACCGTGGAAAGTCTGGCAGAACAGGTGCAGCAGATGCGGGTTCGGGAGATGCTTCCGATATGTTCAGCACCGACTAACCCCTCTTCTCCCCTTTATGGCCAGTCACCCTATATCCCAGGGAGGGCGTTGACTGCTTCAAGACCTGAGCCATCCCAACGTGGGACAAGAAGACTGTTCCAATGTTGGCGATGCAGAGAACTCGGCCATATGTGGCGAGACTGTCAAAAGTTCATGCTGGCTGAAGGTCCGGGCCTCAATAAAAGAGAGGACCTCGCTGTAGTTGGGCATACAGTGAGGGAGTAAAGAAAATCAACGCCCAACGGCTGTTCCACAGATCTGATTGTGGAAAGTCCTACTTTGGAAGTGCAGTTCGCAGGAAAGAAGGTGGTATGCTTGGGGGATACCGGGTCGGAGGTAACGACCATGCCGATGAAGTTTTTTCAGGCGCACTTTGGAGAGACTGTCAAACCAGAGTCGGGACATCTGTTGAGGCTGAAGGCCGCCAATAACGAAGAAATCTCAGTGACGGGTATTGCATGGATGAGAGTTCAGCTGTGTGGCCAGGAGTTGGGAGCCAAAGGAGTGGTGCTCGTGAAGACGCAGGTGAGGTCAAATCTCCCGGTGGTTCTGGGAATGAATGTCCTGAGAGAGCTGGACTCCCTCCTGTTTGAACGCGATGGCCCAAGGTATTGGAAGTGAGCAACATCTCACAAAGTCACTCAGAATGCCTTGCAGCAAGTGGTCCGATCGTGCAGCATTCGGAAAAGCTCGGCAGAAGGAAGAGCGGTAGGAGCAGTGTATGTCCCACGTGGAGCTGCGGTTGTGATTGCCCCGGGTCGAGAGAAACTCGCGATGATACCGGTGGGAACTCACCGAAAACTAAATGTGGTGGAGGTGGTTCTGGAACGGGTGGAAAGGTCAGAAGATATGGGTAGCCCGATGATAGCCCAAACAGTGGCCACTGTACAAGATGGAAGTGTACCAGTGAGGTGTCTGAACTTGCAGAATTATGAAGTGACCCTGGCAGTGGGTACAAAGCAGGCTGATGTATATGTGTGTGGCGAAGGGGTCATTCCCAAAAATCAGTTCACCCTGAGGGCAGATTGCCGGGCTGCCTGGACCCTGTCAATGCAGACAGCAATAGAAGAATCTCCTACGCTCGAGTGGAATGGCAGGAAGCTTATGGAGATCATGAGAGTGGATGAGTCCCAGTTAACTACCGAGCAGGTTCACAGACTGGAGGCTGCATTGTGGGAGTATCAGGCTGCTTTCTCCAGGGGTGATGAAGACTTTGGTTGTACAAAGGCTGTGGAGCACGAGATACCCACGGGGAACACCCCTCCAATTCGGGAGAGATATCGCCAAATCCCACCGAGTTTTTATCAGGAGGTCAAAGGAATGTTAGCACAGATGCTGGACAATGGAGTGATCCAGCCGAGTCAAAGTCCTTGGGCTGCACCGGTCGTGTTGGTACAGGGAGAAAGATGGGTCTCTAAGGTTTTGTGTTGACTACCGTAAGCTGAATGCACATACCGTGAGGGATTCCTATCCTTTACCCAGGATCGAAGAATCCCTGTCTGCTCTGGGAAAGGCAAAGTATTTGTCCACCCTTGACCTGGCCAGTGGCTACTGGCAGGTGCCTATGGCAGCTCGAGATCGACAGAAGACAGCATTCATCTTGCCGATGGGACTGTATGAGTTCAATCGAATGCCTTTTGGACTGACCAATGCTCCAGGGACATTCCAGCGGCTAATGGAGTACTGCTTGAGTGATTATAATTTTGAGTCTGTGTTGATCTATTTGGACGACGTGATTATCTTTGGAGATTCGTTCGATGATCACCTGCAGAAGCTCCGGCAGGTGTTGAATCGATTGAGAGATAATGGACTTAAGATTAAGCCAAAGAAATGTCACTTGTTCAAAACGCAGATCAAATACTTGGGGCATGTAGTATCGTCTGAGGGTGTGCGACCAGCCCCGAGCAAAATTGAGGCTATTCAGGAGTGGCCCTGTCCTAAGACTGTGAGAGACGTATGGGCGTTCCTCGGTATAGCCGGATACTACCGTTGGTTTGTGAAAGATTTTGCCAAAGTGGCTGAACCCCTGAATGAGCTACTAAGAGGGACGGCGCAGGGGCCCAAGAATCAGCCAATCCAGTGGAGAGACCGACAACAGGCAATTGATCGGATCCGGGCCGCCCTAGTACAAGCCCCCTTGTTGGCGTACGCTCGCTTTGATCAACCGTTCACGTTGTACACAGATGGAAGTCTTTACGGCTTAGGGGCCGTGTTAGCACAAGAGCAAGATGGGCGTGAGAGGGTCATTGCGTACGCCAGCCGATACCTACGGGACACCGAACGAAACCCGGACAATTACAGCTTGTTTAAGCTGGAGATGTTGGCCCTGGTGTGGGCCATGACTGAGAAGTTTGCGGAGTACCTGGCTGGTGCAGAGATTCTTGTCATGACGGACAATAATCCCCTGGCCCACTTGGAAAACGCCAAGCTGGGAGCTCTGGAGCAGAGATGGGTGGCGCGGATGTCCAAGTTCAATTACTGAATTCGGTTTCGTTCAGGTAGAGAGAACTCTAATGCCGACGCCTTATCTCAAGTGACTCGAGGTGCACCAGAGCGTGTGGTGGATGAAGACCTTGAGGACACTGAGATCCCTGATCTGAAGCGATTACCTGTGTTCATTGATGTGGCACGTTCAAGTGGGGAGGCGACACGGGTCGCCACGTTGCTGGGTAAGACTCGTCAAGAGTAGGCCGAGTTACAGGATGCAGACTCCGACATTTCACGAGTAAAGAAATGGCTGAGTCAAAAGTCCTGGCCCGATGGGAGAACAAGAGCTCGGCTGAGTGCAGATAGACAAAAACTGCTACGGCAGTGGGATCGATTGGCCATAGCGGAGGGAGTACTGTATCGCTGGGTCTATGTAGCGGCAGAGCTGGGGTACTGGTGGTAGTGATTCGAGCTTCAGTGGCTCCAGATATTTCCCGAGAAGCTCATGCGCAGGGTGCGCATTTTGGGCCTGAGAAGACTTATCGTTGGCTGCACCGGTACGTGTACACACCGGGCCTAGAAGACGTTGTGAGGGAAGTGTGTGGTAGGTGTTGGCCATGTGAACTGACTAAGTCCCCGGCGCAGAGGGCTCCTGTTCAGACAATTGTGACGTCAGCCCCGTTGGAAGTGCTAATGGTAGACTATTTGTCAGTTGGGTACGCCAGAAGTGGTCATCATTCATGTTTGGTCATGACTGATCACTTTACTAAGTTTGCCGTTGCTGTCCCCACCAAAGATCAGACTGCTAAGTCCGCAGCAGAAGCGATTTGTAAGCATTTCATCCAGGTGTATGGGTGTCCCCAAAGGATAAATTCAGACCAGGGTTCTTGCTTTCAGTGTCAGCTCATGACAGAGTTGCTGCAGGTTTATGGGATTCAGCAGTCACGGACTACGCCCCACCATCCACAGGGAAATGGGGCCTGTGAACGGTTCAACCGAACCCTGCTCCAGATGCTGAGAACGCTGGGAAACAAAGGGAAAAGGAGCGATGGCCTGAATTCCTCCCAGAACTTATGTGGGTCTATAACAACAAGGTCCATAACACCACGGGGTTCACTCCCTATGTGATGATGTTCGGTTCGCCTGGGCGAGAGAGAGAAGAACTGAGTCTCACTGTACCTTGTGAGCCAGATTATCGTACAGCCAGTGAGTGGGTCCAGGATCATCGCTGAAAATTGCAGGAGATCCACCGGATAGTAAAAGACCGTGTGCAGGATCATACCCATCGAGATCGGGAACCGGTGCACACGGATGAATTCTGTGTGGGTGATAGGGTGCTAGTGTGAGTCACACGCCTGTAAGGGAAGTTGAGTGACAGGTGGGAGAAGACACCCTACACCATAGTGGAAATAGTATTTCCAGGGGGAAGTGTGTACACAGTGGTCCCGAAGGGTGCATTGGACCTCGTCGCACAATGCACCGGAACTGGCTAAAGAGGTGCATGTCCGACGCTCCTGCCCGTCTACCTGAGACGCCTGCGCTGCCTATGTCGGTTGCACAGTACAATGTTCAATGTGACTGTTAGGATGACTTTGGTACAGAAACCACAGATGTACAGAGTCCAACAGCACAAGGCCCAGATGTTCCAGACACCACCCCTGATGAGACAATTTCTCCAGATGTGGTGAACACCCCGTCAAGCCCAGCAGATACTGGTTTGCGGAGGTCAGAGAGAAGCGCAGCTGGTGTTCCCCCGATACGATATAACCCTGAAAAGTATGTGGTATTTATGATTGGTGAGAGACCATTTGTCGGGACGTCAAATCGTAGGTGGGGTGGAGTGTAAGGATGCTGAAATGTATTTCTAATATTAAGTTCAACACTGTTAATATAAATGATCTGTAGTAACTTAGTTTGGCCACTGGAGGTCATCAGTGGACACGAGTAGAAAGATCTGGAACCAGGAAGTAATTTTTAATCAGTCTCCTGTGGTAAATGTTTTTTTGCGGGGGCGGCTGGGCCCCATGGGGCGTCATTCATTCAGTGGTGCAGAGAAATTGATCTGGGCTGCTCATTTGGTCTGGTGGCAGGGACCAGTGGGAGCCTGCAGATATGATGCGCTATTCGTATCAATGTGAATGGCTTCCTATGGTTGCAGATCTTGAGTGCTTGGCAAGTCACCTCCCCCATGCTTTGACAGGTTGGGGTGGCTTTATCGTAAATGACTCACCGTAGCCGGGACTTGCACGTCGCAGCCGTTCGTCTTCTCCTTGTCACGGAACCGCGCCTGCAGCCGTGGGGCCCGGTGGTCCAGATCAATAAGGGAATGGCTGAACAGTAGGGGTTAATTATTGTCGTGACGCCACCTGCGGGTGTTCCGGTGATTTCACCGGCGCTGCTTGGGCCTCCAGAGGATGGAATGCAGCCAGATGGGATGCTCCCCGCAGGGCGAGAGGGAGTCCCCGAAGCCGGGAGCTGCACAAGATGTTGTGAGGCAGCTCAGTTACTCTTAGCATGCGGAGTAGACAGCTTTGAAGAAACACGGACACCAGTAGTCTCTGTAACGGGTCTTTACTGTAACAGCATCTGGTACAGGGTATACAGGTAACGGGAAACGGACTGGGTGGTTTCAGCAGTGACTGGTGTGGTCTCAGAGCTCCGCGGTGTTCCTCCGTTCTAAGCTTATTCTAAGCTGGGTTGCCAATGTCGCCTTAGTGTGCCAAGTTCGGGTACAAGGGGGCTGCTTCAATTTCCCTACCGGCGTATACAGACCGGGTGTGAGGGGAGCCAGATTCCTTTTTGTGGGTACTCCGCTGGCAAGACAACTCTGGTTGCGGCTGCGGTGGGGTGCTCCTATAGAGCGGACCCTCCACTCCTGGTTTGCTTAGCAGTGCTGAACATCTTGCTAGCTTCGGAACCAGTGATCCGGTTGTAGATGGGCGCGGGTGTAGTTTGACCCATTTAGATGTTCGCCCAGGTTCCGGTTGTTGGGCACCGGGTAATGGCGCCAACCGTTAGGTGGTCTGCAGGGCTGCACGGAACTGTGCAGAGCCCCTTCTCCTACGTTCCTCCCGACCACTTCTCTCTCCTTCCTCCTTCTTCTACATTCTCCTCAACACTCTACTCCTACACTCCGCCCACCAGGACCTTATTGACCCTCTATGCTAGTGATGCATGTACGGTATGGAGCTCTGATGTTAACCAAGTCATTACTGAGGCGGAGAATATTGCATCTTCAGTCAGGGATGCAATACCCTCCTGTGACGCACTCCTTGCGGGGCGCCACATAAACACCTGTGTCTGCTCCATCTAGTGGGGTCTGGCTGCTCTCTGCTAGTGCATTTTTGGATTTGTTTTTGGCTGCAAATGGTGAGGTTTTTTTTTTACAGTCCTGTATTCTTCATTTCAGCTGCTCCCAGGACTCTACTCTACAGACTCATCTGGTTCTGGATCAGCGGCTGCAGCGCTTCAGCATTCATGTATTCAAGTTTGACAACTTTACAGAAGTTTATCTGTCCTGTAACGTCATCATCTGTCACAATGGAACCGTCCCGAACCGCTGCACCCAAGGCTGCCTCACCCCGAGACACAGACGTGACACCCGTAGCTCCAGAGTGCAACTCCGATCAGCCAGGTTATCCCAGGGGCCCATTAGGATCTCGTTGGGCAAGATTATGTTACATACATTTAAGAAATATTTTCAACGTAGCCTTGGGATAGAGATTTTATTGCTGCTTAAAGGGAACCTGTCACCTCGATCTAGCCCTCTCTCCTATCACTAGCAGTCCCTGCACCTTCCTAGCTGTTCCCTAAGCATCCCTCTCTGAGCTAAAGGGGCCCTATAACGATTTAGAAAAATGAATTAGAACTTACATATGGTCCCCATGTAGGAGACTGGAAAGGCGGGCTCCATGATTCCCTCCTCACGGTGTCCAAGCACGCCGTGCTGGGTGTCATCCCTCCTGCTGCTTTCTCACCTCCTTTTGAAATCTCCCGCCCTCTCTGCCAGTGTAATGCCCAGGTCGGAATGTCATATCCGGCCTGGTGCATTATAGGCCTGATCACGTGATCGGCCCGGTGCATTATGGGCCTGATCATGTCATCAGCCCGGTGCATTATGGGCCTAATCACATGATCGGCCTAGCTTCAATATGCGCATTGTGCATGCGCGGAGCCGAGCCAATCACGTGATTAGGTCCATAATGCATCGGGCCGGATATGACCGGCCTGGACATTACACTGGCAGAGAGGGTGGGAGATTCCAAAAGAAGGTGGGAAAGCAGCAGGAGGGATCATGCCCAGCAGGGCATTCTTGGACACCGTGAGGAGGGAATCATGGAGCCCGGATCCCGCCTTTCCAGTCTCCTAGATGGAGACCATATGTAAGTTCTAATTCATTTTTCGAAATCGTTATAGGGCCCCTTTAGCTCAGACAGGGATGGTTAGGGAACAGCTAGGAAGGTGCAGGGACTGCTAGTGATAGGAGAGATGGCTAGATCGATGTGACAGGTTCCCTTTAAACCAAATCCACAACCATGACTGTGAAGTCAGTAAGCCAAACATCCAACTCTGACTCCTCAATTTCCCTAAATCCAACTCCAACACCACTAAAATGGACAACAACTCCACGACTCTGACTCCACAACCATGACTGTGAACTCAGTAAGCTTTATGATTACAGCATAATAAAACAACTGGTATAAACTACAACCGCAATAGTGAAGAAGGGGCAGTACGCCAGGCCTTGTCGAGATAACAATATGAAATCGTCCATTGGTATAATAAACTGTGGCTTTTTTCCCCTTCAAACTAATATAATGTGGCTCAATGTTGATGGTGATGCACAAATGATTATAACACACTCACTGATGATGATAATGACACACTCACAGATGTTCATGACAATTATCACAGAGAAATTTTAAAAATTGTAAAAATCATAAGAGAGAAAAGGACATAGCTGCCCCACACTGAATATATAGGATTAATTATAACTAGGGAATAGAGAAACTAATTCAAACTGGGGAAGTAGCAAGAGACAAACTTTCATTGAAGCAGGACCTCCTGGTGTGGACAGGTAATTTCAGAAGAGGAGTTCTTGGGAAAACACATCCAGTCTGAGATTTGTTTATACAGAGGAGGACAACTACTGAATTTCAGAAGATCGTCCTAGACCTTTGAGCACCAGTGGTCAGTGATGAATATGGGGCTAATCATAGATCCTACAGTTGTGGAATATGCATGTTCAGCTTTATGACTACGAGAGGAAGGACATGCATATTTTCCATAATTGTGCGGCAGTGGGGTCTGTCTATTACAAACTCTGTATTGTTAATATCCAGTGTTCATCAGTTGGGTTCTGCTAGGGCTCACACAAAAAAAAGCTGCATATCCGCTCTTATTGGTATATTTGTTGTCTGAGGACGAGTGTCTGATTACATTTGACTGTATAGACAACTAGTTGACAGACACTTACAGATGGACCTATATCTTTATACTGTCTGTGACGTCTTATCTTTCTATACCTTGTGTTTTTTCTTCACGTATTTTGTCACAGTGTGTGTTTTTTTATTTTGTGTTTAGATTATTTTGGTGTTAAGTGATTCCATGGGGATCTTACTTTTAAATATATTTAATACATTTATAAATTTTAGGAGCTATTTAATTTATTTAAAAATAATAATAATAATCTTTATTTATATAGCGCCAACACATTCCGCAGCGCTTCTCAATTATTTCTCTAAAAGTGCCAGTTACCTTCATACACCTCTTAAATTACAACAGTGAGTACACAACATAACATAGCTCCAGTAATGCAATAAACACCGTCTAATTATTCAGTCTATTTGCTGTGGATTTTGGTGCACTTATAAGAATCGTTGGTGCACTTTAGTATCATAAACACAGCTAAATCCCCTAAATAACAGTTCTCTAAATAACTGTATATAGACGAACAACAACAATAAGCCTGAGCCATATTTACCCACTACTTGTTGTAACATGCTATTATTACAACAGGATCCAGCTTTGGTTGCAATGTTTAGATATGGGGACACAATGAGTTGTGAGGCAAGATCTTCCATTGAGATAGGCAAGGATACTGTAGGTGACCCTAGAGAATGTGATTGATGTGAAGACCCCTCACAGTGAGCTAGTGGGTTGCAGGACTAGAGATGAGCGAACACTTTAGGGTTCGAATTCGGCTGCACTCGCTAAATGTAGGGGGTTCGCCGAACGATTTTGGTGAACACCCCAAACACCATTGAATACAATGGCAGGCAACATTAAAGACATAGAAAACAGTTTCAAAGGTATCCAAAAGCTGCCAAACACACACAGAAACACATAGATCATCTTACCTGTCTCCTGCTACTTGCTTGCTTCCATGTCCGCTCTCCCGCGCTCCCTCTCACTTCCGGTCCCGCCTATTAACCTTTCACCCGGAGGTCGCAGAGAGTGACATGTATGGTCACCTCATCTGATTACCATAGAAATGTGTCACGTGACCAAATAATGTCAGCTGATCGTGATGCACCTGGCGCAACTAATAGGTTGATGTTCAGACACTATGTATCTCCCTTATCTATATGACAGACTCCCTTTACAGCTTCATTAGAGTGCATTATGTAAGCAGCTGCTCCCCTCTATTAAAAGCTGTTGATCCATCCGCATGACGCACCAGCACTGCCCCATCTGTATTTGGGGAAGACCCTTGCACCCAGCTTGTGCATTATAGGATTGGATTGGCCATTGCTGATTCCTTTATACAAGTTGTTTTTTTGGAAAAAGAGAAGGTAACTTTTTCTTGGTTCAGCCCCAGTGGGAAACTGGTAAGATGATCTGTGTGCATATGTCTTTGTGTATGTGTGTGTTGCATTCCGTAGAACAGAAGCATTAGTTCATTGGCACTAATGCTTCTGTCCTAGTTAAGCTACACACACATCCAAACAATTACCAAACAAAACCCTAATTTCCAACTTTTCAGCAAAACGTTCGAATTCAAGGTGCCGAACAAACATTGCCAAATTAGGTCTGGATTCGAAATTGGCGAACATGTTTGAGCAAAGTTCACTCATCTCTAGAGCAGGACTCTCTCTTGTCTCTTTTTTCTGTTCTCAAAAATGAGACTCTCTGCAGTATGTAGTGGAGTTTAACTCTCTGCACCTCTCAGCCAAGTAAATTCCATCTTCTCTTTTTGATTGCTCAGCCAATAACTCTTTGTCTCTGCTACTCTCCCTTCCTCTAGATGGCAAAGGCTTGTGGGAAGGTTACTCCAGTAGAGATGAGAAAATGCTCCGAAATTACAAAATTTCTAAAAATTCCTAAAACTCAATATCAACCCTTTAAGGAGTTTTGAAACTGACATAAGATATAAAGTTAAAATAAACATCTCCATTAGCATACAGTTGTTTCAGGCTTCTTGCCCCTCATCAGTGTCAAGTAGGTATTTGTATGGGTGGATGAGAGGTCTTTGATTGGTAATTTAAGGAGGTAAAGATTCTACATAAGAAGAATGCCAAGAAGGCACAAAGAAACTTACAGTATAAGCCATACATTGCTCCCTAAGAAAAATAAATATGTATAGTAGCTAAGAAAGGAAAACGGCACTCACCGGGACTGCGTGTAGCGGTGTCCTTTTTTGATGAGGTTGCGGATACAGGGTGCAGGGAGGGGGTACCGGGGTGACGATGGCACCGTTTCAGGCTCTCGCCCTTCTACGGGTGCACTCTGTATCCGCAACCCCATCAATAAAGGACACCGCTATACGCTGTCCAGGTGAGTGCCGTTTTCCTTTCTTTGCTTGGATATTGCTCTTCGACTGGCACCCCGGGTGAATACTGTGCCTCCGGTCCATTGTCGCCTCCTGGCTAGGAGTTCCCCTTTAGGTGGTGCCCCCATTCCTTCTACTTGGATTTATTAAATATGTATAGTATCCTTCACAAAAGAAAATAGAGGAGGCATTATAGTTGCAAATATTATCCCAAGTAAGATCTTTACCAATCTTCATGTGCTGGTAATACATGCCAGAGGGAATGAGTTTTGCTGCATTTAAGTCCTTGAGTAACAGCAGAAGCACCACTGCTGGCTCCAGTCATCTTGACAGTAGTACTACCAGAGGCAATAATCATCCCACTTTTCAAGCACATTTGTGGGGATGAATCATATGAAGTTATGGATTACATGGCACATCAGTGGCCTTAGTAACAGCAGGATGACGTTACCTCTGTGAGTGACACCCTCAGTTTGAGTTTTTGTTCTGCACAGAATGGTCTGCCTGATCACAAATAACTGAAAGGGATAATTTTGGGACTATGACTTTTCTATGATTTGTTAATTCAAGGCTTTTTGCCTTTATTCTATTGGTAAATTGCTAGAATTGTGCCATCAGTGACAGATTGAACTCACCATGCCAAGATACAATTGAGTTTTGTTGATACTCTTGGGTCTGCTATAATGCTCCTTGGATACGAGAAATTCCAATATTGATATTGTGTGTGTTTTTAAACCACCTAAGTTATAGATTATGGATGAGTACAAACTCAATTTGAGAGAGGGGTTAAGTAACCCTGTTAAGCCCTGCAAACACCTGCTCTGAGATATATGGTCAACTGTGCTAAGAGCTATTATTTGTAACTACCAAGCTCTGTGCATTAGCAATGATGTGCAACTGCCAAGCTCATTCTGTTGTGTAATTGCCAGGATTGTGCTCTCATTAACAGATTGTATCCACTACGTTGAGTACATTTTTATTTCAATTGAACCGTGCCGAATCACTGTGAGTCATTGCAACATCCTCAAGTGGGAAACTGAATTTAGGGCCATAGACCACACCTAGACTGACACCATTGCTTTATGTATTTGAGGTATTCTAAAAACTTTGTTAATGATGGAGTACTCTAATGATAGCATTTTAATGAGCTCTCTCTGTAGGTCTTCATTGATTTTCAGATCTATGGCAGCTCCCAAATTGCCCTAAAACCAAGGTCTGCTATACTATATATCATGATGTCAATATGACATCATGATAACTGTTGAGGGTCTATGAAATGGGAACTTTAACAGTCACTAATGATGAAAGTAGAGCGAGGCGTTAGACAAGGCGGCGTCCTGTCACCATTTCTCTTCAATTCATATATAGAAGCTATTTTTGGGACTTGTCAAAAAAGAAGAAGGAATTAAAATTGGTGAAAGAATCATCAACAATCTAAGATACACAGACGATACAACATTGATAGCAACAAGCGTAGATGGAATGAAGGACTTAATACAGAGAGTTAAGATGGAAAGATCCAACATGGGACTGTTACTCAACACAAAGAAGACAAAGATTTTGATTACTACCAGGTACGACCAGGACATGTGTGAGATGGACGGCGATGAACTGGAAGTTGTAAAGGACTTCACCCTACTCAGATCAATGATCACTCAAGATGCAACGACAACACCAAAAGTCAATAGGAGGAAAGCTATGGGAAAACCCACAATGAAGTCACCGGACAAGGTCTTCACATCAAGGAACATCTCACTGGTGATGAAGACACGGCTCGTACATAGTCTGGTCTATTCTATAGTAATATATGGATGTGACACCTGGATGATAAAGAGACAGGACAGAAGAAGAATCAATGCCTTTGAAATGTGGAGCTCAAGAAGGATGTTACCAATACCATGGATGGTAAGAAGAACAAACAAATCCATTTTGTAACAAATCAAGCCAGACATTATTGTTAATTATTGATATGGTGCCATTAATTCCATGATACTGAACATGGGGTTCATATAAAAAACAGATGCAGATTACAGAGAACAAATTAACAATGACAGACTGGTACAGAGGAGAGAGGACCCTGCCCTCACAGGCTTACATTCTACAGGATGATGGGGAGGAGACAAAGGGAAGAGGGTTGCGGCAGTTACAGTGGTGGTGAGGGGGCTTCTCCGGTAGTAGCGGTGGAGCGCCAGCTCGGGTAGCAGCAGGGTCATTGCAGGCTGTAGCTTTCCTAAAGAAATGGGTTTTCAGGTTCCCTCTGAAGGATCTGAGTGTGGTGGATAATCTGACTTGTTGGGACGCAGATATCCAGAGGATGGGGGATATTTGGGATAAGTCTTGAAGGCGATTGGGTGAGGAACGAATAAGTGTGGAGGAGAGGATGAGGATTTGGGAAGAACAGAGATTACGTGAGGGAATATAGTGGGAGGTTAGTTCGGAGATATAAGGAAAGGACGTGTTATGGACAGCTTTGTAGGTCAGTGTTAGTAGTCTAAACTGGATTCACTGTGGAATTGGGAGCCAATGAAGAGATTTGCAGAGAAGAGAAACAGGGGTGTAGTGAGGAGAGAGGTGGATTAGTCGGGCAGCAGTTATAATAATAATAATCCTTATTTATATAGTGCCAACATATTCCACAGCGCTTTACAATACAGTGGTTCATATACAAACAGTCATAGGTAACAAAAAAAAAAATACAATACAGTAAGTGCTTAAAGTAGAGAGTCAATGTAAAAATACAATACACTAAGCAGAAAATCAATATAAAAAGTATGATAATTAAAGCAGAGAAACAATGTAAAAAATACAGTACAGTAATTAGATACAATACAGTTAGCATAGAATCAATGTAAAAAATACAATACAATAATTAAAGCAAAAATAAAGGTGACCCTGCTCCAAAGAGCTTACAATCTACAACAAGATAGGGGTTACACAACGTACAGGGGCTTATTACAGTGATGGTCCAGGCATCTTGAGGAAGTGAGGGATAGTAATAAAATTACATGGATGGTCACCAGACAATCTGTGTAGAGGTTTTGGGTTTGTTGGAGTTTGAAGGATAGTTATGTCCAGAGAGATAGTGAATGGGCTATATACAGTACAAAGGACTTCTATTAGGGAGTATGATAGGCCGCCTTAAAAAGATGTGTTTTTAGGGAGCGTCTGAAGCTATGCAAATTGTGGATAGTCCTAATTTCTTGGGGTAGAGCATTCCAGAGAATTGGTGCAGCTCGGGAGAAGTCTTGGAGCCGGGAGTGGGAGGATCGGATTAGTGCAGATGTTAGTTGAAAGTCATTTGTAGAACTTAGAGTTAAGGACAGATTGGAGAGGTGCAAGAGTGTTAGCAGGGAGGCCACAGAGGAGGATGTTGCAGTAATCTTAGCGGGATGATGAGGGCATGTACAAGCGTTTTAGTAGATTTAGGGCTTGAATACGGATTCTGGAAATATTGGTCTGTTGTCTCTCATAGATTCTCTATAGGGTTTAGGTCAGGCGAGTTTGCTGCCAATCAAGCACATTGATACTATGGTTAGTTAACCAGGTATTGGTAGTTTTGGCAGTGTGGACAGGGGCCAAGTCCTGCTGGAAAATTACATTTCTATCTCCAAAAAGCTTGTCAGCAGAGGGAAGAATGAAGTGCTGTAAAATTCTCTGGTAGACGGCAGCAATTACTTTGGTCTTGATAAAACACAGTGGACATACTCCAGCAAATGACACGGCTCCCCAAACCATCACTGATTGTGGAAATGTCACACTAGACTTCAAGCAGCTTGGATTGTGGCCTCTCCACTCTTCCTCCAGACTCTTGGATTGTGGCCTCTCCACTCTTCCTCCAGACTCTGTAATTGTGGCCTCTCCACTCTTCCTCCAGACTCTTGGATTGTGACCTCTCCGCTCTTCCTCCAGACTCTGTAATTGTGGCCTCTCCACTCTTCCTCCAGACTCTTGGATTGTGGCCTCTCCACTCTTCCTCCAGACTCTTGGATTGTGGCCTCTCCACTCTTCCTCCAGACTCTGGGATTGTGGCCTCTCCACTCTTCCTCCAGACTCTTGGATTGTGGCTCTCCACTCTTCCTCCAGACTCTTGGATTGTGGCCTCTCCACTCTTCCTCCAGATTCTGGGATTGTGGCTCTCCAGTCTTCCTCCAGACTCTTGGATTGTGGCTCTCCACTCTTCCTCCAGACTCTTGGATTGTGGCTCTCCACTCTTCCTCCAGACTCTTGGATTGTGGCTCTCCACTCTTCCTCCAGACTCTTGGATTGTGGCCTCTCCACTCTTCCTCCAGATTCTTGGAATGTGGCCTCTCGGCTCTTCCTCCAGACTCTTGGATTGTGGCTCTCCACTCTTCCTCCAGACTCTTGGATTGTGGCCTCTCCACTCTTCCTCCAGATTCTTGGAATGTGGCCTCTCGGCTCTTCCTCCAGACTCTTGGATTGTGGCCTCTCCACTCTTTTGAAACGGATACAATCGGATGACCGAAAATCGTTACGTGAAAGCACCCTTAGTAAGCCTTTGCAGGTGTTTTGTGTTAATTATTCAAATTTTCTGAGATAATGACTTTTGGGTTTTTATTAGCTGTAAGCCATAATTATCAACATTAACAGAAATAAACCCATGAAATAGATCCCTCTGTGTGTAATGACTCTATATAATATATGTGTGTCACTTTATGTATTGAATTACTGAAATAAATTATCTTTTTGATGATATTTTAATTTATTGAGATGCACCTGTATTTATATAAGAATTCCCATATTTACCTCTGTACTTGGGGGATATAAAGTGAGGGCATCTATGATGACAATCTTGTTTCTAACATAAGGAAACAACTAGTGTAAAACCGTTGTCAATGTGTTATCATGTACCTGGGTGAAAGTCTTATAGTACATAGAATAGGGGTTATAAAATAAAAACGTATCTCAATTGTCCATAAAAGATTACCTCATATGATATGTTATATGCTCTTGCACCTTCTATTTATAGATGCATTCTGTATGCAAATGCACTAATGAGGAAAGAATAAGAATAATTAGAAAGCAAAAGTGAAAAAATCATGAACATATAAGAATACTCCACATTTGTGTCACCATATAGGGCTGATAGGTTATCATGGATAGAATCCCAATATTGTAGAATGGTATAAACATGTCCTTGTGTCAATACACAGTATAGTCTGTGTGTCCGCATTTGTACAATGGTATAGAGATCCTATGAGAAATAAAATAAAGAGATAATGGCCACCACTAGGAAAATGATCGAAACTTTAGGTTGAAGATATGGGAGATATATAGGAAATAGAGTTACTCAATGTATTCCAGAAAATGTCAGTAACATAAACTATATAGTTGACAGTAATCATAGCGATATAGATACCGGAGTGAAGACAAGTAAAGGATTACCTGAAAATGTTTCAGTAAATGAGGATAGCGGAGTCTAGTCGCACTAGTGATGAACAGGCAGAGTGTGTCTATAACCGCCGCTATTATATGTAGTGTGGCCATGATGCGCTTGCACAGAAGTGATTGTGCACTTGTGATATGGGAGTCAGCGCTCCGGACAGAGCCGGAGAAAACTGACATGTAATGAGATTATGGGTGACATCAGGACTCCGGACAGAACTGGAGAAACATAACATGTATCAAGATTATGGGTAATATCAGTACTCCGGACAGAGCTGGAGAAAGGCAATACGTAATAAGGTTATGGGTGACACATCAGCGCTCTGGACAGAGCCGGAGAAAGCCGACATGTAATGAGGTTATGAGTGACATCAGTGCTCCAGAGAGAGCCGGAGAAAGACGACATGTAACGAGGTTATGGGTGATATCAGCTCTCCAGACAGAGCCGGAGAAAGCTGACATGTAACGAGGTTATGGGTGACATCAGCGCTTCGGACCGAGATGGAGAAAGCCGACATGTAACGAGGTTATGGGTGACATCAACGCTCCGGACAGAGCCGGAGAAAGCAGACATGTAATGAGGCTATGGGTGACATCAGCGCTCTGGACAGAGCCGGAGAAAGACAACATGTAACAAGGTTATGGGAGACATCAGCGCTCCGGACAGAGCCAGGGAAAGCCAACATGTAATGAGGTTATGAGTGACATCAGCGCCCTGGACAGAGCCGGAGAGAGTAGACATGTAACGAGGTTATGGGTGACATCAGCGCCCTGGACAGAGCCGAAGAAAGCCGACATGTAATGAGATACTGGGTGACATCAGCACTCCAGACAGAGCCAGAGAAAGCCGACATGTAATGAGGTTATAGGTGACATCAGCGCTCCTGACAGAGCCGGAGAAAGCTGAAGGAAGTGCTGGTATCCAGTGGAGTGGAAGTACTTCGGACCCGACCAGTAGCATTCAGTGAACATGAGATAACGTAGTGATAACAATTGCAGTTTCACTCCTGATACTATAAGGAAAAGAACACGAATAGATTAGTATCACAGAAAGAATTTATACTAACTTACAGCTTGAAACCCATTATGAATGTTTGACTATAAAATATATTTTATTAAATAACGGTGAATTATTTCAATACATTTAGTGTACTCATAACAAAATAGTAGATAGTAACTAGAGATGAGCCAACTTTGCTCGACATGTTTGCCAGTTTCAAATCTGGACTGAATTTGGCAATGTTCGCTCGGCCCCTCAAACACGAATGTTTTCCTGAAAAGTCTGAAATTAAGGATTTGTTATGTAATTGTCCAGATGACAAAAAGCAGTAGTGCATTTGCAGTAATGCTTCTGTTCTATGCTTTCACAGTGTTAGTGTCTAGGATAGTGGGCAGGAGAGGTCTCAGGTCAGATAACTTATCTGAGATTAGCGCAGGTCTCCATTTTGTTTCCCGCACTTACTGTGGATGGTCTGGTCTGGCAGCCAATCAGAACCCATAAAGCAAATTGCACTTTTTGCACAGAAGGGTTTGTGTCATTGGCTGGGTATGTAATATGTCCTTGGCATATAAGAACTGGCCATTTTCCCAGTGTTAGAGCTCAGTGACAGTCTTGCTGCTGCAATGCCAATGCTGCTGCTGCTGTGTCCGCTATTTAGATAGCTAACTAGTGATTTTATTTCTTTATAGATAGAGAGATAGATAGTAGGTTTGGTAACTCTTTCCTAAAATAGCCCCTTTTAGGGCTTAGTACCAGTGTTTGGCAAATCCTCTGTGGTACAGTGGTGTTTGTGTGATCATCTGAACCAATCCTGTACTAAAAACCATTTTGTGCAGCATCTGGCAACGTACAGGCACCCAAACCTTTTGGCCTAGTACTAGTGTTAGGCAAATCTGGTCTGTTGGATTCACATTCCCAGATTTTTTGGGCCTACGACAACTGACTTGCAAATTTGTTACCATCAAATATGAGTGGTAAAAGCCGTGGTCGTGGCGGAAAAGGGAAAATGCTTGGTGTTAAAGTAACCGAAAGTTCTGCTCAACAAACACTTTGCTTCTAGGCAAAGAAAGATGTCAACTTCTTTTAGTGGACAGTCTGGTATCAACCCTTTCCTAGGCAGCAGCACATCGCTACGACTTGCAGATGAGGCCCAGAAAGAGCAGGTGCTACAATGGATATCAAGCGCTCCATCAAGTGGCCTCTCCTCCACCTCAATTTCAACAGCACACACAGTGCAGTCCACACAGGTGTCACCCCAATCACACTTGGTTCCTCACGCATCACAATTCTCTCATTGTCCTACTGACTGTGGGTCAACACAGATGGCCAAGTCAGCAGAGCTGTTCACACAAGCTATAGCCTGGGAATCAGAGGTCTGCTCCAAAGCTTCAATGGTGTAGTATAAAAGACTATTTCTATCTGTGGGTTTTGAGTACAAATCTGACATAAGTTGTCCATCTTGTAGTATTGTTATTTGGGTGTCAAGAAAATTGATTTGATTTTGTCAAAGTGTAGGGTAAAGGAAAAACTTTGAATGTAACTATTCAAACCGTTAAAAAAGGTCTGAAGTGTGTCTGAATTACCCATCCAAATGACAAAATATTATTGCTCTATCTCTTCCAGCATAGTGCATGAGCATGATACATAAGATAAGATAAGATAAGATAAACTTTATTGATCCCGGAGGAAATTACAGTATTACAGCAGCAGAACAAAGATCAAGAACATTTCACACTTTACAAAATAAGTCTATATGGACAGCAGATGTGGGATGTGTGTATACGTACTTATTCTCAAACTCTGCCTCGTATATGTTGGCATACAGAGGTGCCACATTTGAGCCCATTGCTGTACCCTTCCTTTGAAGAGAAAACTGATTCCCAAACAAGAAAAAATTATTGTATAGGATGATCTCCAAAGCATCCAGGCAAAATTGTTTCTCTAATTCCGGAAAGTGGTATTTGTGGCATTAACGCGTCAACTGATTGTGTGCCTGTTTCATGTCCTATGCAAGTGTATAAACAGATGACATCCATCGTCACAATCGTCAGAAATTGGGCCTAAGGTTTTGATACAGGATAGAAAGTCTGTGGGGTCTTTAATGAATGCAGCAATCGGTCTGCCCGGGGGTTTATTTGAGATTCTAGTGGATCTTTGGTAATGTATAAAAAAAATAGAATTACAGTATTTTGTGATTCAAGAATTAATAATAATAATAATAATAATAATAATAATAATAATAAATCTTTATTTATATAGCGACAACATATCCCGCAGCGCTTTACAATACAGTGGGTAATAGACGAAAAATACACAATACAATACAATAAGTAATTCCAGTAGAGAAAGAATACAGTACAATAATAGTAAACAATACAAAAAGCATAGAATCAATGTAAAAAATACAATACAATAAATAAAGCAAAAATAAAGGTGACCCTACTCAAATGAGCTTACAATATACAACGGGATAGAGGTTACACACAGTACAGGGGCTTATTACACTGATGGTACAGGCATCTTGAGGAAGTGGGGGATAGAAATAAGGTTACATGAATGATCACCAGACAATCTGTGTAGAGCTTTTGGGTTTGGTGGAGTTTGAAGAAGAGTTATGTCGAGAGAGATAGTGAATGGACTATCTACAGTACAAAGGAATTTTGTTAGAGAGCATGATAGGTCACCTTGAAAAGTTGTGTTTTTAGGGAGCGTCTGAAGCTATGCAAGTTGTGGATGGTCCAGATTTAATGAGGTAAAGCATTCCACAGAATTGGTGCAGCTCGGAAGAAGTCTTGAAGCCGGGAGTGGGAGGATCGGATTAGTGCAGATGTTAGTCGAAGGTCATTTGTAGAATGTAGAGAACGGGTGGGGTGATAGACAGAGATGAGGGAGGAGATGTAGGGAGGTGCTGCATTGTGAAGAGCTTTGTGGGTAAGAACAAGCAGTTTGAATTGGATCCTATAGTGTATAGGCAGCCAGTGCAATGACTGGCACAGAGTGAAAGCGTCTAAGTAACTATTAGCCAGTTAGGTGATCCTGGCTGCTGCATTAAGGATGGACTAGAGAGGAAAAAGTTTAGAGACGGGGAGGCCAATTAATAGAAAATTGCAATAATCAAGGCGGGAGTGGATTAGGGCCACGGTAAGGGTTTTAGCTGTTTCCATGGTGAGAAAGGGGTGGACTCTAGAGATGTTCTTCAGGTGTAAGCGACAAGAGCGGACAAGAGATTGTATATTGGAGGTGAAGGAGAGATCAGTGTCAAACATTACACCCAGACAGTGAGCCTGCTGACTAGGTGTTATCGTGGTGCCGCACACTGAGAGATGTCAGATTTAGGGAGGTTAGTGGAGGGCGGGAGCAGGAGAAGTTCAGTTTTGGAAAGGTTGAGTTTTAAATAGAGAGCAGACATGATGTTGGAAACTGCAGCTAGACAGTAATTGGTATTCTTTAAAACCGCAGGGGTAAGGTGAGGGGCTGAAGTGTATAATTGTGTGTCATTAGCATAGAGATGGTACTGAAAGCCAAATCTGCTGATGGTGTGTCCAATCGGGCCGTGCAGAGAGAGAAGAGAAGAGGTCCAAGGACTGACCCCTGAGGGACCCCAATAGTTATAGGAAAAGGGGAAGAAGTGGAGTGGAGCCAGCAAATGATACACTGAAAGAGCGGTCAGAAAGATAGGAAGAGAGCTAGGAGAGAGCGGTGTCCTTTATACCAATGGAGTGCAGCATAGAGAGTAGGAGATGGTGGTCAACAGTGTCAAAAGCTGCAGAGAGATCAAGAAGAATAAGCAGAGAGTGGTCACCATTACGTTTTGCTGTCAGAAGGTCATTGGTCACTCTGATGAGGGCAGTTTCTGTAGAGTGAAGGGGGCGGAAGCCAGACTATAATGGATCTAGAAGAGAGTGAGTGAAGAGGTAACGGGTGAGGCGGGAGTAGACCAGGCACTCCAGGAGTTTAGAGATGAAGGGGAGATTGGAGACTGGTCTGTAGTTATTTGTGCAGGAAGGGTCGAGAGAAGTTTTCTTTAATGATGGAGTAATGATAGAGTGTTTGAAGGAGGAGGGGAAGTTGCCAGAAGAGAGGGAGAGGTTGAAGGTTTTGGTTAGGTGAGTGGTGACGACCGGACAGAGAGACTGGAGTAGGTGTGAAGGAATGGGGACAGTGGTGCATGTAGTGAGACGAGAGGAAGAGAGAAGCCTGGCAACTTCTTCTTCTGTAACTGGCTCAAATGCGAAGAGTGAGCTGGAGGAGATGTGGGGAAGAATGGGAGTGGCAGCGCTTGAAGGCTAGGAGCTGATTTCCTGGCGGATGTTGTCTATTTTCTCCATAAAGTAAGAGGCCAGATCATCAGCACAGAGGTCAGTGATGGGGGCCTACACTTTAGGACTGAGGATAGAGTGAAAGGTTTCAGAGTTTTTTTGGATTGTTGGATAGTGAGGAGATCAGGGTGGTGAAGTAGGTTTGCTTGGCAAGGTGAAAGGAATTGTAGTTTTTTAGCATGAATTTATAATGAATAAAGTCTCCTGGTGAGCGAGTTTTTGTCCATAGGAGTTCAGCACTCCTAGAGCATCGCTGGAGAAATTGAGTTTGTGATGTGAGCCAGGGCTGTTTTGTTCTATGTTTAGAGGTTCTGAGGGTGAGGGGCGCTACTTGGTCCAGGATGCTTCTGAGAGTGTTATTATAGTGATTTACTGCCAGATCTGGACAGGAGAATGAGGAGATTGGGGACAGTGATGAGATGAGAGAGTCTGTTAGTGCATGAGGGTTAATGGCCTGTAGATTTCTGGATGTTTGATAGGTATGGGTGGGCTGTGGAGGGCGAGGGTTAGTGAGTGTGAAGGAGAGAATGTTGTGGTCAGAGAGGGGAAGAGATGAATTATCTAGGGAGGAGGTTGAGCAGAGTCAGGTAAAGACCAGGTCAAGGGTGTTACCATCCATGTGTGTCTCAGAGGTTGAGAGGCCAAGAAACGTGGTTAGAGATAGGAGCTGGAATGTAGATGGGGAGCTGTTTATGGGGATGTTAAAGTCTCCCAGTATGAGGGCTGGTAATTCTGAGGCCATGAAGTGTGTCAGCCACGTGGAGCAATGGTCGAGGAACTGGGTGGGTGACCCTGGGGGCAGTATACCACCGCTACTCTGAGGGGGAGGGAATGGAATAACCTAATGGAACCTCAAAAGAGGGGAATGAGAGTGATGGGGCTGGAGGGATGACCTGGAAAGTACATTGTTGGGACAGGAGTAAGCCGACTCCACACACCATGTCTGTTCCCCGGTCTTGGGGAATGGGAGAAGTATAGGCCACCATGATAAATAACAGCAGGGGAAGCAGTGTCTGAATCCTGGATCCAGGTTTCAGTGAGGGCCAGGAGATTGAGAGAGTTAGTGAGAAAGTAGTTATGAATGAAGGGAAGTGTGGTGCATACAGACTGTGGATTCCAGAGAACGCAATTAAAAGAGGGAGATGAAGGAGTGCATGTAATGCTAATAGGGTTAGTGAGGTTTCTGTGTGAAGTGGGAGAGGGGTTGAAGTTAGCCGAGGGCGGACCAGGGTTAGGAGAGATATCACCTGAAAGGAGCAGCAGCAAAAAGGGTAAGAGCAAATAATTTTTGGATTTACGACTTGGTTTATTATGACAAACTTTGGAATATGAGGGCTGAGAATCTTCAGTAAACTGAAGATGGCATGGGAGCTGTACATAGAGTAGGGCAGGAGAGAGGGGCTGATGTGAATGAGTGGTGAAGGGGGGGGATGGGGTGATAAAAGTTGGTGGTGAAAGCACATAGGAAAACAAACAATGAAATAAAAGATATGGGAAAGATTAGTAGTGAATAGAGTTATACATATTGTTTGAGTAGGGAAAATGCACCACAAACAGCAGAGATGGGTGGAGGACTGTGCAGTTACACGTACCTGTAGGGAAACACAAAAACAACATGTTGATTAGGTGATGATCACAGCAATGCAGATGGATTATGATAGATGGTAGATGGAGTGATGGTGCCCACTTGCTTCATATCATGTAATTTCTGGTCAATTTCATATATTGCCACTTTAAACAGACACTTTGGAGCAGACTAATATCGGCCCCAGATATGCTCCCAAAAACTCTTTTATCTATGGTCCTGTCACGATCTCCACACTGTCCTTGTCTGCTATGTTACTATTCTGTGGAAGCTGTCAGTCTGTTTTTGTTGTGCTGGGTCTGTGCTGCAATCATCTGTGTTCACTTCCCTTGATTAGTCCTCTACTTAAGCATGCTGGCTCCTCCATCCAGTGTCATTTGTACACTTGCTGCTGCCTGTGTAAGACTGATCTCTTTGTGCTCTGTGCCTGACCCAGCCTGACTTTATTCCCTTACCTGGACCCTTTGCCTGTAACCTGACTACTCTTTTGCCTGCTCCCTGTAAACTGTCTTGACTTTCTGGTTTTCCTGACCCCAGCTCGTGAATTGGATTTTGTCTCTGAGTACCCCTTGTTATACTGCGCCGTTTCCTAGACTTGACCTTGGATCGTTTGACCTCCCTTTACTTATCCAGTAAGTAGTATTAATATATAATTACTATCTGTAATTGTAGTTTCTCGACACCTCTGGGACTAGTTATGACTGTAGTGACTCGTGTCACAGGTCCTCTGTTTTTCATAGAAAGAGATAAATTATGCTATTTTGGATGCAATCTCATTGGTTGGATTCTTTGGAATAGGAGAATAGGTGGTGGGATCCTCAAGTTGGTGATGAATTTAATCAGTGCAATATTGTTTACTCATTACTACTATAGACCCCCCATATCTGCTGGTTTTATGATGATAGATTTGTTGGCTGAAAAGGGACCCGGATTCTTCAACTGATAAATTATTCTTCAAATTTAATTCACCTGAAGTCATTTTCTTAGAATTGTATTTATGTCTCCCTCGTCTAATGTGATGTACGGTAAGTTTCTTCTGGATGATAGTGTCTCGTGGGAGTAAACGTACTAGAAAAGCGTAAATCCAAGCCCTTAAGGATAAAAGAAGATGTGTAGTCAGGAGCCACTATAGGTGGTGTCAGAGCTAATGAGGCAAAATGTGCCTTTAGCCATAGGCTAGGGTCAGACTAATGTCTTTAGCAGATGTCACTGGCATCCGCTAAAAACGAAGACATTTTCTGCAGCAGCACATACCGTTAACGGTATGTGCTTCAGCAGAACGCTGCCCTATAGCAACCCATTATTTACCTTGACAGAGCTGCTGGGCGGCCGCTTTTCCTTAGTGCATAGGAAAACGCTGCACGCAAGGCAGCCACATTTCCCCCATGATGATATATAGCCCCCAAAGGCTGCCACATAGTCCCACATGATGGTATATAGCCCCCAAAGGCAGCCACATAGCCCTTATGATGGTATATAGCCCCCAAAGGCAGCCACATAGCCCTTATGATGGTATATAGCCCCCAAAGGCAGCCACATAGCCCTTATGATGGTATATAGCCCCAAAGGCAGCCACATAGCCCCCATGATGGTATATAGCCCCCAAAGGCAGCCACATAGCCCCCATGATGGTATATAGCCCCCAAAGGCAGCCACATAGCCCTTATGATGGTATATAGCCCCCAAAGGCTGCCACATAGTCCCCATGACAATACATAACCCCCACAGCTGCCACACAGTTAAAAAATAATAAGCCGTCATACTCACCTCTCGCCATCACTCCCTGCAGCCGGCGCCATCCCTCCGTCCATCTGTACCAGCATCCAGTCATGTAAGCAGCGAGCAGAGATCACGTCACTGCTGTGCCGCTCACATGACCGGATACCGGAACAGACGGATGGAGGGATGGCGCCGGCTGCAGGGAGCAATGGAGAAAGGTGAGTATGATATTGCTGGCATAGTCACTGCCTCCCACACAATGAAAGTGTGGGAGGCAGTGACTATTCACACAGGATCGCACACTGTTTCAACTGCAGCCACTGAACCTATGGGCCTGCTCAATAGATTACTGTAATATGCGCCGCTCTCCCCGCTGGTGATGGACAGGGGGATGCAGTGCATATTACATAAGCCTAATGAGCGGGCCCACGTGACCACGGGCCACAGCTGCAGCCTGATCTAGCCTCCTCCCAGCCCCTGGACACTGCACTAGAGCAGCACCCCCCTCCCACACAGTAGATTCGGATTATAAAACACCCCCCCACTATCCCCCAACATTTAGGGAAACAAAAGTGCGTTTTATAATCTGAAAAATACAGTATCTGTTTGTGAAGCAGCAAAAAGAGGTAAGAAGAAAAGTAGAATAGCGAGCTCTGATTGTTTGTGGGTGCTATAAAAATAATAAAGTTATTCAAATGAATATATATATACAGAGACGCAACGATCGCTGTCACAGGGGTCGCGGGTGCGACGGGGCCCGGAACTATAAGGGGCCCACGCTGCCAGCCGCCCCCTGCGCCCGCCTATCGCAGCGCTGGGTGCCCGCTTCACATGGATGTGCTTCCTGGAGGACACACATCCATGTGACAGTGCAGCAGATAGGGCCGATGTGTCACGGAGAGGAGGGAAGCCTCCTGCTCCCTGCTGCTGCTCCTGCCCCATTCCTCCTCTGATCTGCCGGCTTCCTGGCCTGCGTTCCACTTTGCCGCCTCCTCCCACTTCCTGCTTGAGTACACGGTGGAACGCAGGCTGGTGGCACCTCTTCCTCCTTCTCCTGAGGCTTGAATCCCCAGTTTCTACAAGAGGAGCCCGCTGGAGCAGTGAGGGAACCAGGGGAGGTAAGTTTTTTTTCTTTTAATGATTAGTGCAGTATGGCCAGAGAATTGGGGGGAAGGGGGTCATATATAAGGCTGCACGTAATACTGCCCTATATGGGAGAAGGCTGCACATAATACTGCCCTATGTGGGAGAAAGCTGCATATAATACTGCACTATATGGGAGAAGGCTACATTTATAATACTGCACTATATGGGAGAAGGCTGCATAATAATACTGCACTATATGGGAGAAGGCTGCACATGTAATACTGCACTATATGGGAGAAGGCTGCACATAATACTGCACTATATGGGAGAAGGCTGCATTTATAATACTGCACTATATGGGAGAAGGCTGCACATAATAACACTGCCGTATATGGGAGAAGGCTGCACATAATACTGCCGTATGTGGGAGAAGGTTGCACATAATACTGCCCTATATGCGAGAAGGCTGCACATAATAATACTGCCCTATATGGGAAAAGACTGCACATAATACTACACTATATGGGAGAAGGCTGCATGTATAATACTGCACTATATGGAAATGATATGAGGCTGCATATATAATACTGCACTATATGGACAGATATGAGGCTGCATATATAAGGCTGCACTATATGGAGAGTTTTGAGGCTGCACTATAAGGAAAGTTATGAGCCTGCACTATATGGTAGGATTTGGGGCTGCATTATATGGAGAGTTTAGAGGCTGCACTATATGAAGAGTTTTGAGACTGCACTATATGGAGAGCTATGAGGCTGTATTATGCTATATGGAGGGTCTATGAGGCTGTATTATACTATATGGAGATTCTATGAGGCTGCATTATACTATATGGAAAGGCTATGAGGCTGTATTATACTATATGGAGCGGATATGAGGCTGCATTATACTATATGGAGAGGCTATGAGGCTGCATTATACTATATGGAGAGGTTATGAGGCTGTATTATGCTATAAGGAGGGCTATGAGGCTGCATTATGATATATGGAAGGATGTGAGGTTGCATTATATTATATGGAGGATAATGGGGGTTCATTATAATAATTGAATGACTATTGGGCCTACCTTATGAAAGGAGGACTATAGGATGCATTATAATACATAGAGGACTATGGGGGTACATTGTGATATATGGAGGAATATGGGGATGCATTATAATAATTGGACGAGTATGGTGACAGGAGGAGGCAGACCATATAAACCAGGATGGGGGACATACATACCACGATAAGGGCCATATTCCAGGAGGAGAACCATATATAACATGATGAGGGACATTAATACATAATGAAGGGGGAGAGGGGTCAATTTGTGAGTCTTTAAAGGATTTAGAACGTTACATGAGGTGCATACATTTCATCAACATCTGAGGGAGGGGGGGATGGGGAAGAGGTCTAAATTTCGCACCGGGACCCGTCAGACTCTGGTTACGCCACTGTATATATACAGTATATTCTACTATATAATTGCCCTATCGTGTCTGTCTGTCTGTCTCTCTGTAACCAAAATCTCGCATCGCTGATTGGTCGCTGAGCGGCCACGCCCCCCCCAGCCAGGGCCCCTACCCGATTGGCTGTCCCTGCTGCCACTCACTACACCCAGCCCTCTATTCATTTTACTATCAAATGAGTAGAGTTGTGTGTTTGGAGAAGGAGATGAGGAGCAGAGCGGAGGACGGAGCACCTGCCTGCTCCACTGCCAGGGCCACAGCACTGGGATGGAGAGCACACAAACTCCTGGGGATCTGGGATCAGCTGGAACAAGCACCAAGTACTGACAGATCCCGGGATCTCCCTCCAAGGCAAGTGGGTGTAAGGTGCAGCATCTCCGGAGGAGCATGATCGGGCAGATCGGCTCCCAGGACCGCACACCCCTGCTGTGATCTCTGCTCCAAGGACCCCTGCTGTGATCTATGTGATCTCTGCTCACCAGATCCCTGTGATCTCTGTCTCTCCAGCACATACCTGTACACCACACCGACATCACTGAACACTGACACCGCCGCACACCGACACTGTCGCACACCGACACCACGTAACACAGACACCGCTGCACACGGGCAACACTGAATACCGATACTGCCGCACACACACACCGCTGCACACAGACACCGCCGCACACTCACACCACTGAACACCAACACCACTGAACACCGACACATACTGACACCACCGCACACCCACACCACCACACACACCGCCACACAGACACCACCGCACACCGACACTGCCATTCACCAACACCGCCGCACACCGACACTGCCAAACACCAACACTGCTGCACACCGACACCGCTGCGCACTGACTCCACTGAACTGCAACACTGCTGTACACCGACGCCACTGTACACCGACACCGCTGCACACCGACACTGCTGTAGGTATCTACTATATAACTGTCTAATTCTGTCTGTTTGTCTGTAATGGAAATCCCGCATTGCTAATTGGTCACGCCAGCCGCCCGTGACCAATCAGCGACAGGCGCAGTCCGCCCGCAAATTGCCGCGGGATTTGAACCACGTTAATGATAATGTATATATTTTACCTGGAAAATCCTGTGTATTCATTGCATTGTTCTTAAATCTTCATAAATAAACTACATACATAGTCTAGAATACTTGACGCGTTAGAATCTGGCCACCATCTAGAAGATATATATAGATATATATATATCATCATATTTATACAAGAATTCACATATTTACCTATGTATTTTGGGGACATAAGGTGAGGGCATCTATGATGACGATCTTATTTCTAATACAGTCATATGAAAAAGTTTGGGCACCCCTCTTAATCTTACTCATTTTTTTTGTTTAAAATTGGGTTTTTGCAACAGCTATTTTAGTGTGATATATGTAATAACTGAAGGACACAGTAATATTTCAGGATTGAAATGAGGTTTATTGCACTAACCAAAAATGTGAAATATGCATTATTTCAAAATTTGACAGGTGCAAAAGTATGGGCACCCTTCTGATTTTGGTTTGGTAACCTCATTGAGCTTTGTATTTCATAGCCCGGTGTATCCAATCACGAGAAAAGCTATTTCAGGTGTCCACTTGCAAGTTGTTCTCTTAGTTGCATCTTCTCTGAGGAGTGGCATCATAGACTCCTCAAAACAGCTCTCAAATGATCTGAAAAAAAAGATTGTTCAACATAGTTGTTCAGGGGAAGGATACAAAAAGTTGTGTCAGAGATTTAACCTGTCAGTTTCCACTGTGAGGAACATAGTAAGGAAATGGAAGACCACAGGGACAGTTCTTGTAAAGGCCAGAAGTGGCAGGCCAACAAAAATATCAGAAAGGTAGAGAAGAAGAATGGTGAGAACAGTCAAGAACAATCCACAGACCACCTCCAAAGACCTGCAGCATCATCTTGCTGCAGATGGTGTCACTGTGCATCGGTCAACAATACAGCGCACACTGCACAAGGAGAAGCTGTATGGGAGAGTGATGCGAAAGAAGCCGTTTCTGCATGCACGCCACAAACAGAGTTGCCTGAGGTATGCAAAAGCACATTTGGACAAGCCCGTTTCATTTTGGAAGAAGGTCCTGTGGACTGATGAAACAAAGATTGAGTTGTTTGGTCATACAACAAGGCGTTATGCATGGCGCCACAAAAACACAGCATTCCAAGAAAAACACTTGCTACCCACTGTCAAATTTGGGGGAGGGTCCATCATGCTTTGGGGCTGTGTGGCCAATGACGGCACCGGGAATCTTGTTAAAGTTGAGGGTTGCATGGATTCCACTCAGTATCAGCAGATTCTTGAGAATAATGTTCAAGAATCAGTGTGAAAGTTGAAGTTACGCCGGGGATGGATCTTTCAGCAAGACAATGATCCAAAACACCGCTCCAAATCTACTCAGGCATTTATGCAGAGGAACAATTACAATGTTCTGGAATGGCCATCCCAGTCCCCAGACCTGAATATCATTGAACATCTGTGGGATGTTGTGAAGCGGGCTGTCCATGCTCGGCGACCATCAAACTTAACTGAACTGGAATTGTTTTGTAAAGAGGAATAGTCAAAAATACCTTCATCCGGGATGCAGGAACTCATCAACAGCTACAGGAAGCGACTAGAGGCAAAAGGTGGATCTACTAAATATTAATGTCACTTTTCTGTTGAGGTGCCCAAACTTTTGCACCTGTCAAATTTTGAAATAATGCATATTTCACATTTTCGGTTAGTACAATAAACCTCATTTCAATCCGGAAATATTACTGTGTCCATCAGTTATTACATATATCACACTGAAATATTACGGTGTCCATCAGTTATTACATAGATCACACTGAAATATTACTGTGTCCATCAGTTATTACATAGATCACACTGAAATATTACTGTGTCCATCAGTTATTACATAGATCACACTGAAATATTACTGTGTCCATCAGTTATTACATATATCACACTGAAATATTACTGTGTCCATCAGTTATTACATAGATCACACTGAAATATTACTGTGTCCATCAGTTATTACATATATCACACTGAAATATTACTGTGTCCATCAGATATTACATAGATCACACTGAAATATTACTGTGTCCATCAGTTATTACATAGATCACACTGAAATATTACTGTGTCCATCAGTTATTACATATATCACACTGAAATATTACTGTGTCCATCAGTTATTACATATATCACACTGAAATATTACTGTGTCCATCAGTTATTACATATATCACACTGAAATATTACTGTGTCCATCAGTTATTACATATATCACACTGAAATATTACTGTGTCCATCAGTTATTACATAGATCACACTGAAATATTACTGTGTCCATCAGTTATTACATAGATCACACTGAAATATTACTGTGTCCATCAGTTATTACATATATCACACTGAAATATTACTGTGTCCATCAGTTATTACATAGATCACACCGAAATATTACTGTGTCCATCAGTTATTACATAGATCACACTGAAATGTTACTGTGTCCATCAGTTATTACATAGATCACACTGAAATATTACTGTGTCCATCAGTTATTACATATATCACACTGAAATATTACTGTGTCCATCAGATATTACATAGATCACACTGAAATATTACTGTGTCCATCAGTTATTACATAGATCACACTGAAATATTACTGTGTCCATCAGTTATTACATAGATCACACTGAAATATTACTGTGTCCATCAGTTATTACATATATCACACTGAAATATTACTGTGTCCATCAGTTATTACATATATCACACTGAAATATTACTGTGTCCATCAGTTATTACATAGATCACACTGAAATATTACTGTGTCCATCAGTTATTACATAGATCACACTGAAATATTACTGTGTCCATCAGTTATTACATAGATCACACTGAAATATTACTGTGTCCATCAGTTATTACATAGATCACACTGAAATATTACTGTGTCCATCAGTTATTACATAGATCACACTGAAATAGCTGGTGCAAAAAAACAATTTTAAACAAAAAAAAAATGAGTAAGATTAAGAAGGGTGCCCAAACTTTTTCATATGACTGTATGAGGAAACAACTAGTGTAAATACGTTATCATTTAACTGGGGAAAAACGTCTGGGAATAGAAGAGGGGTTATAAAACAAACACTTATCTCAATAGTCCATAAAAGACTATATGTCAATATGAATTCTTTCTGTGATATGAATTTATTCCTGTTCTTTTCCTTATAGTATCAGGCATGAAACTGCGATTGTTATCACTACTCCAGCCTATGTTCACTAAATACTACTGGTCGGGTCCGAAGTACTTTCACTCCACTGAATATCAGCCCTTTCTTCAGCCTTCCTCGGCTGTGTCCGGAGTGCTCATGTCACCCATAACCTCATTATATGTCAGCTTTCTCCTTCTCTGTCCGGAGTGCTGATGTCACCCATAACCTTGTTACATATCAGCTTTCTCTCTCTCTCTGTCCAGAGCGCTGATGTCTTTGATAACCTCATTACATGTCGGCTTTCTCTCTCTCTGTCCGGAGCGCTGATGTCACCCATAACCTCGCTACATGTCGACTTTCTCCGCCTCTATCCGGAGCGCTGATGTCTTTGATAACCTCATTACATATCGGCTTTCTCTCTCTCTGTCCGGAGTGCTGATGTCACCCATAACCTCGCTACATGTCGGCTTTCTCCGCCTCTGTCCGAAGCACTGATGTCATCCATAACCTCGTTACATGTCGGCTTTCTCTCTGTCGGGAGCCCTGATGTCACCCATAACCTTATTACATGTCGGCTTTCTCCGGGTTTGTCTGGAGAGGTTGATGTCATCCATAACCTTGTTACATGTCGGCTTTCTCAGCCTCTATCCGGAGCGCAGTTGTCACACATAACCTCATTACATGTCGGCTTTCTCAGCCTCTATCCGGAGTGCTGATGTCACCCATAACTCATTACATGTCGTCTTTCTCCGGCTCTGTCCGGACCACTGATGTCACCCACAATCTTGTTACATTTCGTCTTTCTCCGACTCCGTCTGGAGCGCTGACTCCCATTGCATAAGCGCACTATGGTATCTATATCGCTATGATTACTTTCAACTATATAGTTTATGTTACTGACTTTTTCAGGAACACATTGAGCAAGCTCTACGCTCTACGTTCAGGTAGCAGTAAGGCTAGAGTCACATTTGCATCAGCCCTTCCGGTTGACGGACCAGTTAAAATCTTAGAATCTTGCAGCGGTCTGCAGCGTTTGCCTGTGCACTGCTCAAAAGCGCATATCCGGCCCTTGTCAGTGAAGCGGCCAGCTGCGCTGTGTGGGGGGTAAGCATTAATAGTGAATAGGCAGCCTGAGTGCAGCGTCACACTCCGTTAACGCTATGCGCTCAGGCTGCCAGATTCTAAGTTTTTAACGGGTCTGTCAGCCGGAAGGGCTGACGCAAATGTGACTCTAGCCTTAGGGGTCCTCCACACTAAGCGAGTTAGCTGCTGAATCACAAGTTTTGTGACGCAACAGCGACCTCAACAGTTATCTCGCTTTGTGTGAAACATAGCAGCGATCAGACCTCTGCTGTGAGATCGCTGATCGTTACAAACTACAAACCGTTCTGGACCATTTTTTGGTCATCGCTCTCCCGCTGGGTAGCATGCATCGCTGTGTTTGACAGGGACAACAACCAACGATCTCAATACTACGCCCGAGAGTGACAGGATCCCAATGATCGCTGTATCGCTGCTGCGTCGCTACTGGATAGCTGGTGACATCTGACTGTTTGACATCTCACCAGCGACCATGTAGCGACACTCCAGCAATCCCTACCAGGTCGGATCGCTGTCGGAATTGCTGATGCATCGCCAAGTGAGACGGTACCCTTACTCTATTTCCTATATATCTCTTATATCTTCAATCTAAATTTTCAGATCATTTTCCCACTGGTGGCCATTATCCCTATATTTTGTTTCTCATAGGATCTCTATACCTTTGTACAATTGCGGACACACAGACTATACTGGTTATTGACACAAGGACATGTTTATACCATTCTACAATATAGTGATTCTATCCATGATATCCTATCAGCCCTATATGGTATTCTTGGTATTCTTATATGTTCATGATTTTTTCACTCTTGCTTTCTAATTATTCTTATTCTTGCTTCACTAGTGCATTTGCAATATAGAAAACGCTGTGTGTGAATGTAGCCTTAATCTATCTTTCCGGTACAGTCTGTATAGTGATTGTAGACCGGCCAGGTCCTGCCTGTATGAATGTGTGGGTCGTCTCGGGGAGCCGGTGTTGCACGTCAGTCAAACATGATAAGTCTTGTAGACAAAGACAAGAGGAAAACAAACAGCACTCATCGGGTTAATGAAGCTCCTTGTTTATTCAACCAGGGGGGTTGACATCAATGCGGAGAGAGGGAGCGAGGAGACGACGGACAACAGCATGCCGCTTCGCGGGGTTTCCACTTCAAGGGTCCAATTCACCCGTTAGATTAAGATTAATTTATCTTTCATTTAATCAACCTCTGTCCTAAAATGAAAAGTGAGCATAAATTACACCCTGACACAGATCGCGCACCCCACTTCACAACACGCTGTCACCACTCACCAAACATACAGGGCGATGAGTCCTTGAACTGATATTGTCAGCCAATCCACAGGATCACACACTTCCTAGGGCTATGGATTCTTTTAAAGTATACAAGGTTCAAACTTATTACAGTTTTATGCTTTAATATAAAAGGTTCAGTGCTTATAATAAAAATATACAAAATATATAAAATAAACAGGACATACAGGTATGGAAAACAGTTGCAAAAAAGGGAGAAACTTACAGAAATATGGGGAAGGGGGAAGGAAATATGGATCACAGCAACATTTCAAAGACCTCATGGCTTGCAAAACCTTTTTACAGGTTTGAGATGAGACCGAATTTCTAGCACACCCTTTCATTTTAATTTTCTATACCCGGTCTGTGTCTGGACCTTGGCTACTTTAGCAATGAATACAATGAATACAATACATTAAATGTTCCTTGTCTTACTATATTTTCCTTCCCTCCCGGTCACGATGGTCTCTCTTACTTTAAAGACTTGTGACAGTTTTGGGACCTGTGTCTTACTCCTGTATTGAGACTTCATATTAAATGTGTTTCTTTTCTTTGGCAGTTTAGACGTTTATGTCAGTTTCTGTTGCTAGCAAGTTAGCTAGTTCTTTGTCCAAGTGTGGCTACTCTTTCATCACTCCCACCCATCTTTATATGATCACATAGTTCCAGCATCGTTGGCTGGTGATTGAACTCATTCCCGGCCAAGCTTCCTGTTGTGAAGGAGGATTCTCTGGAGAGCTGACTATAACGAAGTCGTCAAAGGAGTTTGGTAGCAGGCGTGAAGTTGCTTTGTTGTTTCCTTGTCTGTCTCCCCTTCCCTTGTGTCTTGTTTATTGCAGGGGTTGGAACTAGTGCTACCACCGGCCATTTCCCTATTGAGGGTTAACTTCAGGACCAACGGAGGGACTAGGTATCCTGCTTGGCGACGGGGCAAAAGAGCCTGTATAGGGACGTTAGGGAGATCAGGGCACATCCACAGGTAAGTACAGGAGGTCTCCTTTTCCCGTTCCCTATGAACAGGGACATCCATTGTATTTGTCCCCCCTGGTGTTTCCCCATATGTTGTTTTGTGTAGTGCACTGGACATCGTTGGTCCGTGTGTCCACTGTCACGCACGGTAGCCGGACACACCCTTAGTCCTGCATGACACTCCCATAGTAAATAGAAAATGTCAGGCTGCCATTAGGTCCCATTTAGTTGATTCCTTTAAAGGCATCAGAAGTATGAAGTATTTCCACTTCTTTTCATTCTCAGTAAGGCCCCCTGGGGTTCAGATCCTGAGTACAGAAAGATTACAAGTCCTGCTCAAGATAACATAGGTGACCTTTGTGTGTGTGGCGCCCCACTGGTCGGTGCGCCATGAAGGGGTACTGCACCCAGACCAGTGTGTGTACTATCTCAGTGGCCAGTGGATGGGGAGATTCACATGTGACTTTCATTTATGCATTCACACACTTAGAGCCAGGGGACCAATTGGTTAAACCCGTTACCAGGGTAACCGGTCCCAGCGGGAGGTTATATAAATGGGTAGTGAAGAGTGGGAACGAGAGAAAAGAACGTGAAGTAGCAGAGAGGAGTCGAGGAGAACCCTTCAGGGGACGCAGAGGGAGAATACCCAGAAAGAGAGGTGACCCAGACAGAAAGGGGGAGCCCGAGGGCATTGGTGAACACCCGGCATCAGACCGTCCTAATACCCAGTTTGGGGGGGATCCCAGTCCGAATAGCGGAGAACCGGCTCCGAGTGCGGTGCAAAAGAGTTCAGCCCTGAGCCGCCAACATTGGAGGCTCGAGGGCCTTCAGATAGCCGGATGTCCTCGGGGAACCCGAGAACGAGTCCGAAGTGGTTGTTGAGGCCGTCCTGGAGGAGCCAGCCAGTCAGGCTCCGAGGAGGTGGACCTCGAGGAGGACGATCTGGACAACAGCGGTGAGGAAGTCAGGGCATCCGGGCACCGAACAGCATGGTGGAGCGGTTACGACTACCGGCCAGGAGAGATAGTGGACTAAGCCACCAATGCCGGAGGTCGGAAGCCGGTCCTGTCCACACTCAGCCGGACTATACTACAGAACATTACCTGGCTGACCAGGCAATGCGGCAGTGTCGTCGCGAGGAGTGGTGGGCCAGGGAACTTGAGAATCTGCAGGCTCAAGCCCAGGCCCGCATTCAGCCACCGGTATTTCCAGAGAACCAGAGAGAAGGTACGGAGACCAGTTTTAACCTGGAGAGTGGGTGGGGGTTCGTCCGGGAGCAGGGACTTTATGGGGAGGTTTTTGTCGGGCAAAGGGATGTAGAACCTCACCTCCCAAGGGGCCATGCGGACCGGGACCTTTACCTTAATGACTGGGTCAGTTATGAGAGACACGCGGGGCCCCGTGGATGGTACACCCTGCGTGTACATAAACTATAGAGATTAAAACTCTGAAAATACTGGTCCTGTACATAGTTATTTATACTTTCTGAGAATCATGAACATTGAGGAGAACTTTGTGTTGAGCCTGGACTGAGACTTAAGCCAGAGACTCTGTGTGCTATGTGTGACATAGTGTTTTAAACAGCCCGGGTGGTCAAGAGGACACTGTTGAGAAAGTGCAAGGACAATGACCAACGGAACGGCTCCATTAGGCTGATGTAAATTAAGAGTGTTTGCAACATTTAAGAGAAGTGCCTCCCTGATGGGATGAATGTTGATATTAAAAGTGTTGTTTGCTATTGTTCTTATAAAACATAAAAATTGAACTCTGTACCGGGTGAAGGGTAGAAGCACTCGTGGACAAGTGAGTTCAACAAAGGGGGAATGTGGCGCCCCACTGGTCGGTGCGCCACAAAGGGGTACTGACCCAGACCAGTGTGTGTGGTATCCCAGTGGCCAGCAGATGGGGAGGTTCACATGTGGCTTTCATTTATGCATTCACACACTTAGAGCCAGGGGACCAATTGATTAAACCAGCTACCAGGGTAACCGGTCCTAGTGGGAGGTTATATAATTGAGTAGTGAAGAGTGGGAACAAGAAAAAAGACCGTGAAGTAGCAAAGAGGAGTCGAGGAGGACCCTTCAGGGGATGCAGAGGGAGGGCACCCAGAAAGAGAGGTGACCCAGATAGAAAGGGGAAACCCAAGGGTGTCTGTGAACAGACTGTCCTAATATTCAGTCTGGGGGGGATCCCAGTCCAAATAGCGGAGAACCGGCTCTGAATGTGGTGCAGGAGAGTTCAGCTCTGAGCCGCCAACACAAGAGGGTCAAGGGCCGTCAGATAGCCGCGACCCGGTTCAACGCACATCCCCACCAGGATCTCCGTTCAGGGTTTGAGCCCCTTCCAAAGGGTATCTCTCCCATTAGAGATAAGGGTAACCTCTAACAGACCCGTGGGCCTGGTTCAGAACAAGTGGATCACTGCAGGGCCGCGCTAAGGAAGTAGGAGCAGCACAGATAGAGAAAGTGAGGACAGAGGGCGAAGCCAAAAGAAATACAGTTGTAAGCCACAGAAGGACACCTTATCCATTGGTTACTACCCAGGCCAGCTGCCCGAGACTGTAAACCTGTTTAGTGCCTGACAGTTACCAGTAAACCAATACAGAGACTCAGCAACATGTGGTGTGTCATTCTTTCATGCTGAGCAAGCACTCAGCCTCCCGCCTGCAGAGCCACCTCCTTGTGCCTGCGACCACGACAACTAGTACAGCAGCACTGCCCTGGGGATCCTGCTCCACCTGCGGGGTGCAATTACATCTGGCTGCAGCAACATCATCCCCAGAGGTCTGATAGCAGCTCTGGTGTTTTCATCAGACATCACAGGTGGCGTCACGAACATTATCTTTTATTATTTTTCTTTCTACACTTTTCAGCGACCACCAGGGCCATGGACCCGGGCATCGGCTACCAGTGACAATCATCAGTAATCAACGCCCAGGATCCAAGTACCCCAGCCTTGGGGTGGGTCATCTGTGACACAGAATTTAACCATTAACTGCTGCTGTCTTAGTATTCTTAGAAATACATATTTTCTTGTACATCCATTGATAACGGTTTACATGAGTGGTTTCCTCATATTAGAAGTAAGATTGTCATCATAGATGCCCTCACTTTATGTCCTCAAAGTACATAGGTAAATACGGGAATTCCTAAATAAATATATGAAGATATATACACATATATATGAATTTACTAGACTAAAATTATTCTTATTTTTATAGCAATAGGAGCTCGTTATTCCCCTTATCTTCTTACCTCTTTTTCCTGGTTCACAAACAGGTACTTACTCCCACTTTTATTACAGACACCTCATCACAAGGCGGATTGTTGAAACTCACTTCTCATCTTAATTCCTCTTTGCTGTATGTGCAGTTTATTGACTAATTACCCCTGTTATCAATACCTGAAGCTAATTTAGCAATGAATGACGAAAGGTTTAATTACGAGAAGTAAAAAAAAAGGAGATAAGAAATACTATAAAGTGCTGAAGACTTCTGGGATGAGTGCAGGATAATGAAGCCGTTAGAAAAGATGAGACTACAAAGACTTTCCGTCTTCTTGATCCTTATGGGAATATGTGTGACGGGTAAAGATTTTACTATGTGTTTTGTCTTATGTTTTTTTGTTTTGTTTTAAGTTACTGTTTTCCAACTTATGGCTTTTCATTATTGCAAAATGTTGAGCAATTACATGGAAGGGGTTAATCCGCACTGCCATGAAAAAGAAGACCAAAAATTCTAGATCCTGGGTAAGGATTTATTGTCTATGTGTTTCAGGGTAAAATAACTTAATCTTCAGGACAATCATAATGTTAATATTATAAATGTCTGGAAGAACGAGTTGTTTTACTCCCAACGTGTAGACAAGAGATCATTATCCAGGATCTAGACTTATTGGTCCTTGTCTGCTATGCTACTATTATGTGGAGGCTGTCAGTCTGTTTTTGTTGTGCCGGGTCTGTGCTGCAATCATCTGCGTTCACTTCCCTTGATTAGGCCTCTACTTAAGCATGCTAGCTCTTCCATCCAGTGTCAATCGTACACTTGCTGCTGCCTGTGTAAGACTGATCCTTTTGTGCTCTGTGCCTGACCCAGCCTGACTTTATTCCCTTACATGGACTTGGACCCTTTGCCTGTGACCTGACTACTTTTTTGCCTGCTCCCTTTAAACTGTCTTGTCTTTCTGGTTTCCCTGACCCCGGCTAGTCTCTGACTACCCATTGTTGTACTACGCCATTTCCTGGAACTGACCTCAGATTGTTTGACCTCCCTTTACTTATCCAGTAATTAGTATTATAATATTATTATTATCTGTAATTGTAGTCTCCACTTCTGGGTCTAGTTATTACTGTAGTGACTCTCATCACAATTGGTCTTCTTTTCCACGTCAGTGCCGATTAACCCCTTCTATCCATTTGTTCAACATTGTCAATCAAGGCAGCAAAGATTGAGAATATTTTTTAACTACATAAATAGTAAGAAACTAAAAAATGATGGTGTTGGCCCCTTTAAAAATAATCTGGGTAAAATGGTGGATGAGGATGAGGAAAAAGCCAATATGCTAAATGACTTTTTTTTAACAGTATTTACACGAGAAAATCCCATGACAGACAATATGATCAGTGATAACAAAAACTATCAAATAAATGTCACCTGCTTAACCCAGCAGGAAGTACGGCATCGTCTAAAAATCACTGAAATTGACAAATCCCCGGGCCCAGATGGGATACACCCCAGAGTGCTGCAGGAATTAAGTACTGTCATAGATAGACCATTATTTTTAATCTTTAAAGATTCCATAATAACAGGGTCTGTACCACAGGATTGGCGTATAGCAAATGTGGTGGTAATATTCAAAAAGGGAACGAAAACTGAATTTGGGAATTATAGGCCAGTAAGCTTAACCTCTACTGTGGGTAAAATCCTAGAGGGTTTTCTAAGAGATGCTATACTGGAGTATCTGAAGAAAAATAACCTCATGACCCAATATCAACATGGTTTTACGAGGGACCGTTCCTGTCAAACTAATCTGATAAGTTTCTATGAAGACGTAAGTTCTGGACTGGACCAAAGAAATGCAGTGGATGTGGTGTATATGGACTTTTCAAAAGCTTTTGATACGGTGCCACACAAAAGGTTGATACATAAAATGAGAGCAATGGGGATAGGGGAAAATATGTGTAAGTGGGTTAAGAACTGGCTTAGTGATAGGAAACAAAGGGTGGTCATTAATGGAACACACTCAGAATGGGTCACAGTTAACAGTGGGGTACCACAGGGGTCAGTGTTGGGCCCGCTTCTTTTTAATATATTTATTAATGACCTTGTAGGGGGCATACAGAGTAGAATCTCAATATTTGCAGATGACACTAAACTCTGCAGGGTAATCAATACAGAGGAGGACAATTTTATATTACAGGAGGATTTATGTAAACTAGAAGCTTGGGCTGCTAAATGGCAAATGCGCTTTAATGGGGATAAATGTAAAGTCATGCACTTGGGCAGAGGAAACAAAAGGTATAATTATGTACTTAATTGTAAAATACTGGGCAAAACTGTCACTGAAAAAGACCTGGGTGTATGGGTAGATGACAAACTCACATTTAGTGGCCAGTGTCAGGCAGCTGCTGCAAAGGCAAATAAAATAATGGGATGCATTAAAAGAGGCATAGATGCTCATGAGGAGAACATAATTTTACCTCTATACAAGTCACTAGTGTGACCACACTTAGAATACTGTGTACAATTCTGGTCTCCAGTGTATAAGAAAGACACAGCTGAACTAGAGTGGGTCCAGAGAAGAGCGACCAAGGTTATTAGAGGACTGAGGGGTCTGCAATACTAAGACAGGTTATTAGAGGACTGAGGGGTCTGCAATACCAAAACAGGTTATTAGAGGACTGAGGGGTCTGCAATACCAACATAGGTTATTAGAAGACTGAGGGGTCTGCAATACCAAGACAGGTTATTAGAGGCCTGAGGGATCTGCAATACCAAGACAGGTTATTAGAGGACTGAGGGGTCTGCAATACCAAGACAGGTTATTAGAGGACTGGGGGGTCTACAATACCAAGACAGGTTATTAGAGGACTGAGGGGTCTGCAATACCAAGAGAGGTTATTAGAGGACTGAGGGGTCTGCACTACCAAGAGAGGTTATTAGAGGACTGAGGGGTCTGCAATACCAAGACAGGTTATTAGAGGACTGAGGGGTCTGCACTACCAAGAGAGGTTATTAGAGGACTGAGGGGTCTGCAATACCACGACAGGTTATTAAACTTGGGGTTATTTAGTTTGGAAAAACGAAGGCTTAGGGGTGATCTAATAATAATGTATAAATATATGAGGGGACAGTACAGAGAACTTTCTAATGACCTGTTTACTCTTAGGCCTGAGACTGGGACAAGGGGGCATCCTCTACAGAGAGGGACAGGGAGGCATCCTCTACAGAGAGGGACAAGGGGGCATCCTCTACGTCTGGAGGAAAGAAGGTTTAATCATAATGACAGACGTGGATTCTTTACTGTAAGAGCAGTGAGACTATGGAACTCTCTGCCACATGATGTTGTAATGAGGGAGTCACTACTAACATTTATGAAGAGCCTGGATGCCTTTCTTGTAAAATATAATATGACCGGTTATATATACTAGATCCTTTGATAGGGCGTTGATCCAGGGAACTAGTCTGATTGCCGTACCTGGAGTCAGGAAGGAATTTTTTCCCCCAATGTGGAGCTTAGTGTTGCCACATGGGTTTTTTTTTGCCTTCCTCTGGATCATCATGTTAGGCTATGGGTTGAACTACATGGACTTACAGTCTTCCTTTAACCTTAAAAACTGTTACTATGTTCTACTGCAATTGTGACTGTTCACAACCTCACCAGGTGAGCACATTTTTTCATTTTTCCTACTCATCTATCAAAGATAAGACCCTATTTGCACTTGCACTATTGCCTCTCCAATTCCTCTTCCTATATTGGAAAACAAAATGACCTTACATGTTATGAGGGTAAGATGAGAGTTGAGCTTTTGTAGTAGCTGAATGACCACAGGTTGGAAACCATAGGTCTAGTCTAGGGGTGGGCAACTCCAGTCCTCGAGGGCCACCAACAGTGCGGCTTTTCAGGATTTCCTTAGTAATCACCTGCTCTGGTGATAATTCTAACTGTGCAATGCTAAGGAAATCCTGAAAATATTCCCCAAAGATGCTGATGCTCAGCAGTGCATCGGTACAGAGCCGGCTGTCAATCAGTGCTGGGGCATTATTATAGGCAGCCTGCAGGTTTTTGGTTTCTTTTTCTTTTACATTTATGTATTTAAAAGTAATTTACATGAAAAAAAACTCTTACTCTCTCAGGGAAAAAATAATTTTTTTTTAATGTATATTTTCTTTTACCAAGAAATCATGGGGATCATTTTTACTTTTATTTTTACTTTATTGATATTTGTTTTTACTGTATATGGAACATCCAAAGAAGCCATAGTTACAGGGGAAAATCACACTAAAGTCTCTGCTGTTCTGGCAGAAACCCATTGAAGGCATGAATGCCAAGGTCCGATAGAAGCATTGATAGACTTATGTCTTTATAGGATTTAGAACACTACTAGGGCCTGGCGTTCAGAGGAATGCAGTGATGACAGACACCAGGGTCTTCAGCAGACCACTTTCTGTCATGGCAATGCATGGGCTTCCCCCCATTATGTCATGGGCACACCGATGAGGAGTTAGAATGGTGTAAGGTAAATGCCGCTGTCACAGTTTCACAGTGGTATTTAACAGGCTAACAGCCATAGGCTGATATCCACTACACCTGTGGTTATTAGAGGGAGAGGACAGCTAAATATCACACCAATCATGCTCCAGCAAAGATGCTGTCTCAGCTTATAAGTCCACATCAAAGACAGGGAAACAATTTATGATGGACATAGTACATGTAGTCCACCAATGATGAATGACCATGTGGCCACTATGGGGCCCATAAGTCGGGGTAGCATGGTGCCAGCGCCATCACAGATACCACTAAAGTTGAAAGCAATGATGAAAGAATAAGCGCTCAGCTCCCTCCTTCATCATTCTCCCTTGGCTTCTGAGATCTGAAGTCTCAGCACAATGGGCATGTTAATGCGACCAGAACAGCCCGGCTCTGCTGAAACATGCAGAGCTGGAGAACGCTCAGCAAGAAGATCAGAGCAGCGGAGTAAAGCCATGAGTATTATACTGTGTATATTTTTTTTAAAACAGAGAAACAAAAAAGAGAACGGAGGGGCGCACCTAGTGAAGTCCTGGTGATTGTGGAGGCAAACTTTGTGCAGGACGCTCACCTGTTAAAGTTATGCACCAGGCATAACACCGTGGAGAAGCGCTGATATTACAGTCTACTGGCGCCGGGGATCCGACAGTGTAGAGGCGGTCACATGGGGATCACGTGGGAGGACGTCACCACAGGTCCTCCAGTAGTCCAGCGTTCAGTGTGGGTTATCGTCTCCTTAGTTGTGCAGCAGCCCACCGCTCGCCCTGGGGCTGGAAACAATGTATGAAGAAGAAATGGCGGTTTCTGGGGCGCTCAAGGAAGAAGACAGGGGATTAAGCTGTGATACTTTCCTTTACTTTAAAAGCACAATTAGGTCTTCACAACGCGTTTCGGCGGCAAACTCCACCTTCATCAGGTGATGAAGGCAGAGTTTGCCGCCGAAACGCGTTGTGAAGACCTAATTGTGCTTTTAAAGTAAAGGAAAGTATCACAGCTTAATCCCCTGTCTTCTTCCTTGAGCGCCCCAGAAACCGCCATTTCTTCTTCATACATTATTTTTTTTAAAACAGTGAGTACATGGCCATAATACTGTATGGATGACTATTGGGCATGCATTATACTATTTGGAAAACTATGGGGGTGCATTACAATATATGGAGGACATTGGGGTGCATTATATTACACGGAGGACTATGCGGGTGCATTAAACTATATGGAGGACTATGGGGATGCATTATACTATATGGAGGACTATGGGGGTGCATTATACTTTATGGAGGACTATGGGGATGCATTATACTATATCGAGGACTATGGGGGGTGCATTATACTATATGGAAGAATATGGGGGGGTACAGTATACTATATGAAGTACTGATTAATATTTAGTCATCCATTTTTCTTTCATTTGTAAAGGATCAATAAATAGCAATCAGTTAACAGATCCGTTCTCCACAGACTCCCATGTTAAAAAAAACGGATCCTGCAAAAATACATTTTTTCATAATGGATAAAAAAGTTTGCAACTTATGTGCCAACGGATCACTGCTGCGTCTGTTCTAACGGATGATTATAATTACTGGACATGTGAACTTAGCCTTGTACTGTTATTCATGCACCTGACTGATTTGATTGACTATCTCTGCTGATGTTTTCACTTTTTATCTGTCTACAGAGAGTGCCCCAAAGAGTGAGAAATGCATTTTACAACCAGGTATGTGTAAATATTGTCATTAAAATGGATTTTCACTAAACTGTAAAATTGTCCATAAATGTTAGTAAATCAAAAGATCTATCTATCTATCCATCTATCTATTCCTCTATCTATCTATCTATCTATCTATCTATCTATCTATCTATCTATCTATCTATCTATCTATCTATCTATCTATCCATCTATCTATTCCTCTATCTATCTATCTATCTATCTATCTATCTATCTATCTATGTGTCTGTCTGTCTGTCTGTCTGTCTGTCTATCTATCTATAATGAATATAAAGAGACAGCACTCTATTTTTGGAGTGCTGTCTCCGTTTTCATTCTATCTATTTGGGACAATTGGATATTATCCAGGGGAACTTGCACTGTATATCTTGTTTGTGCTGCTCTTTCTTTCTCTTTCTTTCAGCAACAATCAGGAACAATATAATAAGCTTTGTAGATCAGCTAAAATAATTTCTGTATGTCTCTCTCTCTCTGTCTCCATTTCAGGAATCTGAAATGCAGTCAGATGTTCTTCCTGTGTGTGACCTTCTGGGAGGTTTTTTGTTTTCTAACTTTATTAACATCATAAAAACCTAGCAACTAAACACTCCTAGACAGGAATGGAGTTGTTGCATATTCCAACACCCCCACTCAACAACTACTTATCCTGTTAGTCCCATTGTGGTTCTGAAGTCCACAAAGTTGGCTCTTGATTATGGCTTTGCCATACCATGAGCTATCATCTTGTCAGACTTGCAATAAATAAACTCAAGTATTCCACATTCCACTAAGTCACATAAGTGGTGATGTTTTATATCAATGTGCTTAGTCCTTGCACTAATCCTCTCACTGCTGGCAAGTTTAATACATCCTTGGTTGGCCTTGTAGATAACAGTTGGCTGAGCTAGTGGCTTTCCGAAATCTTCCAAATGTTGCTTCAACCAAATTACTTCTTGACTGGCATGAGCAGCAGACATATATTCTGCCTCTGTAGAAGATAATGTGACCGACACTTGTTAATTGCTAGACCAAGAAATTGAAGTTTGTCCTAATTTGAACAAGTAACCACTTGTTGATTTCTGATCACTTGAATCTCCTGCCCAATCTGCATCCACATCTCTGAGAGTGAGATCTCCTGATGAAGATAACTGAAGATTTAACCTATAGATATAACCTTTAGATATTGAAGAATTCTCTTAATTGCATGACACTCTTTTTGGCATGGCTTGCTTACATGTCTACAGTGAATTCCGACTGTGGCTGTCATATCCGGATGAGTTGTGGTTACGAATAGTGATTGAGTACCGTAATATTTGTAATTACTATACTCATTACGAGTATTTTTTAATAATCACGTATTCATTTCGAATAGAGAGATCAATCTAAGTCAATGGGAAACACGAGTAATTTTCTGTTGGACCCTACAAAGGGGTCTGAGGGCCTGAGGAAAAGGCTGTAATGGTTGGAAAAGTGATGAAACAGAATGGGAAGAGCCTGGAGATTATGCCTGCTTGCATTTTTCCGACTCACATATGGTTTGTGGGAATAGTTTTGTCGCAGGATTACACCACTGTTACAGATTCACAAAAACAACTACCAAACCTAACCTAAATCGCATTTAACAGGCCAAAAAGGTTCAGAAACTGTTTTTTTCCAACATAATCACTTGTATACAAGGCTAAATAAACCAGAGAACCCAAAAAAATATCACTTTTAGCATTTGTTCAAACGTTCTGTTGTGGCTTTTTTTGCCTTTTACAATTGGGAGGGCCCTGACTTGTACATTTTGTCAGTCCCTCTGTCATACATCATTTTTAGTTAGCTATTCCCCAGCAGTTTACTAGGCCAGGTACAACGTACCAGTAGGTATGTTCATCTTTGACCTCAGAGGCCTCAAGGCCTCAGGTGGCCCTGTAACATGCGTTTTGGAGGGACCACTCTTACTTAGACATTTGGGCAGTCCCTCCCTCATTGGCACTGTGATAGTGGAGTACATATTCCATAGCAGTTTATAATGTGCCCATTGTAGCATTGGGCTTCACCCTCCTCCTCCTTCTCCACTGCTGTGTGATTCTGTGGCCCTACATTCAAATGTTCAGAGGACCTGCAGTAGAAAGGCAACCTGAGTTTAGTGTGGTCCTGTAACATACGTTTAGAAGTACCCTTCTGTAGAAATTTTGGAGGTCCCTCTTGTGTACATTTGAGAGAGCACTCACTTACTCATATTGTAGGGCCCTCACTCTATTATTTAACTCAATAAAGGGCAGAGACAACATGAAAAAACGGCAAGAGACGTGGAGTAATAGAAGGTAGCAGTGAGTGCGGCCTGCGATCCTCAGACTTGGCTGAACTCTGTGAACTGGAAAAACAAAGCTGCACTAGTTGAATGACGAGTTCAAATATAATAATAATAATCTATTGTGCAAGTCAATGGACAAAGGATATATGGTGCGCCCCCCCAGGATGGGTTGGAGAAACGTCTACAAATGGCTCAGAGATTGTCATTGACAATATTCCCAAGATTATACAGGAAAAGAAGACTTCTTGATACTATACTACTTGGCCCACTGCAGAATGTGCATCGTATTTCCAAAAATTACTCCTGGAGGCTGTGTCATAGCTGCAGGAAGATACCATGACAAGGGTTTCCCTTGACAAACATTATCTACGATGGACTAATGTAGTAGTTGTGTTCCTCAATTCAAGTTTTCAGAGGGCCATCAACAGTGAGTGCAAATTTCTATTGAATATGTATCCCCTACCTCAGTTACAATGTGGCACAAGCCAGGCATGTTTTTCTGCCAAAAAGGGTGACATAGTAAATTTCGATTGAATATGTATCCCCTATCTCAGTCACAATGTGGCACAACCTCTGTAAGGGCTTCCAATGACAAATATTAGTTTGGTAGGACCACTGTATATTCCAGATTTGTGCCCTGCAGAATGTGCATAGGGTTTGTAAAAATTAGCCCCATGGGTTGAGTGAAGGTTGATGCAGGAAGACACCATTCCAAAGGCCTTCAATCACAAATAGTAGCTAGGCTAGAGTAGGAATACTGTCCTAGCTTGTCCACTGCACAATTTGCATATGATTTGTAAACATTAACCCTATGGGCTGAGGCATGGTTGATGAATGAAGGAAACGGGTTTTTATGGTAAGGGGTTGACGTTAGCAGCAGTAGCATGAATCAGCATTTTGGTTGAATTTAGGTTGGCTTGCTGTCATCTGGAGGGATTACAAACTGTGGAGATATCCAATCGTTGTTGAATTTATTCAGGGTAAGTCTTTCTGCATTCTCTGTAGAGAGGCGTGTGTGCCTATCCATGATGATTGACCTAGCGGAACTGAAAACATGCTCTGACATCACACTAGCGGCTGGGCAGGCCAGCAACTCCAAAGCATGTAAGGAGAGGTCAAGCCAAGTGTTCAGCTTGGACACCCAATAATTAAAGGGAACTGAAGCATCAAAAAGTATGCACATATAGTCACTTAAGTACCCCTTGACCCTGTTCTGCAACTTCTCCCTCCTTGGCATTGTTACAGGCACAGGTAAACCAGCACAGCAACAAGGGCTATCTAAAATTGCCCAAGTTGTGCACATTTTCCCCCCACCTCTGTTGGACTTGGTGCTCGTGTCTCTTCCCATTATCCCTTGGTGTTGAAAAGAGCTGGTACATCTGCCACCAGCATTGTCTGGGGGTGATGTTTTCACCAACTGATCTACAACAACTTTCTTGAAGGATTCCATTGTAAAACTCTTTGGTGACTCCAAAAGGAGAGAAGGATATTTCTCATTGTACAGTGGATTGAGAAAGTTGGCCATCCAGTGAAGGTTTTTGGATAAAATGTGTATCACGTGAGGGTCTTGCCACAGACAGTTATGAACTGTGAACTGAGTTATAAACAGTTATGAACACATGAACTGTGCCATGTGGGCCAAGCTGGCAAAAGGCAAATCTTCGGTGTCCCCAACAGTAGGACCAGTACCCATCCTCTCCTCACGCTGACTTGCCTCCTCCTCCATCCAGGCTGAACAGCCATGAAGTTTGGGTTGGGTGTCCCTTCTGTAGCAAAACCATCATTTCACAAAAGGTAATACCGTATAATCCAAGAGGTTCAGCATCGATTGTTGTGAACTTGAATATATGAGAGTTGAATTTCCGCACAAACGGACAGGTGTGTTTCCCGACACAAATCTGACCAATTATTGTCATATCAAATGAAGAGGAGGAATAGTGCAGAAAGAAGTAGAAGAGGATGATGATGAGGTAGATAACAATGACCAGAACTACTTGAGCATGCAGCCTGACTACCAGAGAGATGATTGTGAGAAGCATGTGGACAGCTTGAGCATTGCTGATTTTGCTGGTCGGTTTGCTTTTCCCACTCGATCAATTGATGTGGCTTCATGTGATGTTGGAAAGCTTAGTCAATTAGTGACAGGAAATCCATGGCTGTTTTTCATACTACAGAGGCTGCATACTCCAATTGAATGGTCCTACTGCAACATGGAAAATAATTCCCTCATCCGAAATACCAAATGTAGGAGAAGGCCCTATTGAGCTTCCTCTACCACCAAAACCATTTTTGGCAATACCGATTCCTGAGGTGACCAAACAAGATGCAGATTTCCCCCAGGAGTTCTTTTGGCAGGATGTCAACTTCACTCTTTATTGCCAAAACTCTCCTCATTTCCTCCACTGATGATATCAATTCTTCAGCACCCTAATCTGATTTCTAGATTTTGGTCCCCACATAATCACATCATCATGTCTGATGTCAAGGTTGTGGAGCAGCAGATGAGGGAATGGATAGCAGGATGACAATAACAGGCAAGGTAATCTGGGTAGCTAGTCTGGCCCTAGACTGGGGTCCCCGACTGACCCTGTACTCAGAGGTACCTCTGACAGTGAGGAGGTCTGGACCACCACCTTTGCCCTCTGCTCCTCAACCAACCCTGTGCTAACTCCTTCTCACCTCCACCCGTGGGCCGGGTTTAGACAGCAACTCTCACAGCTAAGAGAACACCACGAAACTCCGGCACAAGGTGCACACTCGTCTTCTCGGTATGTGGTCTTGAAGAGAACTAAAACTCTATCGTATCAGTAGGTGGAAGAGGCGGCTATTTAAAGGCCAGGGGCATGATCCCCACCTGCAGATCTGCACACCACACATAGACAACAACAGCAGCTTCTATCATTAACCCAGAAAGACCCAAAAGAAATTAATTCTGGGTTAAACTGCAGAGAGCAATTCACATGGACTGTGGAACATTCAACAGGTGACACCTGACTTGGCTGACAGTTGCCTAAATGTGTTAAATTACTGAGCTCCTTGACCACAGCACCCCTTTTCCTTTGCCTGCTTCTCCCATCGGGATTCTCTCACACTCAATGCCACTACTACCACAGCTGTCACTGCCAGTGTCTTTACAACCCTGGCTGATAGAGCCACCAACTCAGCTAGGCATTAGAATCGTGTCCTCCATCTCCTCTGACTTTATGTCATCCTAGTACAAAGGCTGACTGTTCATCACATCCATTAGATCAAGAGGAAGAAGTTGTTGTTGTTGTGAAATATCTTCCTTAATCCCTGGAATGCTGTGACTTAGGGGACTAAGTGGTGGAAACAGAGGTATCAATGATGAAAGTGAAAGTCCACAAAGTTCTGGGCAAAGGACTAACTGTGATGAAGGTGAATAACTGAACAAGACTTACTCAAACTGACGGTGTCGCTGTCAGAGGTAATGTCATCCGGCTCAGACAAGTGATGGGCCATATATTCTACAACACACTATGCTTCCTCAAAACCAATATTTTTTCTGAGGGTAAAGGAGGCCAATTGTTACCTGTGTTTGGTAGGACCGCTGCCACTGGTGGAACTTGATGCTCATGGGCCCTTGATGCAAAAGCTCCAACAGGGCCCTCAATTATTGCAGATCTTTAAAAGCATTAGTCTTTTTCTGTGGGCCAAAGGGACTTTTGTGGCTCCTGGTTCTAGGTGTGATTGAAACACCTGCACCTATTGTAGTCACACCCCTGACCAATGCCTGGACGGCTGTTGGCAAGTTTGTGGTGGTGCTGCTGCTTGCGCCTCTCACTTCATTTTAGCAGAGATAAGTTTGTTTTTTACATTGCCTCTATTACTACTTTTTCTTTTGCAATACATTTTGTACAACAGTATAATTAAATTTGACAACCTTTTTAACCCCAATTATTCAATCCTTGGCAAGAAGGACTTAACAAGAAATGCTAGGTAGGTAAACACATATCCTAAAAGCCTAATGCAACAACAGGCTGCTGTGTTTGGTGCGTTGTATTAGGGCAGGGATAGGGAACCTCAGGAATGTAGTCCTTGATGACCTTTTCTGCCGTCCCTGAGCAGATTTCTGGTGATCGCAGTGATCAGGCTGGCAGCCACATTTTGCCGACTGCCTGCTGTTTAAATCCAGTTCCCCAGTGATCTCTAGGCCCCAGCCTTATCCTCCTTAGTGACATATATGCCCTCAGCTTCTCCTGTGATGTCTATTGCTCTACCAAACCTGGAAAAGCAGTTGAAAAGCAACATGATCAATATCCCCTAACATCACAGCCACGCCAAAGGGAAGCAGCTCCAGTCACCACAGTAGGGTGAGGTGATTGCTTAACCCAATATAGTGTTGAGGAGGGCCATATGATCAAATAATTAACCTTAAGACATAAGGGGTTGAGAGAAACGACCCATAAAGTGTATTATTTCTCCTTACATAAGCCTGTTCAGATCAAAGTATGACACACCTAAACATGGCTGCTATTTCCTGTTTCATCACACCATGCCCTGTTCTGGGAGGAAGATGAATTCCATAGAAGGACTGACCATTCACAAAATAACACGTCGCTTGGAGATACCCGATCAAGACCACATCCCCTGATGACCTCATGGACCAACCCTCTCTGATGATCTCATGGACCTGCCCATGGACTAGCCCATTTCCCAATTCATTAACCAATGAATACATCCAAATATTCCTATTCTAGGGCTAACCAAGCCCCTTACTAAGTTTATATAAGTCAACGCCTGTTTAAATAAAACACACTTGGAGCTGTGCCATAGCCTGACTGAAAAGAGCTTATTTCTGACTGTGTGTGTCTTATGTTATTCTTTCTTGCATGCACTCAGTCCATATCTATTAGGCCAGGAGCAGGAAACTAGTGAACATTTCAAATTGTTCAACCTAACAACACCAGGGGAATTTTTGAGTTGATAATTTTGTGCAGCCCCCGAAGGATGGTAGAAATTTCCAAATGGCCCTGGGCAGAAAAAGGCTCCCCACCCCTGTATTAGGGTGTGAAATCAGATACGTAGTTCAGGTGTACAAAACACACATGCACAGTTAAATGTCAAGCTTTTTTACCAGGGCTTTTTCTATTTGTTTTTCTTTTTAACAAAATTCAACGTCACATTTTCAAAAATACATAACAAGAAATGTTAGGGAGGTACACATCTAAAAGCCAGCACTTGCAACAGGGCACTGTATATATATAGAATGTATGGATGTGAAATTTGTTTAGTAAAATAGCAAAAAAAAGTTAAGGGGGAGCACACACATTTGGTGAGGTGCAACAATTACATTTCTCGATTTCAGGGAATTTAATTTTGTATCTTTGAAAACCAATTATTCACAAAAATGTGCAGTTGCTCGTGACAAAGTAAGCAATCCATCTCTGACTGACACTACTTTCAGATTTGCTGTCCTGTAAAAAATATTGTGCTGGGTCATGGTTGAAGCTTTCTAGTGCACTAAGAATGAAAAAAGTGTAATTGTAATTCAATTGCAGCAGGACAAATGCCAGCGACACCATATCACGATCAATCACACCGAGTCTGGTGCTGCTGCACCTCTCCTTATCTCTCTGTGCCCCTATATCAATGGACTCTCTGCCGTATGTGGCACCCCAGAGTCCGGTTGCCACAATGCCATTGCCTCCCTTGGGGGGTAATGTCATGCTTGGAAGCAAGAAGGGGTATCCACATTAGGTAAACCCACAATATGTAACACACTTTCCTGACTCCAGGTCTGAAGGGGGAGCTTGAGACCCGAGTTAAGGGGAGCTCACCTATAAATTCTGGTCTGGAAGAGGAGTTAGTTAGTTTTTCCGCTTCAGTGGAGAGGAAGAAGAGTACAGACATCCTAGGGACTGGAGCCGGAGGAGCTCGTCCCAGGATAGAGAACAGCAAACTTGAGGGACCTGTCGGAGAGGGTCTGAGGAAAGAGAGAGCCTGAGGAGCAGAGTCAGTTACTGGCTCACCCAAGAGTAGAGCACCAGAAATGGACACCGAAGTCCAAGGTTGTGCGGGTACTAAAGACCCAGCAGCCAAAACTGAAGGATGGGAGACTCCACGTCTCCTGGCCACAGCAAAGCACCTGGAGGCACAGCAGCACACAAGAGCCCAGGGAAAGCCGCCAGAGGAATGTTATCAGAGAAGGGTTCAAGCTGCCTGCCATACAGGTGAGAGACTTACCAGCAGGAAGAGAGGGTCACAGAATAGCTATAGGCAGCCAGGACCAGCAAAGAGGAGCGCAGTAGGGAGGCCTCAGAACTCACCGGCTGAGGAGTTCCCCAACTTGCTTCCAGGCCACCCGTATTCACAACATCATCTGTGGTCAGTGTCCTGGTTTGAACCTTCAACTACCAGTAAAGGTAGAGGAGACTACGTACTGTGTCTGTCAGTTATGCCGCGCCCTCAGTCCTGCACCCCAACGGCCTACCACCGCCATAGACTATACCGGTTGCCCTGGGGAACCGCTCCACCCTTGTGGAGCCATACCACTGTAGTTACGATTCCATCACAGACATCTATGATACATTATTCCATTCATCACCATTGTAACTGCTGTATCATCAACCTCATCATCATCATCATCAGTATCATCTAATCGGGCTGTTTCCTCTTCTCACAGGTACGCCTTGTATTCTACTCAGCTTTCCTGGACTCTGTCTGCCTATGTAATCTGTATATATGTTTATATTTTCTTACCTATCATGTTTTAGCTTTTTCTCATTCCTCATGATCAGTCTTCCATGACTTGGTGTGGCTGCTCCAGCCCCTCCCCACTTTTTATTACCTTTGTTTCACTCTATGTGGTCAGTTCATCCCCACCCAGCCCCTGATCCACACCTGATTCATCTTTAGCTGCAGATATATTCAGAACCACAAATCTGATCCAGACTTGTCTGATCCATGTGTCTTTCAAACTACATCTTTCAAAGTACATTTTCTAAGTACAATACTTAGAAATAGACTAGAAATAGACTGGCAGGTAAAGGAATAGAAAGCCACCACAATGTTTCTCTTCTATTCACTACCACCCCTTACTACTTCTTTTCATATTAACTCCTTAAATCCCTCCAACAAGTAACTAGTCATCTCTCCACCCATCCTCAAAAGCCATCTTACCTCCTCTTGACTACTATTTCTCCCCATACTGGCTGTATCACCTCGTCCTTGGCTCCACCATCCTGTCCCGGACTGCTAGATCTCATCCCCAGCCACATCTCCCCTGGACTGTGGCTCATCCCTTGGTGGCATCCCACCCCGGACTGACCCCTGGATGCCTCACCTGACCCCCGGCTGCTCCATCAGCCGGCCCCGCAACCGCCTCTGTCAACCCCGACTGCCTCGACCGATCCCCCAACTGCCCTATCCGTCCTCTCCATCCGACCCCCCGCCTTGCATCTCATCCCCGGTCATCACCTCATCCCATGACCGCTCCCCACTCATGACCATTCACCCACTACCACAACTTTCCCCCCTCTGCTTCTGACCCCTGCCGCCATAATCACTCCCTGCTCTCCATACGCAATGTTCCCGCTACTCCTCATTCTCACTCCCATCCTTCTCCACTTCCTACTACCCCCACTTATACCCCCTCCCAGCAACGAAATACTGCTCTCACCCTCCATCCTGCCAAACCACCTCACCCACTTCACCGACCTTTTCATTCACTTTCAATCCTCAATCACCAAACAAGCACGCCCGCCTCGCAAGCTCTCATGTTCCCACCTGCTAACCCTCTGCCTACTCCTCCTCCGTGCCGGTGACATCTCCCCCAATCCTGGCCCCCCACCACATCCCCACAACAACTTTGATCCCACGACCCACTGCCAACCCTCGCAACCTCATCACCACCAGCCCTCATAACCCCACCAACATCACACCCATTCCCCCAACCCATGCCCCACCTACCGCTCTACCCGGCGCACTCTGGAATGCCCGCTCAGTGTGCAACAAACTCCCTGACATCCACGAACTCTTTATCTCCAGGAAACTGTCATTCCTTGGCCTCACCGAGACCTGGCTCACCCCCTCCAACATGGCCTCCCCTGCTGCACTATCCTACGGCGGCCTCAGCCTGTCCCTCTGGCAAACACGGCGGTGGAGTCGGCATACTCCTGTCCAACTTCTGCGCCTTCAGCCCTATCCCCCGCCCCCCTCTGTCACTGTCCCCTCCTTCGAAGCCCACTCGGTCCGAATCTTCTCCCCCTGCAACCTCCAGCTAGCCATCATCTACCGCCCCCCCGGGACCCATCGCCTCCTTCCTTGACCACTTCACCACCTGGTTATTTCACTTCCTCTCCGCTGACATCCCCACCATCATCATGGGCGACTTCAATATCCCCATTGACATTCCCCGCCCAGCCGCCTCCAACCTTCTTTCCCTGACCACTTCCCTAGATGGTCCTCCTCTCCCACCCATGAACAAGGCCACACGCTTGACCTCATCTTTACCCGCCTTTGCTCCCTCTCTAACCTCACAACCTCAGAACTTACTCTGTCTGACCACCATCTCTTGACCTTCTCCGCCCTCTCCTCCCCTGCCACGCTACCCCCTCTCCGCAAACTTGATCACCCTCGCCGAAACCTAAAAGATCTTGATCTTCCTTTATTCTCTGAATCCCGCCTCCCTCTCACCGACATACCCTCCGATGACGACATTGACATTGCCACCACCCTATACAACACCACAATAACGAACGCCCTCGACCTAGCCGCCCCCCTCACTCTCCATGCTCCACGCATTAACAGGCAACCCTGGCACACCACCCTCACTAAAAACCTGAGACGGGCGTCCAGGGTCGCTGAGAGGAGATGGAAAAAGTCCCGCACCTCCGAGCACTTTGCTCTGTTCAAGCAGTCCATCACTGACTTCAAGACGGCACTTGCTACTGCCAAGCAAGCGTTCTTCTCATCCCTAATAACCTCTCTGTCCCACAACCCCAAACAGCTCTTCAAAACTTTCAACTCCTTACTTCGCCCGCCTGCTCCTCCCCCTTCTCCCCTCATCTCTGCTGATGACTTTGCGACCTTCTTCAAGGAGAAGATTGACAAGATCAGAAACAGCTTCGGTCCACTGTCCCCACAACTCCGCCTCCCACCAACACTGCCCTCCTCCTCCATCAGCCACTTCCCCTCCATAACTGAAGACCAACTCTCTTCCCTCCTGTCAAAATCACACCTCACCACCAGCGCCCATGACCCGCTCCCATCCCACCTCATTCCGAACCACACCTCCATTTTCATCCCAGCCCTCACCCACCTCTTTAACCTATCACTTAGCACTGGCGCCTTCCCCTCGGCCTTCAAACACGCCCTAATCACGCCCATCCTAAAAAAAACCTCACTTGATCCTACCTCTGTCTCTAACTATCGCCCCATATATCTTCTCCCATTCGCCTCTAAGCTACTTGAACAGCACGTCCACTCCGAACTGTCCTCTCACCTCTCCTCGTGCTCCCACTTCGACCGTCTACAGTCCGGCTTCCGACCCCTCCATTCCACCGAAACAGCCCTGACCAAAGTCACCAACGACCTACTGACCGCCAAGAACAAACACCACTACTCCATCCTCCTCCTCCTTGACCTGTCTGCCGCCTTCGACACGGTTGACCACTCCCTTCTTCTCCGGATCCTGGAATCTATCGGCATCACCCACCTTGCCCTCTCATGGATCTCCTCATACCTAGCGGACCGGACCTTCAGCGTCTCCCACTCCCATATCTCCTCCTCACCCTACCCCCTTTCTGTCGGAGTCCCCCAAGGTTCGGTCCTGGGACCCCTACTTTTCTCCATATACACTCTCGGCCTAGGGCAACTCATTGAGTCCCACGGCCTCCAGTACCCCCTCTACGCCGACGATACCCAAATCTACCTGTCCGGCCCTGACATCACCTCCCTACTCTCCAAAATCCCACAATGCCTTTCTGCCATCTCATCCTTCTTCTCTGCTCGCTTCCTTAAACTCAACATGGACAAAACTGAATTCATAGTCTTCCCCCCAAGAAATTCCCCCCGCTTCCCAACCTACCCATCTGCGTCAACGACTGCGCCCTCTCCCCAGTCCCCCAAGCCAAGTGCCTCGGGGTAATCCTTGACTCCTCCCTATCCTTCAAGCCCCACATCGAGGCCCTCACCACATCCCTCCGCCTCCAGCTCAAGAACATCTCACGGATCCACTCCTTCCTCACCAACGACATCGCTAAAACACTCATTCATGCTCCTATCATCTCCCGCCTTGACTACTGCAACCTCCTTCTCAATGGCCTCCCGGCTAACTCCCTTACACCTCTCCAATCTATCCTCAATTCCGCTGCCCGACTAATCTACCTGTCCTCCCGCTACTCCCCTGTCTCCCCCCTCTGCCAAGCCCTTCACTGGCTCCCCGCCTCCAAGAGACCCCAATTCAAAACGCTAACCATGGCGTACAAAGCCATACACAACCTGGCCCCACTATACATCTCCGACTTGGTCTCCCGATACCTACCCTCACGCAACCTCCGCTCCTCCCAAGAACTCCTCCTCTGCTCCCCCCTCATCACCTCTTCGCACAACCGACTCCAGGACTTCTCCTGGGCATCTGCCTTACTCTGGAACTCCCTGCCCGAACACGTCAGACACTCTCCTACCCTGAGAAGCTTCAAGTGTCACCTGAAGACTCACCTATTCCGTCAAGCCTACAAGCTGCCATGAGACCCAGGCGACCGCCCCATACCTGACAATCCCTCATCCTACTGTATCCCAACCCGCCCCTCGTAGACTGTGAGCCCTCGTGGACAGGGTCCCTGCCCCTCCTGTACCTGTACGTCCTGATCGCCTAGATTTAGTGTACTTGTTCTTGTCTCCCTTATCCTCATGTAAAGCGCCATGGAACCTGACGGCGCTATATAAATAAATAATAATAATACTAATAATAATAATCATCCCCAGAGGTCTTGCACCGCAGCGTCAGCCATCAATAGCCGAACATCACGAGTGGCGTCACGACTTCAACCCCAAAACCGTAACCCCCAAATTTTTATTGACACCGCAAGGATCACAGAGCCGGTTCTCAACCCCTGTGACTCCCCAGCAGTACTATAGCCCGGTTCCGAGTACCCCACGGCCCTGGGGGGCATGTCACGTACACACAGACTACTACACTCATCTGCAGGGCTTGTACAACACATTCTTTTCTGGAGTATTTGTCCAATGTTTTAGCGCTTTATTCTTATCTTTATATCTGAGCTTTTAGCACTATTGTCCTCTCACTATTTTAATTTGCACTTTTGCATTCCCTGGCCCTCCTGATTAGCTTCACTATAACATGTGATGTGATTAGCTGCCAGGCATTATGGAGAAATTTCCATGGCTGCGCCTAAGATAATGTGAACCTTCTCTGGATCATGCAATTTTCTGTTTTGTGTAAAATGTTTTCGACAATTTTTTTGGACGATAGAAATCGAAATGATTCAAATTTTATAAAGTTTGACACAAATTTGATTCACATAGAATTAATTCACTAATTTCTCATCGTGATTGGTTACCTGCAAACTCTAATTATGGTAATAAAATTGCACTGGATAAACACGACTTGACCAGTGTGATTGCTTAGAATATTATAGACTAGATGGGAGTCCGATGCTATCGTATCGTGTGGGCAGTGACATCACAATAAGAGCGGGCTCTATGGCACTGGGGCAGCATTCCTCTCTCCCCTGTGCGGTCTTGCTGTTTGTTCCCCACCGCTATCTGCCCCCCCAGTGCTGCCTCGTTTCTGCCCCCCCAGTGCTGCGGGGTGACCATGGTGGAGGCTGAGTGAATGCGGGGTGAACGTGCTGCGAGCTGAGTGCAGGATGACCATGGTGTGGGCTGAGTGAGTGCAGGCTGACTGTGGTGTGGACTGAGTGAGTGTGGGATGACCGTAGTGCGGGCTGAGTGAGTGCAAGCTGACTGTGGTGTGAACTGAGCGAGTGCGGGATGACCGTGGTGCAGGCTGAGTGCAGGATGACTGTGGTGTGAGCTGAGTGAGTGAAGGCTGACCGTGGTGTCGACTGAATGAGTGTGGGATGACCATAGTGCAGGATTACTGTGGTGGGGGCTGAGTGCGGGATGACCATAGTGCGATATGACCATGGTGCGGTCTGAGTGAGGGTAGGTTGAGTGAGGGCAGGCTGAGTGAGGGCAGGCTGAGTGAGGGATGACCATGGTGCGGGCTGAGTGAGTGCAGGGTGAGTGCAGGCTAAGTGCAGGGTGACCAGGTGTGGGCTGAGTTCAGGGTGAGTGCAGGCTGAATGAGTGCAGGATAACCATGATGCGGGCTGAGTGAGGGCAGGCTGAATGAGAGCAGGCTGAGTGAATGTAGACTGCATGAGTGTAGGCTGAGTGAGTTCAAGATGACCATAGTGCGGGGTGAGTGTGGTGCGGGCTGAGTAAGTGTAGGTTGAGTGCGGGCTGAGTGCAGGGTGACCATGATTCGGGCTGAGTGCAGGCTAAATCAGTGCGGGGCTGACCATGGTGGGGGCTGAGTGAGGGCAGGCTGACCGTGGTGTGGGCTGACTGTGGTGCGGGCTGAGTGAGGGCAGGCTGAGCGCGGGATGACTGTAGTGTGGGGTGACCGTAGTGTGGGATGAGTGCAGGCTGAATGAGTGCGGGCTGACCGTGATGTGGGCTAAGTGAGGACATGCTGAGTGAGGGCAAGCTAAGTGAGGGCTGGCTGAGTGAGAGCAGGCTGTGGGGGGCCGAGTGAGTGCAGGCTGTGGGGAGTTGTGAGTGAGTGAAGGCTGTGGGGGGCTGAAAGAGTGAAGGTTCTGGGGCGATGTGAGTGAGGGCCTCTGGGGGGGTGAATGCTGGCTGGGCTGACAGGGGGTAAGTGCAGGTTGTGGGGTTGGGTGTGAATGAGTGCAAGCTGTGGGGGCATGAGTGAGTGCAGGCTGTGGGGGGATGTGAGTGAAAGTGAGTGGAGTGTGAGTGAGTGCAGGCTGTAGGGGGGTGTGAGTGAGTGCAGGCTGTATGAGGGTGTGAGTGAGTGAAGGCTGGGGGGTGAGTGCAGGCTTTGGGGGGTGAGTGAATGTAGGCTGTGGGGGGTGTCAGTGAGTGCAGGCTGTGGGGGGTGTGAGTGAGTGGGGGTAAGTGTGGGCTGAGGGTGGGTGAGTTAGTGCAGGCTGTGGGGGGTGAGTGTAGGCTGGTGAGTGAGTGCAGGCTGAGGGGGGTAAGTGAGTGTGGGCTGTGGGCAGCTGAGTGAGTGAAGGCTGTGGGAGGCTGAGTGAGTGAAGGCTGTCGGGGGCTGAGTGTGGGGTGAGTGCGGGCTGTTGGTGGGTTGAGTGAGTGCTGGCTGTGGGGGGGTGAGTGATTGTGGGCTGTAGGGGGATGAGTGAGTGAAGGCTGTGGGGGGCTGAGACTGCAGGCTGTGAGGGTGTGAGTGCAGGCTGTGGGGGATGAGTGAGTGCAGGCTGTGAGGGGGTGTGAGTGAGTGCAGGCTGTAGGGGGGTGTAAGTGAGTGAGTGAAGGCTCGGGGGGTGAGTGAGTGGAGGCAGTGAAGAGTGAGTGAGTTCAGGCTGTGGGGGGGTGTCAGTGAGTGCAGGCTGTTGAGGGTGTGAGTGCAGGCTGTGGGGGGGTGAGTGCAGGCTGTGGGGAGTGTGAATGTGGGCTGAGGGAGGAGTGAGTGAAGGCTGAGGGTGGGTGAGTGAGTGCAGGCTGTGGGGGGTGAGTGTAGGCTGTGGGGGATGAGTGAGTGAAGGCTGTGGGGGACTACGTGAATGAAAGTTGTGGGGGGCTGTGTGTGGGCTGTGGGGGTGTGTGAGTGAAGGCTGTTTGGGCTGAGAGTGCAGGCTATGGGGGGTGAGTGCAGGCTGTGGGGGGATGTGAGTGCGGGCTGTGGGGCAGTGTGACTGAGTGAAGCCTGTGGGGGGTGTGAGTGAATGCGTGCAGTTGAGGGTGAGTGGAGCCATTGCAGGGTGAGCGGGGGCAGTAGAGGGTGAGTAGGGACAGTGGGTGTATTGGAGGGTGAGTGGGAGCAGTGGGGCGGTGAGAAGGGGCATTGGAGGGTGAGCGGGGGCAGTGGGGGGTGAGCAGGGGCATTGCAGGGTGAGTGGGGGCAGTGGGGGAAGAGCAGGGGCACTGGGGGTGAGTGGGGGCATTGGAAGGTGAGTGGGGGCAGTGGGGGATGAGAGGGGCAGTGGGGGTGAGCAGGGGCAGTGGGGGTGAGCGAGGGCAGTGGAGGGTGAGCGAGGGCAGTGGGGGGTGAGTGGGGAGTGAGTGAGGCAGACTGCAATTATGTATAGAGATATTAATTAGGAGAAAAAATTCCAGTCTTTGGCTGGCGCTCCCCCTATATCAATGTACCCGGTCTTTATGAATTGTATAGTAATGTATTGTACAAGTAACAATTAAAACAACACATTTCGTCTCAGTTACAGCAAGAGCCTTCATCAGGTAAATTAAAAATCTGTGTTGATACATACAGGCCTCCATTTAAATAAGTACATACCTCTAGGAGTAGGGTACTTTCACATCTGCGGTTTTCAAATCAGGAAGAATTCCGTCTCTTTTGAAAAGTACCGGATCCAGCAACATAGCCTTAGTGACCAATGCATTTTCTATGGACTTCCAGGAATGTGCGTTGTCTTCCGGTTGCATCTTTATTCTACTGGATCCGGACAAATCCAGCATTTCAGGCATTTTTATTACAGCATTTAGCAGCATTTTTTTTTTGTCCTGCATCCATCACACCTACTGAGCAGATGTGAAAATAGCCTAAAGAGCTAAAATGGAAAAATTCCAGTTTTCAGTGAAAAACCGGATTGATGTGCCTTAGGCCCCTTTCACATCAGCGGTAATGACAGTTTCTAGGTAGATCCGGAAAATGTCGCAGCACCTGCCGGATCTACCGTGTAACAGCCGACTTGCAACACCAATCCGGCAAACCCCATTCATTCTGTATGGGGCTTGCGGTCGGTGCAGCAAGTGTGGTTTTTCCCTATCCAGCAGATCCATGCAGTACATGCAGCCGCGCAAAAAAAACGCTGCTAGTGACATTTATTTTGCAAGCACCACAAGTGCCGGATAGGGCAAAACTGCACTTGCCGCCCCCAACCGCAAGCCCCATATAGAATGAATGGGGCTTGCCGGATCGGTGCCGCAAGTCGACCGTTACGCGGTAGATTCGGTAGGTGCAGCGACATCTTCTGGATCTACCGCAAAACTGTCATTACCGCTAATGTGAAAGTAGCCTTAGTCTATCCCACACTATCACACGTCCTGTGACTAATTTCACTTTCCTTATTGAACTTTCTCTGAATACTCCGACTGTAAATATTACTAGCAAATCCATTTTTGCCTCTAATACTCCAACCAGCCATATGGCTTCACTAACTTTTATCTCTTCTTTACCCAGGAACAGAAATGTTACTTTCCCTCCTCCACAATATCATCACATCACACAGGCCATTAGAACACAACACACAGTTGCATTAAACATCATATAGAAAGAGGGCTTTAGTATATATAACACATCACCGAAATAGCAACATCTTCAGGGAGTGTCGGCCATCTTCCTCTCTCCTTTACAAAGGAACATTGCAGGATGCCATAATCCATATTGAGTTTTCTGATGTTCACAATGTATTTATGTATTACCAGATGTTTCCTTCTTCTTCCACCAGGACAGATCCAAAGAACATTTGTAACTGCTTTCATGGAAAACACAGGCGTACAAACTTTCCAGCTGTATCTTGTGACCTGTGATAAAGCCGCTACAGTCACAGTGACGGTGTCTCAGCCGTTCTTCAATAAGACGGTTCATGTTCCCCAGGATAGTAGCAGCTTGGTGACCCTGGACCGCACATATATGATCACAGGACAGCGCATCACCTCCAAGGTCATAATGGTGACATCTGATGTGGCCATATCTGTCTTTGCATTCAACAATCATGGACAAAGCGCTGACGCCACATCCTGTCTACCGCAAGAAGACCTGGGTGTGGAGTATTATATCATTATTCCTGGGAGGGAAGGACAGGCTTCATCAAACAGGGGACAATTTGCGGTAGCCAATGGATTTGAACATGAAGTCCAAGTGGACATTACAGTCTCAGGATCCATCACTTATAATGGGATTTCCTACAACACTGGAGATTCGTTCACATTGTCTCTGGGGAACCAACAAGTCATTCAGTTTCAAAGCTCTGATGACCTCACGGGAACCAAAGTGTCATCTTCAGCCCCGGTGGCCGTGATTGCTGGTTACAACTGTTATAAGGGAATTGACTCTGCTTGTGACGTCCTCATGGATCAGCTCCATCCTGTGAAGAACTGGGGGAACGTCTTTGCCGTCTTCCCCTTCTTCACCCACACTCAGGATGTCATCACCATAGTTGGGGGAAGTCCGGATACCCGTGTGACTATTGATAGCCCAGGAGGTGCCACCAATCACAGTCTACAGAAAGGCGGCTATGTCCGAATCACTGTAGACAAAATCCTCCTCATCAATGCCACCAAACCGGTGATAGTCTCATATTTATTATATGAATCACGCTTACCTGGTTTAAAATATACGTATGATCCATTCATTACCACCGTCCCACCATCATTACTGGGAAGAAGCTATTACAAGTTTGTGACACGATCTACTAACGACAACTTCATCCTCATCGTTTCCCAAGTGTCTTCAGACTCCGAGTTCTACCTGGATGGAAAACCACTAAGTTCTTACCCAACAACCAGGAAAGAATTCAATGGGTTTATAGGTCGGGAAGTCACATTGGGGAAAACTGAGGGTCAGCATGAGATCTACCACCAGATCTCCACATTCACACTTTATGTATTTGGCATTGAAAGTTATGTCTCCTATGGATATTCAATGGGCGACGGTGGACCATATTCAGGTGAGTGACCTTCTATACTGCCTGAGCTGAAACAACATATAGCAAATGGGGAATGGTTGCCTGGTTTATTTGCAGAAAAGGATGTACATACTGTAGAAAGCAAGAGACCCCATAGCCAGTAGGCCAAAATTGTGGTTTCAGAGTCTGCCAGTAGAGATGAGCGAACATCTAAGTGTTCTAATTCAATTCAATGCCCCAAATTGGGGCGTGTTCGACAAATTGTTCGTCGATGTTCGTCGAACACTGTCAAATTCCGTCGTTCCTCACTGCTGCACGTCTGCACCTTAAGCTGCACCCCATAGACAGCAGAGAATAAGAAAACATTTCTTCCTATTAATTGAAGCTTCCTGGTGGTGTAAAAGGGAGGAGTCATTAGCGCTAATTTTAATGTACCAGAGTGGAATACGATCGAAAGGGTCTACAGTGTCTATAGTGTCAAATTATATATGCTCTGCTACATGCCCATAGACATAGATGGCTCTGCTACATGCACCCTACACACAGGACTCACACATAGCTCTACTACATGAACATACAGATACGCAAGTACAGCACTGCTACATGCGCAATACACACACAGCTCTGCTACATGGACACTGCACATAGTACACACACAGCTCTACTACATGAACATCCAGATACACACACAGCTTTACTACATGAACATACAGATACACACAGCTCTGCTACATGCACATTACATGCACATACAAATACCCACACAGCTCTGCTACATGAAAAATACATGGACATATAAACACAAACATATCTCTGTTACATGCACCATACAAACACACACAGCTCTGCTCATGTGTACGATACATGTACATACAGATATGCACAGCTCTGCTACATGCACATACAAACACACCCAGCTGTTACATGCACAATACATGCACAGACACACACAGCTCTGCTACATACACATACAAACACACACAGCTCTTTTACATACACAATGTATGCACAGACACACACATAGCCCTGCTACATGGACACTACATGCACACTATAGACCAAGCTCTGCTACATGTACATACAGATACACACACAGCTCTGCTACATGCACTTACAAACACACAGTCTGCAACATGCACATATAAACACACACACAGATCTGTTACAAGAAGCAGTTTCTTCCAGGGCCTTGATTTTAGTCATGTGATCAGTCACATGACTGGAATTGAAAGGTCCTTCAGCCTCCGTTCAGCTCCCGGTGCTTCCTCTGCTACTGTGTATCGATCACATGGATCAGTGCAGAGAGGGAGAGAAGAGAGGGGGAGAGAGGGCAGCTGTCTGTGATCGGGTCTCCTCACTGCTTCAGAGCCCCAGCACCTGCCCGGTTTCGCAGGGTGCTGGCGCTGGGCCTGGCTGCCAAACTACTCAGGAATAGACAACAGACACCAGGAAGAGTGACAACAGTCTACTCACAGTACAAATAGTTTTATGGCGTAGCATTGGTGCATGAGACACGGTCTGTGCAAATCTGCACACTCTTCCAAAGCACTTCAAAATAGAAGGTGGTTAACATTCACCTGAAATTTCAGAGGTGAGTGAAACTGAATTTGAATTGACAGATGGATGAGTTACAGAGGAAAAGTAGCAGTAGTTTTCTACATTAAGTAAAAAGAGAAGGAGTAAAAGGAAAATGAGACACAGGTATAGGCATATCACTCAGAGAGTCCTACTCAAATCATATACTCGTACAATACAGCAAAGAGACACTAACAAGAATCCTCACTGTTCCCGATCAGCTCTTGTGTCACCTGACAGCATCAGCTGAAAGTTTTAAGCCGCCCGCCAAAACTGATTGATTTTGGCAGGCAGTTTAAACCGCTCAGCTGATTCTGTCAGGTGACACAACAGCTGATCGGTTTGCCTCTGGTCAGCTGATTCAGGTCCTTGCAGCGATCGGACGTGGATGCCTCATATCCCGGGACAGTCTGCAGAGAGGTGAGCATTTTTTTGTTATTTTTCATACCATTGCTTTCTTCTATTTCGCTTTGGCAGTGTATGTACATACCCTGCTAAACCGAAAGTACACGCATGTCACACGGGAACAGGATTATTCCTGCCCCCGTGTGACATCACTTTCTCCTGCACCTGCGCTTATAGGCGCTGGAATACAGCATTGTCTGAACAACAATGTGTTCTCCAGCGCCTTATAATGGGGCCTATGGGAGGAAGAGCGCTGAAAAAAGCGCAAACATTTGACATGTTCATTCTTTTTACAGATGCGCTTTAGGCCCCAAAAGCGCGTCGGTAAATTACACAGCGTCTGAGCGGCAAAAGTGAAATTCCATTCACTTTGCTGGGAAAAGCTGACGCAGATGCACTTCTGGAGGAAAAGCGTGGCGTGAAAAAACATGGTGTGTGAACGCAGCCTTACTGTGAAACATCAGTAACGCTTTTGGTCAATGAATTACCGAATTTTTAGCAAATCGGTCGCATTCGTCAAGCCACTAGAACATAGCCGAAAACAGGTCGGATTTGAAATTTGGCGAACATGTTTGATCGAACATCGCTCATCTCTATTTGCCAGGCATGTTGACACCTTCTACATCTATCCTCCTCAATATCAGACTGTATATGAAACAAAGATGGTCTATACATGTATAAAGCCATCTTCACTCTGCTCCCACTACTGACGAGTGGAAACCTCCAATATTTACAATCACAAGTGGCTTAAATCTAACAATTCTTTCTGTAAAAAAAATAATCTGACAATCAACTAATCACGGGTAATTTGGCTGCTGCAATCTCCAGATGTAATCTGTGAGGGGATCTGGTAAAATAAAAAAGTTGAGTTTTACTGCAGTGCCCCCGCAGGAGATTTGAAGTACTGCAGATTCTCAATTCAAATCAGTGGGTGCGTACATGTATTGTGAGGCAAATAGATGAAAGTCTTAAATTAGGGACCCCCTTATTAACCAACAATTCTCTGTTTCTAAACATGAGCTTTGAACATTCCCTTTAACCTATGACAGTTGGAGGGCAGGGGATTCAGAGGATCATGGGCTACTCTCATACAATATATTATCATCACTATTCCTAATGGTTTGTGAAAAGTTTATACAAGCTTTTGCTGTGTATTTATTTCAGAAACACCGCAGGAGCCGGAAAGTTCATTCCGGTGCCTCCCGGGTGGTGCGGAGTACGTCTTACCATACAGCTTGGTATCAGAGGCTCATCTAGATGTTCTTGATATTCATCTTAAGGATCCTCTGTGCGGAGCAGAAGAGAAGAAGGATCACTACCTCATCAAGATACCATTCGCCACATGTGGGTCCAGTGTCCTGGTGGGTTTTCCAATGATAAATGTCTTATATAAAATCTAAAATCTAATGGTAAAACATCCGTAAGGTGGTGGACAGGTGGTTGCATTCCCGCTGCAGATACCAATTGTATTTGTGTAATGTTTGTATTTCTGCAATGTTTTCCTGTAGTAACTAGAGGTAATTTCCCCATGGGCTGCAGTACTAATATAGACTCTTATTTATATAGATTTGGGTGAAATGTTAAATCTGCCCAGCAACAGACAGCAGGGACAAGAGTAGTTAAAATTAGGACTAGCCCACTGTGGAAGGAGTGATAGAGTCCAGTGCTAGTCAGTAGCTGATGCAGGAGGGAGTTAAATGATGAGCAAGGAAGTGAGGACACTTTCTGAGAGAAAAGACAAGTGTTGGCTGTGTGTTAATTTAAGGGAGCAAGTTCAAAAAGGAATCATTTACTGGTGACAGAAGGCTGCCATTTATGCAAGTGGGTGATACCTGTTAGAAAGACTTTTGTGTGAGTGAGTCCAGTGTTGGCCAGCTGTAAGGGAGACCTCAGGAAGAAAAAGCGTCTGCCCAGCTGAGAACACAAAAAGAGGGAAGCAGCTCTAGGAGAGGTCCTTGTAAAAGATCACTGTAACATTCATAAGTGAATTGCCATTGCCGAAACCACTATGTATGTGCCTCTGTGTTATGCAGAAGAGAGAATCAAGTGTACGACCAGATACCCTTTGTACATAGGTTTATTCTTCAGTAAAAAGAACTATATTGTCCTCAACTTGTCTTGGTTCCGCATACTGGGGACAAAGGGATCTGAGATTGTACAGAATACAACCAGCCTATGAAGGTGTCTACAGTAACCACATTACCATCACACAAACACACAGAATCCACAATTATCTGTAATGTGTCAGGGTGCTAAAGGAGGAGAACTCACCCAATGTGTACCACCTCACGGCACGTTACAAATCTTCATTAACTTGCCTTCTAATTGAGCCAACAGATCACTTATATACACTGGCAATAAAAATTATAGAACATCACACAATTTCCTTAATGTTAAGGTCATTGTGTTGTCCTATATGAAAATATCCTAACATGGATAAATTAGCAGTATTTTAAGATTATTTCATAAATTGAATATATTCTATATCACAGAATAAAAATGTAAATGAGATAAATGAAAAAGACACTTATCAAAATTAGAGAAGACCTGCAAACTATTGGTGTTAATCTGGCACCTGGTGCTAATTTCCTTAATTATTTGACAACACCTATTCAACTGGCAGCCTAACTTTCCAGTTTGCACTCATTTTGTAAAAATGGTGTGGTATTGCAAAGTGACTGAAACCCTCTGGCAGCAGTTTTGTCCAGATGAAGCCAAAGAGGTCACCCCATCATCCATAGCAACAGACATTGGTCATTCCAAGTCTGTGAATTCTATAATATTGCATCTTTACAACATCACAAACACATTCAAGTCCCCCAAGAAGGCTGGTCGCCTTCAAAAGACAAATGCAAGAGAGGACAGGATAAAGCAGAGACTTTTTATGGGTGATCACTTCAACACTGCAGCTGGAATAGCTTGCCAGTTCAGTATTGAACAGTGTAAGGATCTGTCTCGTCATACAGTGTCACGATGTTTAAGAGCATTTGGACTGAAAGCCCACTCTGCAGTGACCAAACCTCTCATTAGGAGAAAGAATCAAAAGGCTACACTCACCTTTGGCGAGGAGCATGTTGTGTTTATAGAGGAGAAGTGGTTCACAGTACATTTTAGTGATGAAAGCAAGTTTAATTTATTTGAGTCTGATGGGAAACATTATTTATGTCATAAAACTGTGGAAAGACTGAACCCAAAGTGTGTAAAGAAGTCAGTGAAAGGTGGTGGAGGAAGTGTCATGGTTTGGGTAATGTTTTCTGCTGCAAGGGTTGGACCTCTCATACAGCTACATGGCAGAGTGAATGCAAGTGTCTATCAGAACCTTCAACAACACATGGTTTCTTACTTGCGTTCAGCGCTAAATCAGCCAGCAATTTTCATGCAGGACAATATCCCCTGTCACATTGCAAAATGGTTAAAGCAGTTCCTTGAAACAGAAAACATTTAAACAATTAAATGGCTGCCCAGAGTCCTGATCTAAACCCAATAGAAACCTCTGAAAAATCCTCAGTGACAAGGTTATGGCCAAGAAACCCACAAGAGTCACAGAGCTGTGGAAGAGACTTGAAGAAGAGTGGGCCGAAATCCAACCAGAGCAATGTGAGGGACTAGTGATGCCCTTTGGCCGCAGATGTGCTGAAGTCAAAGCAAAGGCCTGTACACAGCAAAGGCCTGCACACTTCCTACTGATGGGGGACTGTTGTGACCTTCACATTTAGTTTTAAACTTTCTCTGTCTATAGTCATTGCTGTTCTTTAATTATAATCATCACGTTTTGTGTAATATAAAAGTTTTATGTTGATAAATACTGGTTATTTTGGAAAACTCTGTTCTAGGGGCATGGTGTACCCCTTACACAAAAACCAGCAAATGTTCATCAATGTAGATTAGATTCTGTCTGAAAAAAAAAATCAAGTGATCATACATTGGTCTCTAACTTTGATTGCCAGTGTACTTGTTCTGCCTTCTTCCATGTCTGGTGCTGGGTAGATTCCAGCATACAGCTAAACCCTTGTTCACATCCCAAGTAAACAGACTGTGAGTTTTGGTAGCCTTAGTTTATTTGGTGCAATGATGCGAATTTGGCGGGTAATAACTACAATATAAACAATCTGAGTCAGTACTGGGCACATAACAGAAACCAGCACAGTGATAATACAACACAGGGTACAATTAACATGAATAACTAGCGCAAAGTTCATTGCAAAAGGCACTATTCTATACAGAGATACAGTCCCTGACAAAAGTTATGTTGCTTATCCATGTTATGTACATAAAAGCTTATAAAACCCGACGTTAAATTCATCCATTGGTTTTATAAATTACTTTAATTAAATTATTAAAAGCTGAAACCCTCCCAAATGTGATTTAGGTTAAGAAAATAAATTGTCATCAATGCTGAAATATTGATCATTTAATGAACACAGAATGGTCAGATTTTGGCAAGATAACAGTTTTGTCGCTTGGTCATATAATGCACCCAATCCTAGTTTACATCCTCACCTGTGCTCAGTAAATGATGGGTTAATTAGTGGGTATGTATAAAAAGTAACCCAGTACCCCAGACCTTCACTTGAACTGCAAGTTGAGCTCTGATAACATGCCACAAATCCACCCTGCGACCAAAGCCTTGATTATCAAGAGACTGAAGACCAGATCCACTGCAGAGGTGGCTGGCACCTTTAATGTGTCTCAGAGTCAAGTACAATGAATTAAAAAAAGATTTGAAGAGACTGGAGATGTGTTTGACAAGCCCAGGTCCGGCAGACCCCGCAACACAACTGCTCAGGAGGAATGTTTGTTGGTTAGAAAATCCAAAGCAAGCCCCTCTTCCACTGCAGCAGAGCTCCAACAGGCCTGGTCACCTCAAGTCCCTGTGTCAACTAGAACAGTTTATAGGATTCTGTCTTGAAATTGCCTCCATGGTCGAATCACACTCAGAAGGCAGCACTAAACAAAAGGCAAATAAAAATTTCAGCATTGATGCCAATTTATTTTTTTAACCTAAACCACATTTCAGAGGGTTTCAGCTTTCAAAAGAGTAATTTATACAACCAATGGATGAATTTAACGTCAGGTTATAAGCTTTTATTTACATTAAGTGTATAAGTGACATAACGTCTGTCAGGGACTGTATATTCTAACTGTATACAATGCAGGAGCATTAGCTAAAATGGAGGATTACAAGGCATAACACACTCCTATTACACAGTACTTTCTGTCACAGCAGCTAAAATATAACCTGCATACACAGATTCTAGCACAAGCATATAGTTTATACTTCAACTCTCACTGGATTTAGCTGAACAGGAGGAGTAGTTGTAGAGAAGGAAGCAAGAGCCAGTGACATGTGTTTTATCTCTCTGGAGCCCGAGAAATGTCTGCAAGTCTCTTCTTCCTGGGGAAGCAGGGGAGAGGGCCCTAAGGATATACTAAATCTTAAAGGGGAAGACACCTGTAGAAATGCAGTCTGCCTGTGTTAAACACATTTAAACATAATAAAAGGATAACAGATTACCTCTAGGGGCTGTAACAAGTGTAAAACCACAGATACTTTCTTTACTGTGCATAAATGGGCAGAACTGTACTGTATAATGTAACATTGTTGATAGCAGTGAACATGATGGATTGACGTTCAAAGGATTAAAAGTACATGTATAATGTATATGTATTTAATGTTGGGGAACACTTGTCTTGTATATATTTAAAAAAAAACAACAACAAAAACATCTTTCTAGTGCAATAAAACTAGTAAACAAAACATTCAGTAGAAATGCTAAAGCTGTGCACATAGCGGGAACGTAAGAATAAGAGAATAGTAGGAGTGCTGAGACCAAACTAAATGGAAGACAGTCATTTGTAAGAGTGTAAAGGACAGTCTCTTCTAACCTTCTTACAACTAACAACATGATTAGTCATCTTCCTCTTTAAAAAGGACCCATCCATTCACCGCAGTGTTCAACTGTGCAGAGTCAGGGGTGGGTTTCAGCTTTTACGTTGTAAAATATGATGTCTCCACAGAATGAAGATGATAAAACCTATTACATGAACACGATCTATGGGACAGTCCCCGGCACCAGTGTCCATCGTATTGAGATCCCGGTGAGATGTGAAATGCAGGTCAACGAGACTCTGGACTTCAGTTTCCAGCCTAAAGTCACCGACGTTGTGTCTTTCGGACATTACGATGTATCACTGAGACTTTACGAAACCAGCGACTTTATCGACCCGGTAACTATGTATCCACATGAGGTGGACATTGACGGCAGCCTCCACGTGGAGTTCAGGGTGGAGTCAGACGATGAACATCTCCAGATACTTGTAGAGAAATGCCAAGCTGCTCCATCACTGGAGGAATCAGAGCAGATCTACAATCTCATCCAACATGGGTAAGTAACATAATGGATTGTACAACTACAATAAACACCGTTAGCAAAATGACCACAGTGACATTGCCAATAGAATGTCTCTAAAATCTAAACCAGCAGAGTGCCCCCCATAGAGAACAGTGCCAGCAATGTGTCCCCACTGAATGGGCTGTCCCGAGACTCTCACTTCTGTATCAGAGAGGCCTGTGCAACGGCAAGGGGCACACTTTCCAATTAAATTAATGGGAACCAAATATGCATCAGCTTTTGTGTAAGACTTTCATGTTCTTCTCTTTCCTAAAATCTTACTACAATCCTGTATTCTTCATTTCAGCTGCTCCCAGGACTCTACTCTACAGTCTCATCAGGTCCCGGATCAGCGGCTGCAGCGCTTCAGCGTTCATGTATTTAAGTTCGACAACTTTACAGACGTTTATCTGTCCTGTAACGTCATCGTCTGTCACAATGGAACGGTCCCGAACCGCTGCACCCAAGGCTGCCTCACCCCGAGACACAGACGTGACACCCGCAGCTTCAAAGTGCAACTCCGATCAGCCAGGTTATCCCAGGGGCCCATCAGGATCTCATCGGGTGAGATTATTTTACATACTTTTAAGAATTATTTTCCAGGGAGACCCAGGATAGAGATTTTATTCCTTTATAAACCCTTCCACAAATACAGGCCATGCCCAAACACTGTCAGCTACAGCATTACAGTGACATCAGTGCACCAGCAGGTTGCACCATAAACAAGGGCACTTAAAGGGATTGTCCATTGTTGGCCAAACCCTTCTTAAATGCAAAAGTTACTCAAATGAAATAAAAAGATACATATTACCTTCTATATCAGCGCTGTTCCTATCATCTATAATCATTACACCTATGCCCAGTTCTGGTCACCCTGTAGCCCCTGCCATATTGTGACATTTGGGCCCCGATGCTCTATAGCTCCATCTGGAAACGTTTCTGGCAAGTACCATTTCTTATACATATCACTGGCCGCAGTAGTCCTGCCTGTATCTTCACCATATCTCGTCTCCTTCCTACAGATCGGCCCCACAATCCTCCTACAGTCCCGGTGTCGGCCCTTGTGGTGGTGATCGGGGTCTTCGGTCTCTTGTCGGTACTTGGACTGGTTCTACAGAAGCTTCACTACAGGAGACGGGACTACACCCTGCTACAGAACATGGCAACTAATTGATTTTTTTTCTAGTTTCATTATTTAAAGTCATCAAATCCATATGATCAGCGATATTAATAGATTTTTTTTACTATCAGAAAAAATAACTGATCCCTATAATATGATTCTGTGTGTGGAATAAAGTAATTGGAATAAAGTGTAATTTAATATATAAAGCTGAGTGCCTGTATATATGTATCATAGCCCCGCCCACTCCAGATAACTACATCATCACCAACCCCTCCAGATAGCCCCGCCAACTTCCTAGCCCATCCCTCCATACTTCTGCCCATTTTATAGCTCCACCACTCCGGTTGGCACCACCCACTTCATAGCTCCACCACTCCGGTTGGCACCACCCACTTCATAGCTCCACAGTTAGTTACTATGCCCGGGCTTTACAGTTAGTTTAATATAAAACAAAAAATATAGCAACTTTATGATTATAATGTGGAGCCCCAAGGGACGTGGGGTACTCGGTACCGGACCGATCTGCTGCTGGGGATGTCACTGGTGGCCTGGTCCGGACCGTGTCCCTAGGCTCGGCACAATAAAAAGGGGAATATGTACAAGGGATATGTCACGGGTGACGCCACCCACTTGGTGCGGCCAGTGATGGGGCCGCCGCTGCTGCAGAACCTCCGGGGGTGATGTGAGGGCAGCGGAGGTGGTATAGTTCCAGTGGGGGGAACTGTATCCCCCGGGGCAGTGAAGGTTAAAGTCTATTGGGGTTATAGATGGTGGAGAAGGGTTGGAGGACACACACTCACGTTTAGTTGATACTGTAGTTCCATCCTTGTCCTGATGCTGCAGAGCTGACAGGCTGGATCTGCAGGGAGGAATTGTCTCTGTGCTGAATCTGGAGCAAAGGTCACAATCACTACACTGTTTGCTGAATATCTGCTCATATTCTTTCACTACCCGGTATACTCCATGCTTGTGACGGGGAGGTGTAGAACTGGTACCTACATGCAACTTTTGGCACCAATCCTCCAGCTTCTCCTCTGAGCCATTGTCATCCGTCTGGCATGACGGGTTCAAGGGCTCAGCGACGGTGATGTTGTTGTTATCAACCGTGTACAGCTTAGCCATGGTAGCATACTTTGGTAATGTGACCTCATCTTCTCCGCAGTTCAACAGGCGTAATGGCACTCTTCCCCTGTGTACATCAACCACTCCTCTAGCAGTGAGTATGGTCGGTCTACTGTCTGAGTACACGGGTTCTACCAGGGCTTGATAGTCTTGCCCTTTAATGCCTATTGCGGCTCTGCACCACACCAACATTTCAGTTTTGGGAGGAATTACAATTGGTATTGGGTCACTTACTCTTACACTGCCGATCTCACCTCCGGAGATTTCTACCTGCTGCTTCAACATCAGGGCTTTGATCTCTTTGTGCAGAAGCCTCTGTTGTCCAGTTCCGGCAGTCTCGGCGATTTGCTGCAAAACACTTAACACTTCGGAAAAACATTTTTCAATGACATTCATTCCTACCACCATCACGGGTTCACGGCCTCGCCGGTCGACATCTACGATTATAATACCCTGGTTCTGCAATTCTACCTTCCCAACCTGAATATTCATCTCTCTAAATCCAACCTTTGGTATCATCAATCCATTACCAGCCCACACTTCAAAGTTAAAGCCATCTGGCGCATTAGTAATGTCTGAATCAGCCCAGTACCTTTTATATAGAACATGTGGGATAGATGTTATTTGGGATCCAGTATCTAGCAAGGCACTCAAGGGGATGCCATTTAACACAATAGGGATCACCGGCTTTCCTCCCACAAATCTGTCATACCAGGCTGAGGGGCCTTGAGTGTTCATTCCTGGGGAGCGGCCCGCCTGCCCAGGGAATCGTCGTTTAAAGGACACTCACGAGCAAGATGGCCAGATTTCTGGCAACGGCGGCAAATGGGCTGTCCATCTGGTTGGTAGCGATCGCTGGGTCGTCCTCTTGCTGCTGGGTATCTTCTGGGCCTCATCCACGGAACATCCTCTCTGCTGGTCGCCAACTCGATCTTGGGTGCAGGTTTTGACTCTCGCAGTTCCTTGATGACCTTGGCCATGGAGATCACGGTGTCTGTCAGGGCATCTAGCTTTTGGTTGATGGCTGCATTTGAGATATAGTCCCCGGCCTCAACAGCAGTCGTTGACATGGCAGATGTCGCTGGCGCTGCCGCCTGCTGAGGTGCTGCTGCAGTGTCAAGCACAGATGTTAATTCCCTTGGCTCCTCCAGCTGCTGCAGACGGATAGCTCTATCCTTCAGCTCAGTAAATGTCATGTTAGGGTTCTGCAGCAGTACCATGCTTAACTGTCCTCGATGGGAAGGGGAATGGAGGCCCTCAATAAATTGGTCAAATAGCATTTTATCAGCTCCCGGGGCTAAAGCAGGTTCTGCCAGCTTAAGGGCTTTGAGTGCTTCCTGTAAGTTCAAGGCAAAGTCTCTGGCACTCTGTTTAGGTTTCTGGTGGCATGCAAAGAACCTCATCTTAGCCCGGGCATCAACAGCAGATTCAAACGTTGCTTTTAGTCTGGCTGCTAGATGCTCCACAGTGTCCTTATCTGTGTCCAGCCAGGATGCGACCTCCCGCCGTGCATTGCCCGTTAATTGTCCTATTATCATCCCTACACGCTGGGCTTCAGTGAGGGGATACATCACATAGTACTCTTTAATCTTTTGCATAAAGTCAGTTAAAGTATTAGGCTCACCGGAGTATTGGGGCAGCCACATCGCTCCTGGAGTATACGGCATCAGGAATGGCATTATGGATGCTGTTCCTTGCGCCGCTGCACCGCCGGGTACTATCGCTGGGTCCGGCGCTGCAGCTCCATCGGCTGCTCCATCGCCGCCTTGTGCATCGGCCTGCGACATCTTGGGCCCCGTTAGTTATTATGCGCCCTCCGCCTTCCGCTTCCGTCCGGATGTCTCTGGGAGGTTCCGGGGCGCAGCAGGGATCTCCTTCCCCGCCGGATGTCGTCAGCACCAGGGGAGGAGGCTGGGTTCGCGCCAATGCAGGGTACCGCCCCCTTTGTTTCCCGCGCGCCGAGCGCTCCAAAATGGCGGATTCTCAAAAATACAGTTCAGATGGCGCACTGGGTCCAATTCTTTTGGACCGGGTAGATCCTGTTCGTGACGCCAGGTTGTGGAGCCCCAAGGGACGTGGGGTACTCGGTACCGGACCGATCTGCTGCTGGGGATGTCACTGGTGGCCTGGTCCGGACCGTGTCCCTAGGCTCGGCACAATAAAAAGGGGAATATGTACAAGGGATATGTCACGGGTGACGCCACCCACTTGGTGCGGCCAGTGATGGGCCGCCGCTGCTGCAGAACCTCCGGGGGTGATGTGAGGGCAGCGGAGGTGGTATAGTTCCAGTGGGGGGAACTGTATCCCCCGGGGCAGTGAAGGTTAAAGTCTATTGGGGTTATAGATGGTGGAGAAGGGTTGGAGGACACACACTCACGTTTAGTTGATACTGTAGTTCCATCCTTGTCCTGATGCTGCAGAGCTGACAGGCTGGATCTGCAGGGAGGAATTGTCTCTGTGCTGAATCTGGAGCAAAGGTCACAATCACTACACAGACTCCAAAGTTGTTTTCCAAGGCTTTACTGCTGATATTATTGCAGGCTATAGTCCACGGAGTCTGTAATGGAGCTGGGCTCTCTCCCCACACCCTGTCCGGGTCGTTGGCTTCCTTGTCCTGCACTGTGTGTGTGTGTCCTGAGCGGCTGCTTCTAGCTAAGCTGCTGGGATCTCTCACGTCTCTCTGTATTCTGCTCGTACCACTTGGCTAGGCAACTTGAGTCCTTAAAGCTGTGCTGACCCCTCCGGGTTGCTTTGCTCTGGTACTAGGGGCATCTAGAGATCCCACTGTTCCTGGATTCACTGTGCTGTGGGTGCCAGACACAGTACCGGATCCGGTGTCCGTTGTGTGCTCTTCTGGGGCAAGTGATGGTATCACTCCAGCTCCCAGTGGTGTTCCTCTGTCTTTCGTTCTCCTGTTCCTCTGACCCTTTACTAGGTCTGCACTGAGCTAACTCTGCTCTCAATAAGCTCTCAGCTCTCTTGAGCTGCTCACAGCACTACACCGTGCTGTACGGTCTGAGCTCTTCCTCATGGACAAGACTATATAAGGGAGCAGGAGGTGCTCCCTCTATTGCCCAGAGGTGGTAGTGTTTGTCAGTGTGTAGTGGGGGAGAGAACCCATGTGATGTTATTGTGGCACATTAACCCATGGGGTGCCACAATAACATATTGTAACACAACAACTTGTATAAACTACAACCCCAGTGGTGAGGAATACATGAAGTACAAAGATTGTGTCTGCTCACCTGTCTTCCTTCTCTTGTGTCCCTTCCTCTCAGCATGGATCCCACCGGGTTTCAGGCTGCCTCCAAACACATCAAGTAATTATCCCGCGAGTGTCAGAACTTGGCTCTCCGAGCTCTTCATATAATCTCCATTTATTAAAAATTGGTTAAGAACAATTTTTTTGCAGATAAAATTCCAAAAGGTCAACATATCATGGTCTTTAGGTGACGTATTTCGGCTACTGAGTAGCCTGGATCATGATCATAGTTCATAGCAGAAAATAGACTGTGGAATTAGTCCTTTCAGAAACCAAAATGGATTACTACTGATTGGACACACCAGGATAAGTCCGTACTGATTCTTGTTCCGCCCATAAAATAGGGTTACTCCACTCCAAAGGTTAATCCAACTGCAGTAACAAAATCATGCTTGGGAAATGATACTCCCATATAACCTTAATTTATCTAATGCCATTGGTTTATAAAATATTACATAGTAGAATAGAATCATTAGAATCATAATGAAGGCTTCTCATATACATAAAGCACATCTAATTACAATAAAAATACATATATATATAAATATACTAGCTGTACTACCCGGCTACGCCCGGGTTAATAAATAACTGCTGTTAGCTATAACAAAATAGAATTTGAATATGTCATATTAATGACCTGTAGGAAAATAGAAGATGAGCTATGGTTGATTGCTATAGGCAGTCTGATAAATCTCCAGCCAACAGTAAACCCTCTCCCCGGCCGGGCAGTATATGTTACCTCACACATACACATAATAGACAGCTCATGTGACTGACATCTGCCTTAATTCCCTATATGCACGTGTTGCACATTGGCTGTTTTTAATCAGATGTTTATTTTTGGAAATTAAAGATAGCACACGTATGAGGCGAGGTGTGTGAGGTGATTTGTGCACATCTGTGTCTGTCTGTGTGGTGTGTGTGTCCCTGGGGTGTGTGTATGTCCCTGTGGGGTGAGTGCATGTGTCCCCATAGGGTCTGTATGTGTGTGTGTCCCTGTGGGGGGGTCTGTGTGGTGTGTGTGTCTCTGTGTTGTGTGTGTCTCTTTATGGTGTGTGTGTGTGTCTTGTTGAGGGTCTCAGTTCAATCACAAGTCCATCAGCCACTCCTAATTATATAGGCAATTATGCACGTCCGCACTGCTGCAAGTAAATGATACTGACACCAGAGCCGTCTCAAGTCTTACTCATGCCTACGCCAAATGAGATTAAACACTGCGCAAGCGTTTATTGAAACACACATTTTTATACAGAAAGCAAAAGGCGTGTTAGAATTCTAGAACTTTCTACAAAGTGATGATCTCCTAATTGGTCAATTCTTATCAAATTATTCTAATATCTAAATTCCTCCCTTAATGGGTTGGCGTAGATCTCGGGTGTATTTATGGAACGTGGGCGCCATCTAGTGTATAACAGACAACATGACATCTCTAAATTACAATATATATAAAAAGAGAAGAGTTGTGATATTTTTAACCCTATAAAGACATTTCATGTCTCTCCATCCTCAACAGTCCCCCCTAAATACACAACTTTTCTCCAAAAACCTATGATGTACCCCCATGCATATGGGTTTGGTGCATAAGGATCCATCTTCATCTTACTTTACTTTTTATTCAAGAGGGATTGAGTAATAAGGGACACTTGGAGTTCTTATTAACAATATTTTCCTAAGCAGCAAAAAATAACCCATAACCCACCCGCCTTTTCTCTTAAACCAATTTGCAGGGTTAAATACTGAGAACATGTTACTTCACAAAGCATAGCCTAGTCTCAATAATACCTTACACAGCAGGCGGGCACAGATATGAGTGACATATAAATAAATGCTGGGAACCATTATGGGAATGAACAGGAGTATTAGGGAGTCAAACAGTAGAAAGATATAGAGGCTGGCGGATAAAAAGTTACAAGCGTTTGGACCTGTTCCCAGAAATATAGATAAGGAATAGAGAATAAACAATTATCCCATCCACCTGCATATTTGAACAATACCAGTGTGTTCTACATTCTTCAGACATTATCTAACTAGCAGTAACTAGCAATGTACGTTTTGGGTATTAATACATTAATATAAGAACATAAATTTTTATAACATTCTCTCCTGATATTCATTACATAGTCCCATTAGATAAGGAGGTGAAAGCCATTATGAGTAACAAGAGTCTTTTATAGTAGAAAAGGTAAACACAGTCTTTATGGCATAGGGTTAAATGTCCATCTACTTTAACACCAAAACAGTGTCCTTTTAGGGAAAGTCCTCAGTAAACGTCTTTGGCAAAGTCTATATCTAGGAAAAGTCTTTAGCAAAATTTAAATCCAGAAAAAAGTATAAAGTCCCGATCATAGTGGTATAAAAGAGTCCTTAAAAGAGTCCTTAAAAGTGTCCTTAAAAGAGTCCTTAAAGCAATGTCCACATACAGAGTAAACCGCAGCAAGCATAGAAGAATAAAACACAGCAATCATGACATCCGTAAATATGGAACTTTTAATTATGCAGAAGAAAATATTTTTTATTGCCGCATACTTCAACATCCAAAAGTAAGGCACAGTACCACAACTCAATCCCCAGGCTGCAGGAAGTGTCTTTGATCCACAAAACCTATTGAAGGGAAGAGAAACCTCAAAATATGTTAGAAACAGCCTGGGAAATTGTGTATCAGTTTTAGGCTATCAATAACATAAGAAAATATCACAAAACAAAGAATAGAATCTTCAATAAAGATTGTTACATATAGATGTCACATATAACCTTAAAAGTACAAGTCACCCCCCTTGGACATTTTATCAACTTATATCATATATACCACTATCATTAGGGAGAGTATACAAAAGGATATGAAACTTTTGAAGTATCTGCAAATAAACACAATTATCCACAAGAAAAGAGATACACAACAAAAAACATATTTCATTGATTTGTAATAGCAAAATAATCACCAAAAATAGTACATAAGAACAAAGACATGAAATTTACAGCCTTCTGATAGTTGACATGACCACTCCTAATAGTTCCCTAACAATGTCCTTAAAGCTGGAAATCTACCTACACAGCGGAGGTCGGCACCCTTTTGAACGCTTGTGGTGCCCCGGCTCCACGTCGACTCACCCTATCTATCCCTAACCTTTCCCTGATCTTACATATATATATATATATATATATATATAAAGGTCACCAGGTATATACACAGTCAATAGTCTGTAATAGAAGCAGGTCACAGCAAACCTGTCAAAGAACAAATAAAAACAATATAACCAGGTAGAGTCAAACAGATATAATAATAATAATAGACAATATAATTCTAGAACTTTCTACAAGGTGATCATCTCCTAATTGGTCAATTCTTATCAAATTATTCTAATATCTAAATTCCTCCCTTAATGGGTTGGCTTAGATCTCGGGTGTATTTATGGAACGTGGGCGCCATCTAGTGTATAACAGACAACATGACATCTCTAAATTACAATATATATAAAAAGAGAAGAGTTGTGATATTTTTAACCCTATAAAGACATTTCATGTCTCTCCATCCTCAACAGTCTCTTTGTGGTGTGTGTGTGTGATCCTGTGGGGTGAGTTCATGTGTCCCCATAGGGTGTGTATGTGTGTGTGTGTGTGTGTCCCTGTGGGGTGAGTGCATGTGTCACTATAGGGTGTGTGTGTGTCCCTGTGGTGTGTGTGTGTGTCTGTGTTGTGTGTGTCTTTGTGGTGTGTGTGTGTGTTCGGGTGCATGGTGAGCATCCAATGTTGGGGCTGCACCTTAGCGACTATACACTTGCTGTTACTCTTTGTGTGCATGTGGTGTGTATACATGTCCCCGTGCGTGGTGAATATCCCATGTTGGGGCCCCATCTTAGTGAATATATGCTGGTATATGCTGTTATTCTTTGGTGCTGTCATTAAGCCCCTCTCATTCACAACTGTCAACTGGTAACTGTCACTTTTTCCCCATTATGTAGAAAGGGGCAAAATTGTTTGGTGAACTGGAACGCGCAGGGTTAAAATTTTCGCCTCAAAACATAGCCTATGACGCTCTCGGGGTCCAGACGTGTGACAGTGCAAAATTTCGTGGCTGTAGTTGCGACGGTGTAGATGCCAATCCCGGACATACATACATACACACATTCAGCTTTATATATTGGACTAGCTGTACTACCCGGCTACGCCCGGGTTAATAAATAACTGCTGTTAGCTATAACAAAATAGAATTTGAATATGTCATATTAATCACCTGTAGGAAAATAGAAGCTGAGCTGTGATTGGTTGCTATAGGCAGCCTGATAAATCTCCAGCCAACAGTAAACCCTCCCCCTGGCCGGGCAGTATATGTTACCTCACACATACACATAATAGACAGCTCATGTGACTGACATCTGCCTTAATTCCCTATATGGCACATGTGTTGCACATTGGCTGTTTTTAATCAGATATTTATGTTTGGAAATTAAAGATAGCACACGTATGAGGCGAGTTGTGTGAGGCGATTTGTGCACATTTGTGTCTGTATGTGTGGTGTGTGTGTCCCTGTGGGGTGAGTGCATGTGTTCCTATAGGGTGTGTATGTGTGTGTGTCCCTGTGGGGGGGGTGTCTGTGTGGTGTGTGTGTCTCTGTGTTGTGTGTCTCTCTCCGTGGTGTGTGTGTGTCCTTGTGGGGTGAGTGCATGTGTCCCTATAGGGTGTGTATGTGTGTGTGTGTCCCTGTCGGGGGGTCTGTGTAGTGTGTGTGTGTCTCTGTGTTGTTGTGTCTCTTTGTGGTGTGTGTGTGTGTTCCTATGGGGTGAGTGCATGTGTCCCTATAGGGTGTGTATGTGTGTGTGTCCCTGTGGGGGGGGGGTGTCTGTGTGGTGTGTGTGTGTCTCTGTGGGGTGAGTGCATGTGTCGCTATAGGGTGTGTGTGTCCCCGTGGGTGTGTGTGTGTCTCTGTGTTGTGTGTGTCTCTTTGTGGTGTGTGTGTTCGGGTGCATGGTGAGTATCCAATGTTGGGGCTGCACCTTAGCGACTATACACTTGCTGTTACTCTTTGTGTGCGTGTGGTGTGTATACATGTCTCCATGCGTGGTGAATATCCCATGTCGGGGCCCCACCTTAGTGACTATATGCTGGTGCTGGTATGTGCTGTTAGTCTTTGGCGTTGTCATTAAGCCCCTCTCATTCACAACTGTCAACTGGTAACTGTCACTTTCTCTCCATTATGTAGATAGGGCCAAAATTGTTTGGTGAATTGGAACGCGCGGGGTTAAAATTTCGCCTCACAACATAGCCTATGACGCTCTTGGGAGCCAGACGTGTGACTGTGCAAAATTTTGTGGCTGTAGTTGCGACGGTGTAGATGCCAATCCCGGACATACACACACACATTCAGTTTTATATATTAGATATACAGTATATGTTGTATAAATATGTGGCAAAATAGTGTCTTATAGATATACCACACTCACAGATAATGATGATGATCTTACACTAGTCTGGCCTCGGGCGGTCGGGTGCAGGGATGTCACAGGTGGTCGGTGCCCAAGCCTGTGCCCTTGCGGAGATAATAAAAAGAAGAAAAAGAAAAGTAATAAAGTTTATGAAGTTCGTGACGCCACCTGTAGGTCTGGTGATGGCAGCGGTGATGCTGGAACCCCCGGGGTGATGGGCGGCAGCAAGATGTCGTAGCCATCTACAGGTAGGGCTGAGTCCCTGGGGTATTGGAAGTGGCAATGGTGGAATAGGGCAGCATAGTCACTGTACAGCAAAGCAGGTAAATCACAGTTCTCTGAGAAGAAGCACAGACACGTTGCTCACTCTGAACGGGTACTTTACTCCGGTAATCTGCAGGTTTACAGGGCAATGCAGTTCTTTCAGCTAAGGTAGTGGACCGGGTGGTTCTGGCAATGAGCAGTGTCCCTCTGAAGCTCCGGTGATGTTCCTTCTCTATCACTTCCTCTGTCTTTACTCTGTGCTGCCTTGCACATGTAAGGATGCTGAAATGTATTTCTAATATTAAGTTCAACACTGTTAATATAAATGGTCTGTAGTAACTCAGTTTGGCCACTGGAGGTCATCAGTGGACACGAGTAGAAAGATCTGGAACCAGGAAGTAATTTTTAGTCAGTGTCTCCTGAGGTAAATTGACTGAGACAGAGGCCTGAGGAGATCCTACACAGAAGAAGATGTGTCGTCTGTTCTGAGGGTCGTGGATCTATGGAAGGACGCGCCTGGCTTGGGCAGTGTTAGAATTATTCAAGGGCTCGATCTACACCGTGAACTGAAAGATAAGCCGTGTTCTGTGAGTGCATAAGATTGACCGATCAATATATAGGGATAGTCAGACAGGGGGAGATAGCCAGAAACTACTAAGGACTATTGTGTGTGTCCTCCTGAGGAGAGACCGACCAGGCTTGGTCTATACAAGATATTAAATATTGAGACTTGCACGAGTGTGAGACATAGAGAAGCCGAATGTGGATGACACCGTAGAACTGAGAGAACGATCGCCATCCCTGTTATACTGGGTTGTGCCCGGGGTGAGGAAGATCTTATATACCTCAGAGGCTGATTGTTAGGGTGAAATGACCGACACCCTATAAACTGTCTGTACATTACCAAGTTAAAGACTTTTCACCTCATGCAGGAGGCAAAACTGCATTTGCTGTAAATAGGTTGTGGGATAGATTTATATAGGGGAATCAGGGATCCCGAAATATTCTGTACATAGTGTGTGAGGGGGGTGTAAGGTTATATCCTGAGGGGAACACGTGCCGCGGCTCCAGTAAGAGCCTGGCTAGGCCCTGTACGGAGTAAGGGTGGGGTTGGTTTAGTCTGGGATAGTTGTGCTCCCTCTCTGCAAAACAGGTACGTGAGTTCCATCAGGCTGCATAAATTGTACACTGTGATCAGGCTGTTGGGGCCCATATCGTTTTTGTAAAGTTTGAATTTGTTATCTTTTTGAAACCGTTAAAAAGAGTTAATTTGCCACTATTTTTGGAGTCTGTGTCGTTCATAGCAGCACCGTATTCCTCACACACAAACCACTGGCGTCTCGGTCGTTATAATTTGGCGTAGTCGGCAGGATACGGTGCTCACTATGTATGGTGACAGTAGCACTGGCGGCGCTGCTGTGCCTGCTGTGGAAGTCCATCCCTCTTTCCCCATTGTGATCAGCAGAGTCCGGTTAGTGGGTTGCTCAGCAATGAGCGCACTGCTTAATCACCTAGCCAAGTTTGATGGGTATAACTTGCTGTTCAGCGATTGGGTAGGCAGGCTGAAGAATGCCATTGCTCTGCTCGGTGTTAGCCCCCAAATGCAGTCGGAAGTTGCGCTGAATGCTCTGGAGGGGGATACCCGTAAAGTCGTCCTGTTAAAATCCGAAGATAAGCGAAGGACGGTCGACGAGATCATTCGGATACTGGAGAAGGCATTTGATCATGTGCCGGCAGCAGGGCAACTGCAAGTACAGTTCTTTGCCCGAACTCAGAGGGACGGAGAAAGCTTGATTCAGTATGCTATAGCGTTGGAAGAACTGCATCAGAAGATTAAAAAGAAGCCGCCTGCGACTATAGGTACTGAGGCCAATGTTGACAGCATACTTCGAGATCAGTTCAGTGAGGGGATATGGAGTGAGGCACTAAGGAGCGAGTTGTTGCTGAAGGCGCAGAGTACTCCTGGTGTCACATATTCTGAAATACAGGAAGAGGCGGTAGCGCGGACCTTAGAACTGAGGTCTGCTCCGCAGTGGAGTAACCTGCAAGTGGCTGAAACAGGAGGGCCAAGACCAGACCCTGTTCGGGCACAGCTGGCGACTTTACAGAAAACCGTGGAAAGTCTGGCAGAACAGGTGCAGCAGATGCGGGTTCGGGAGATGCTTCCGATATGTTCAGCACCGACTAACCCCTCTTCTCCCCTTTATGGCCAGTCACCCTATATCCCAGGGAGGGCGTTGACTGCTTCAAGACCTGAGCCATCCCAACGTGGGACAAGAAGACTGTTCCAATGTTGGCGATGCAGAGAACTCGGCCATATGTGGCGAGACTGTCAAAAGTTCATGCCGGCTGAAGGTTCCGGGCCTCAATAAAAGAGAGGACCTCGCTGTAGTTGGGCATACAGTGAGGGAGTAAAGAAAATCAACGCCCAACGGCTGTTCCACAGATCTGATTGTGGAAAGTCCTACTTTGGAAGTGCAGTTCGCAGGAAAGAAGGTGGTATGCTTGGGGATACCGGGTCGGAGGTAACGACCATGCCGATGAAGTTTTTTCAGGCGCACTTTGGAGAGTCGGGACATCTGTTGAGGCTGAAGGCCGCCAATAATGAAGAAATCTCAGTGACGGGTATTGCATGGATGAGAGTTCAGCTGTGTGGCCAGGAGTTGGGAGCCAAAGGAGTGGTGCTCGTGAAGACGCAGGTGATGTCAAATCTCCCGGTGGTTCTGGGAATGAATGTCCTGAGAGAGCTGGACTCCCTCCTGTTTGAACGCGATGGCCCAAGGTATTGGAAGCGAGCAACATCTCACAAAGTCACTCAGAATGCCTTGCAGCAAGTGGTCCGATCGTGCAGCATTCGGAAAAGCTTGGCAGAAGGAAGAGCGGTAGGAGCAGTGTATGTCCCGCGTGGAGCTGCGGTTGTGATTGCCCCGGGTCGAGAGAAACTCGCGATGATACCTGTGGGAACTCACCGAAAACTAAATGGTGTGGAGGTGGTTCTGGAACGGGTGGAAAGGTCAGAAGATATGGGTAGCCCGATGATAGCCCAAACAGTGGCCACTGTACAAGATGGAAGTGTACCAGTGAGGTGTCTGAACTTGCAGAATTATGAAGTGACCCTGGCAGTGGGTACAAAGCAGGCTGATGTATATGTGTGTGGCGAAGGGGTCATTCCCAAAAATCAGTTCACCCTGAGGGCAGATTGCCGGGCTGCCTGGACCCTGTCAATGCAGACAGCAATAGAAGAATCTCCTACGCTCGAGTGGAATGGCAGGAAGCTTATGGAGATCATGAGAGTGGATGAGTCCCAGTTAACTACCGAGCAGGTTCACAGACTGGAGGCTGCATTGTGGGAGTATCAGGCTGCTTTCTCCAGGGGTGATGAAGACTTTGGTTGTACAAAGGCTGTGGAGCACGAGATACCCACAGGGAACACCCCTCCAATTCGGGAGAGATATCGCCAAATCCCACCGAGTTTTTATCAGGAGGTCAAAGGAATGTTAGCACAGATGCTGGACAATGGAGTGATCCAGCCGAGTCAAAGTCCTTGGGCTGCACCGGTCGTGTTGGTACAGGGAGAAAGATGGGTCTCTAAGGTTTTGTGTTGACTACCGTAAGCTGAATGCACATACCGTGAGGGATTCCTATCCTTTACCCAGGATCGAAGAATCCCTGTCTGCTCTGGGAAAGGCAAAGTATTTGTCCACCCTTGACCTGGCCAGTGGCTACTGGCAGGTGCCTATGGCAGCTCGAGATCGACAGAAGACAGCATTCATCTTGCCGATGGGACTGTATGAGTTCAATCGAATGCCTTTTGGACTGACCAATGCTCCAGGGACATTCCAGCGGCTAATGGAGTACTGCTTGAGTGATTATAATTTTGAGTCTGTGTTGATCTATTTGGACGACGTGATTATCTTTGGAGATTCGTTCGATGATCACCTGCAGAAGCTCCGGCAGGTGTTGAATCGATTGAGAGATAATGGACTTAAGATTAAGCCAAAGAAATGTCACTTGTTCAAAACGCAGATCAAATACTTGGGGCATGTAGTATCGTCTGAGGGTGTGCGAACCCGAGCAAAATTGAGGCTATTCAGGAGTGGCCCTGTCCTAAGACTGTGAGAGACGTATGGGCGTTCCTCGGTATAGCCGGATACTACCGTTGGTTTGTGAAAGATTTTGCCAAAGTGGCTGAACCCCTGAATGAGCTACTAAGAGGGACGGCGCAGGGGCCCAAGAATCAGCCAATCCAGTGGAGAGACCGACAACAGGCAATTGATCGGATCCGGGCCGCCCTAGTACAAGCCCCCTTGTTGGCGTACGCTCGCTTTGATCAACCGTTCATGTTGTACACAGATGGAAGTCTTTACGGCTTAGGGGCCGTGTTAGCACAAGAGCAAGATGGGCGTGAGAGGGTCATTGCGTACGCCAGCCGATACCTACGGGACACCGAACGAAACCCGGACAATTACAGCTTGTTTAAGCTGGAGATGTTGGCCCTGGTGTGGGCCATGACTGAGAAGTTTGCGGAGTACCTGGCTGGTGCAGAGATTCTTGTCATGACGGACAATAATCCCCTGGCCCACTTGGAAAACGCCAAGCTGGGAGCTCTGGAGCAGAGATGGGTGGCGCGGATGTCCAAGTTCAATTACTGAATTCTGTTTCGTTCAGGTAGAGAGAACTCTAATGCCGACGCCTTATCTCAAGTGACTCGAGGTGCACCAGAGCGTGTGGTGGATGAAGACCTTGAGGACACTGAGATCCCTGATCTGAAGCGATTACCTGTGTTCATTGATGTGGCACGTTCAAGTGGGGTGGCGACACGGGTCGCCACGTTGCTGGGTAAGACTCGTCAAGAGTAGGCCGAGTTACAGGATGCAGACTCCGACATTTCACGAGTAAAGAAATGGCTGAGTCAAAAGTCCTGGCCCGATGGGAGAACAAGAGCTCGGCTGAGTGCAGATAGACAAAAACTGCTACGGCAGTGGGATCGATTGGCCATAGCGGAGGGAGTACTGTATCGCTGGGTCTATGTAGCGGCAGAGCTGGGGTACTGGTGGTAGTGATTCGAGCTTCAGTGGCTCCAGATATTTCCCGAGAAGCTCATGCGCAGGGTGCGCATTTTGGGCCTGAGAAGACTTATCGTTGGCTGCATCGGTACGTGTACACACCGGGCCTAGAAGACGTTGTGAGGGCAGTGTGTGGTAGGTGTTGGCCATGTGAACTGACTAAGTCCCCGGCGCAGAGGGCTCCTGTTCAGACAATTGTGACGTCAGCCCCGTTGGAAGTGCTAATGGTAGACTATTTGTCAGTTGGGTACGCCAGAAGTGGTCATCATTCATGTTTGGTCATGACTGATCACTTTACTAAGTTTGCCGTTGCTGTCCCCACCAAAGATCAGACTGCTAAGTCCGCAGCAGAAGCGATTTGTAAGCATTTCATCCAGGTGTATGGGTGTCCCCAAAGGATAAATTCAGACCAGGGTGCTTGCTTTCAGTGTCAGCTCATGACAGAGTTGCTGCAGGTTTATGGGATTCAGCAGTCACGGACTACGCCCCACCATCCACAGGGAAATGGGGCCTGTGAACGGTTCAACCGAACCCTGCTCCAGATGCTGAGAACGCTGGGAAACAAAGGGAAAAGGAGCGATGGCCTGAATTCCTCCCAGAACTTATGTGGGCCTATAACAACAAGGTCCATAACACCACGGGGTTCACTCCCTATGTGATGATGTTCGGTTCGCCTGGGCGAGAGAGAGAACTGAGTCTCACTGTACCTTGTGAGCCAGATTATCGTACAGCCAGTGAGTGGGTCCAGGATCATCGCTGAAAATTGCAGGAGATCCACCGGATAGTAAAAGACCGTGTGCAGGATCATACCCATCGAGATCGGGAACCGGTGCACACGGATGAATTCTGTGTGGGTGATAGGGTGCTAGTGTGAGTCACACGCCTGTAAGGGAAGTTGAGTGACAAGTGGGAGAAGACACCCTACACCGTAGTGGAAAGAGTATTTCCAGGGGGAAGTGTGTACACAGTGGTCCCGAAGGGTGCATTGGACCTCGTCGCACAATGCACCGGAACTGGCTAAAGAGGTGCATGTCCGACGCTCCTGCCCGTCTACCTGAGACGCCTGCGCTGCCTATGTCAGTTGCACAGTACAATGTTCAATGTGACTGTTAGGATGACTTTGGTACAGAAACCACAGATGTACAGAGTCCAACAGCACAAGGCCCAGATGTTCCAGACACCGCCCCTGATGAGACAATTTCTCCAGATGTGGTGAACACCCCGTCAAGCCCAGCAGATACTGGTTTGCGGAGGTCAGAGAGAAGCGCAGCTGGTGTTCCCCCGATACAATATAACCCTGAAAAGTATGTGGTATTTATGATTGGTGAGAGACCATTTGTCGGGACGTCAAATCGTAGGTGGGGTGGAGTGTAAGGATGCTGAAATGTATTTCTAATATTAAGTTCAACACTGTTAATATAAATGATCTGTAGTAACTTAGTTTGGCCACTGGAGGTCATCAGTGGACATGAGTAGAAAGATCTGGAACCAGGAAGTAATTTTTAATCAGTCTCCTGAGGTAAATGTTTTTATGCGGGGGGCGGCTGGGCCCCATGGGGCATCATTCATTCAGTGGTGCAGAGAAATTGATCTGGGCTGCTCATTTGGTCTGGTGGCAGGGACCAGTGGGAGCCTGCAGATATTTTGCGCTATTCGTATCAATGTGAATGGCTTCCTATGGTTGCAGATCTTGAGTGCTTGGCAAGCCACCTCCCCCATGCTTTGACAGGTTGGGGTGGCTTTATCGTAAATGACTCACCGTAGCCGGGACTTGCACGTCGCAGGCGTTCGTCTTCTCCTTGTCACGGAACCGCGCCTGCAGCCGTGGGGCCCGGTGGTCCAGATCAATAAGGGAATGGCTGAACAGTAGGGGTTAATTATTGTCGTGACGCCACCTGCGGCGCTGCTTGGGCCTCCGGAGGATGGAATGCAGCCAGATGGGACGCTCCCCGCAGGGCGAGCGGGAGTCCCCGGAGCCGGGAGCTGCACAAGATGTTGTGAGGCAGCTCAGTTACTCTTAGCATGCGGAGTAGACAGCTTTGAAGAAACACGGACACCAGTAGTCTCTGTAACGGGTCTTTACTGTAACGGCATCTGGTACAGGGTATGCAGGTAACGGGAAACGGACTGGGTGGTTTCGGCAGTGACTGGTGTGGTCTCAGAGCTCCGCGGTGTTCCTCCGTTCTAAGCTTATTCTAAGCTGGGTTGCCGATGTCGCCTTAGTGTGCCAAGTTCGGGTACAAGGGGGCTGCTTCAATTTCCCTACCGGCGTATACAGACCGGGTGTGAGGGGAGCCAGATTCCTTTTTGTGGGTACTCCGCTGGCAAGACAACTCTGGTTGCGGCTGCGGTGGGGTGCTCCTATAGAGCGGACCCTCCACTCCTGGTTTGCTTAGCAGTGCTGAACATCTTGCTAGCTTCGGAACCAGTGATCCGGTTGTAGATGGGCGCGGGTGTAGTTTGACCCATTTAGATGTTTGCCCAGGTTCCGGTTGTTGGGCACCGGGTAATGGCGCCAACCGGTAGGTGGTCTGCAGGGCTGCACGGAACTGTGCAGAGCCCCTTCTCCTACGTTCCTCCCGACCACTTCTCTCTCCTTCCTCCTTCTTCTACATTCTCCTCAACACTCTACTCCTACACTCCGCCCACCAGGACCTTATTGGCCCTCTATGCTAGTGATGCATGTACGGTATGGAGCTCTGATGTTAACCAAGTCATTACTGAGGCGGAGAATATTGCATCTTCATTCAGGGATGCAATACCCTCCTGTGACGCACTCGTTGCGGGGCGCCACATAAACACCTGTGTCTGCTCCATCTAGTGGGGTCTGGCTGCTCTCTGCTAGTGCATTTTTGGATTTGTTTTTGGCTGCAAATGGTGAGGTTTTTTTTTTACAGTCCTGTATTCTTCATTTCAGCTGCTCCCAGGACTCTACTCTACAGACTCATCTGGTTCTGGATCAGCGGCTGCAGCGCTTCAGCATTCATGTATTCAAGTTTGACAACTTTACAGAAGTTTATCTGTCCTGTAACGTCATCATCTGTCACAATGGAACCGTCCTGAACCGCTGCATCCAAGGCTGCCTCACCCCGAGACACAGACGTGACACCCGTAGCTCCAGAGTGCAACTCCGATCAGCCAGGTTATCCCAGGGGCCCATTAGGATCTCGTTGGGCAAGATTATGTTACATACATTTAAGAAATATTTTCAACGTAGCCTTGGGATAGAGATTTTATTGCTGCTTAAAGGGAACCTGTCACCTCGATCTAGCCATGTGCAGGGGCTATATTAACCTTGTTAAGAGCTGACATGTAATATCCCTGAGGAAGGCACTAGGACAGTGTTGAAACGCGTAGGAAAGGAATAAATGGATGATTGATGCAACCTACATATGGTTTCCGGATCGTTTTCTTGGGATTTCAGCAGCGCGGACACTGAGACACCATTTCCCCTGAGGTAACTTATTGATCAGATCGTGCTATTTGTGCACTTTGTGCTATAGTTACATGTGCACTATGATTTGGGACTAAATGGCACATTATAAGAGGGGTGGAGTTCAGTAGAACGTGAATAACATGACAAATGGTCGGTTTACCTGCTAATTATGTGGAGACTCTAATGAGACATTTGTGCAGAGTATTTAAGCTCCTGGAGAAGATTTAACCACAGTTTTATCTGATTCTTCGAGATGTTTTGTCGCTCGGTGAGGATTCTGCTCCTTTGTGCTGTTTACGGTCTATTTCAGGCTTTCTCCAATGCCGGTGAGTATTTTTCATTTGTCTTCAGTATTATAATTTTATAGAATGATGATCTAATGGGATTGAGGTGTTCTATAGTTTCAGTAAAAGAATCCTCCTTCACCCCTCATTTGTAAATATGGATTATTAGCAAAATTTCAAATGTTTGTTTAAAATGTTTGAACCAATGAAACAAGAACAATGTAAGAAAGTCAACAGAACTAGAACGTGGTTTCTCCACCTGATACTTTCAAAAGTGACAGCACCACTGAATGCAGCATGTATGCTGCATTCAGGGAAGCCGTGTACTAAGGCTCTAGCCCCCCCTGTACCCCGAAAAAAGCCCTTTGCAAACTTTACAGTTAAGAGGTCACGTGGGTTGGGTCTGATTAAGAGGCAATCCTCCTGCCTCCTTCTTGTGTGTTCCGCCCCCTCTATGTGTCTGCCGGTGCCTCCTCTTCTGAGTCTGCCCTCCTCTTCTCCTGCTCTGTGTGATGTCAGGAGCAGAAGAGGATGGCAGACGCAAAAGAAGAGTAGGCGGCAGACACATAGAGGGGGCGGAACACACAAAGAGGAGGCAGGAGGAGCATGCCAGCGGTGAGGACCTCTTAATCAAGCCCGACCCACGGGACCTCTTAACTGTAAAGTTTGCAAAGGTTTTTTTTGGGGGTACAGGGGGGCAAGAGCCTTAGTACACAGCTTCCCTGAATGCAGCATACACGCTGCATTCAGTGGTGCTGTCACTTTTGAAAGCACCAGGGAGGTGACAGGTCCTCTTTAATTTTTCCCTCAGTGACTAAGCCAATGGTGACCTCAATGAGCTTCAATCATAAGATAAGCATAAAAGGACCCAACAAAAACATACATTTATATATAGCAATAAAGTGAAATTGTTTTATCAGTATGGTGAATTAATGGAATAAGAGATAAAGATGACGTAGTGAGCCATACGTTTTAATTAAAGATGAAAAAGATCTATTAAGATGACAAGAAGTGAGTTTCAACAACCCGCCGGGTGATGAGGTGGCTGTAATAAAAGTGGGAGCAAGTACCTGTTTGTGAAGCAGGAAAAAGAGGTCAGGAGAAAAGGGGAATAGCGAGCTCCTATTGTTTGTGGGTGCTATAAAAATAAGAATAAAGTTATTCTAATGAATATATCAAGGGTGAACATATCATTGGTGTAGCCTGTGCAGCCGCACAGGGGCCCAAGGGGCATAGGGGCCCATTTCTCCCTCCAATGCAGATGTAATTTTGCAATATGATAAGCTTTTGGACTGTAAAGAGCCCATACATTGTTCTTGCACATGGGCCCTGTTCGGTCTGTGTCCGCTACAGGAATATATATATATATCTATATATCTTCATACATAGGTGTACCTCAATGAATTAGAATACCATTAAAAAGATAATTTATTTCAGTAATTCAATACATAAAGTGACACATATATTATATAGAGTCATTACACACAGAGGGATCTATTTCATGTGTTTATGTTTGTTAATGTTGATGATTATGGCTTACAGTCAATCAAAATCCAAAGGTCATTTTATCAAAAAATGAAAATATATTATATAAGATCAACTGAAATAATGATTTTTAACTCATGAATGTTGGCCTAATAAAAAGGTCTGTACAGTAAATAAACTCAATACTTGGTTGCAGCTCCTTTTGCATGAATTACTGCATCAATGTGGCGTGGTATGGAGGCGATCAGCCTGTGGCATCAATGCGGCGTGGTATGGAGGCGATCAGCCTGTGGCATCAATGCAGTGTGGTGTGGAGGCGATCAGCCTGTGGCATCAATGCAGTGTGGTATGGAGGCGATCAGCCTGTGGCATCAATGTAGCGTGGTATGGAGGCGATCAGCCTGTGGCATCAATGCAGTGTGGTGTGGAGGCGATCAGCCTGTGGCATCAATGCAGTGTGGTATGGAGGCGATCAGCCTGTGGCATCAATGTAGCGTGGTATGGAGGCGATCAGCCTGTGGCATCAATGTAGCGTGGTATGGAGGCGATCAGCCTGTGGCATCAATGCAGTGTGGTGTGGAGGCGATCAGCCTGTGGCATCAATGCGGCGTGGTATGGAGGCGATCAGCCTGTGGCATCAATGCGGTGTGGTATGGAGGTGATCAGCCTGTGGCATCAATGTGGTGTGGTATGGAGGTGATCAGCCTGTGGCATCAATGCGGTGTGGCATGGAGGTGATCAGCCTGTGGCATCAATGCAGTGTGGTATGGAGGCGATCAGCCTGTGGCATCAATGCAGTGTGGTATGGAGGCGATCAGTCTGTGGCATCAATGCGGTGTGGTATGGAGGCGATCAGCCTGTGGCATCAATGCGGCGTGGTATGGAGGTGATCAGCCTGTGGCATCAATGCGGCGTGGTATGGAGGCGATCAGCCTGTGGCATCAATGCAGTGTGGTATGGAGGCGATCAGCCTGTGGCATCAATGCGGTGTGGTATGGAGGCGATCAGCCTGTGGCATCAATGTGGCGTGGTATGGAGGCGATCAGCCTGTGGCATCAATGCGGTGTGGTATGGAGGCGATCAGCCTGTGGCATCAATGCAGTGTGGTATGGAGGTGATCAGCCTGTGGCATCAATGCAGTGTGGTATGGAGGCGATCAGCCTGTGGCATCAATGCAGTGTGGTATGGAGGCGATCAGCCTGTGGCATCAATGCGGTGTGGTATGGAGGCGATCAGTCTGTGGCATCAATGCAGTGTGGTATGGAGGCGATCAGCCTGTGGCATCAATGCGGCGTGGTATGGAGGCGATCAGCCTGTGGCATCAATGCAGTGTGGTATGGAGGCGATCAGCCTGTGGCATCAATGCAGTGTGGTATGGAGGCAATCAGCCTGTGGCATCAATGCAGTGTGGTATGGAGGCGATCAGTCTGTGGCATCAATGCAGTGTGGTATGGAGGCGATCAGCCTGTGGCATCAATGCAGTGTGGTATGGAGGCGATCAGCCTGTGGCATCAATGCGGCGTGGTATGGAGGCGATCAGCCTGTGGCATCAATGCGGTGTGGTATGGAGGCGATCAGTCTGTGGCATCAATGCAGTGTGGTATGGAGGCGATCAGCCTGTGGCATCAATGCAGTGTGGTATGGAGACGATCAGCCTGTGGCTGCTGAACCAGGTATTGGTACTTTTGGCAGTGTGAACAGGTGCCAAATCCTGCTGGAATATGAAACCCCCCATCTCCTAAAAGCTTGGGTTGTGGCCTCTCCACTCTTCCTCCAGACTCTTGGATTGTATTGTATTTGCTTGTATTTATATAGGAATTCCCATATTTACCTATGCATTTTGGGGATATAAAGTGAGGGCATCTATGATGACAATCCTATTTCTAATATGAGGAAACAAGTAGTTTAAAATCGTTGTCAATACGTTATCATTTACCTGGGTGAAAGTCTTCTAGGACATAGAATAGGGGTTATAAAATAAAGACTTATCTCAATTGGTCCATAAAAGATAAAAGACAAAGGATTACCTCATATGATATGTTATTGCACCTTCTATTTATAGATGCATTCTATATTGTAAATGCACTAATGAGGAAAGAATAAGAATAATTAGAAAGCAAAAGTGAAAAAATCATGAAAATATAAGAATACTCCACATCTGTGTCACCATATAGGGCTGATAGGATATCATGGATAGAATCATGATATTGTAGAATGGTATAAACATGTCCTTGTGTCAGTACACAGTATAGTCTGTGTGTCTGCAATTGTACAATGGTATAGAGATCCTATGAGAAATATAATACAGGGATAATGGCCACCAGTGGGAAAATGATCTGAAACTTTAGGTTGAAGATATGGGAGATATATAGGAAATAGAGTCACTGCTACCTGATCGTGGAGCTCGCTCAATGTATTCCTGGAAAAGTCAATAGCATAAACTATATAGTTGAAAGTAATCATAGCGATATAGATGCCAGAGGGAAGACAAGACAGGATTCATAAAGAAAAGACGGCACTCACCAGATCGGTGTAGCGGTGGTTCTTTATTCCCTATTTAGCGGTGATTCATAGTACAGGGAGGGAGGAGCAGGATGGACGACGGCACGTTTCGCGCTGGTATGCGCTTCGACGGGTCTAAGCTTGTTTTCCTGAAAAGTCTGAAATTAGGAATTTGTTATGCAATTGTCCAGATGACAAAAAGCAGTAGTGCATTTGCAGTAATGCTTCTGTTCTATGTTTTCAGAGTGTTAGTGTCTAGGATAGCGGGCGGGAGAGGTCTCAGGTCAGATAACTTATGTGAGATTAGCGCAGGTCTCCATTTTGTATCTTTCCCGCACTTACTGTGGGTGGTCTAGTCTGGCAGCCAATCAGCACCCATAAAGCAAATTGCACTTTTTGCGCAGAAGGGCTTGTGTCATTGGCTGGGTATGTCACATGTCCTTGGCATATAAGAGCCAGCCATTTTCACAGCTATTTAGATAGCTAGCTAGCGATTTTATTTCTTTATAGATAAAGTGATCGATAGTAGGTTTAGTAACTCCTTTCTAAAACAGCCCTTTTTAGGGCTTAGTACCAGTGTTTGGCAAATCCTCTATGATACAGTGGTCCCAATCCTGTACTGAAAACCATTTTGTGCCACATCTGGCAACATACAGGCACACAAACATTTTGGCCTAGTACTAGTGTTAGGCAAATCTGGTCTGTTGGATTCACATCCCCAGATTTTATGGGCCTGCAACAACTGACTTGCAAATCCGTTACCATCAAATATGAGTGGTAAAAGCCGTGGTTGTGGTGGAAAGGGGAAAATGCTTGGTGGTAAAGTAACCAAAAGTTCTGCTCAACAAACACCGGCTTCTAGGCAAAGAAAAATGTCAACTTCTCTTAGTGGACAGTCTAGTATCAACCCTTTCCTAGGCATCAGCACATCGCTACGACTTGTAGATAAGGCCCAGAAAGACCAGTTGCTACAATGGATATCAAGCCCAATCAGATTGCCAGATCGCTCATTGACTGGCAGTGCGGCCACGTGACAAACCCAATTGACCGCTAGCCACATGCTGATTGGCTGAAATCTAACATGTCCTTCAGTCCATCTTCTCCCGGTGATCTGAGTCTTGTGACGTCCGGAGGTTTCAGGACCGTTCCCGGTACATAAGGTACAGGCCCCACAGAAGGTGAGCATGAATGTTTATTGTTTTTAACCCCTTAGATTAACTTTTAGGGTACTTTTGTAGTGTATCTGTATAGATACACTGCAAAAGTACAGGTTACTATTCGGACTCACAACGAGTACCGAGTCTCGGACCCGGACTCGATAGAGTCCAGCGATTCCGAGTATTTCAGGATTCGCCCATCCCTACTGTTCACACAAACTATAGCCTGGGAATCAGAGGTCTGCTCCAAAGCTTCAATGGTGTAGTATAAAAGACTATTTCTATCTGTGGGTTTTGAGTACAAATCTGACATAAGTTGTCCATCTTGTAGCATTGTTATTTGGGTGTCAAGAAAATTGATCGTGATTTTGTCAAAGTGTAGGGTAAAGGAAAGACTTTGAAAGTAACTATTCAAACCGTTAAAAAAGGTTTGAAGTGTGTCTGAATTACCCATCCAAATGAGAAAAATATTGTTCATCTATCTTTTCCAGCATGAGCATGATACATGGGATGGGTGTATATGTACTTATTCTCAAACTCTGCCTCGTATATATTGGCATACAGAGGTGTCACATTTGAGCCCATTGCTGTACCCTTCCTTTGCAGAGAAAACTGAATCCCAAACAAGAAAAAATTATTGTATAGGATGATCTCTAAAGCATCCAGGGAAAATTGTTTCTCTAATTCCGGAAAGTGGTATTTGTGGCATTAACGCGTCAACTGATTGTGTGCCTGTTTCATGTCCTATGCAAGTGTATAAACAGATGACATCCATTGTCACAATCAGAAATTGGGCCTAAGGTTTTGATACCGGATAGAAAGTCTGTGAAGTCTTGAATGAATGATTTAATCTTAAATACTACTAATGTCAGAATTCTTTCTAGAGTGATGGCCAATGGAGAGAATTGACTCAATGAATGCAACAATCGGGCTGCCCAGGAGTTTATTTGAGATTCTAGTGGATCTTTGGTAATGTATAAAAAAAATAGAATTACAGTATTTTGTGATTCAAGAATTAATAATAATAATAATAATAATAATAATAATAAATCTTTATTTATATAGCGCCAACATATCCCACAGCGCTTTACAATACAGTGGTTAATAAACAAAAAATACACAATACAGTAATTCCAGTAGAGAAAGAATACAGTACAATAATAGTAAACAATACAAAAAGCATAGAATCAATGTAAAAAATACAATACAATAGATAAAGCAAAAATAAAGGTGACCCTGCTCAAATGAGCTTACAATCTACAACAGGATAGAGGTTACACTTGTGGCGCCCCTGCGGGTATTAGCCACAGTATAAGATCATAATAGTTGCACTCACTTAGAAAGCCATGCCACTGCACTACCACCTTTGGCCAGTAGGGGGAGCTCCAGAGACACCAGAGACTTCCCTAGAGATAAAACACTGGTTTGAGGTAAATTTTCAGACAGTTGGAGCCACGAGCTCAGAGTGACAGGAGCTGCATTGAGTTCCTGAGGACTGGCTGACAATTTCCAGGGCCAAGCCATCGGTCTGAGGAGGAGAAAACTGATAAGAGAAACACTTTCAGAATCGGGTAGCATCATTATCTACCCTAGATAAAAAGCGCAGATACGGATACCGGATCCGTGGCTGCATTAGTTATATACAATACAGCAACCGGAAAAACGTGAGGTAACAACAAGCTTCACAGGGCCAGACACAGCAACATACTAAGAGTTCAGCAGTACTCCCGGAGGGGGTAAGCAGAGAGAGACAAAGGACTCAAGTTGCCTGTTGAGTGGGACCCAGAGAGGACAGATTTGGGCCAGCAGCGAGTTCACACACGGCAGCAGGGCCACATAGACAGCGCAAGCAGGAGGTAAAGGACCCGGTGGGGCCTGAGCAACTGAACCCCTATTGCAGACTCCGGAGACGGGACTTGTTGTATTATAGTTTGGTTGAAAGTAAACCAGTTAAACCTCATCTGTGCCTCAGCCTCTGATTTAACAGCTACCATCTATCCAGGATTGGGACCATCACCGCTGAGAGAATTTGCTGTGAATCAAGTAAGTGTCTGTGTCCTTAACATCTCCTCACCATACTTCCATCTTCATCCATCATTAACTTTAACATCACCTGTCCAGGGGACCCTACAGCCCTACCCGGAAAAGGGCTATACCATCTCAGCTGCCTCTCACCATCATCCCCTGGCCAGTACAAGGCAGCGGTGGCCATATATAGCCACATTATTCTGGGTGGCGTCACGACAATAACATCTACAAACTTTATAAATTATATAAACTTCTAAATCCCCTGTAAATACCCCCTTTTAGGAGTGTGCCAGCCTGGGGCCACGGCCTGGGTCCAGCCACCAGTGACTCCCCCAAGGAAAGGGACCCTGCGCCGGGTATCCCGGTCCCCTAAGCTGGGCGGCACATCTCCCTTTGGCGTCACGAACAGGATTTACCGTGCCTGGTTAAATCGGGTACTGTGTGCCGTGATTAATGCCGAAAATTGTGAGAAAATCCGAGAAAAATTGACTTTTTTTTATCAAAAAGTGATTTTCCCATTGGAAACCATTGAAATAGACTTTTCCCCATTGACTAACATTGAAACAAAATGGCCGCCAGCCTCTGAGGTAAAATTGCATCATCACTAATTACCTCATAACTGCCACAGCACGAGACTGCTATTTGAACTGTGTCATAGCCCTGAGCTCTGATCTGACTGAAAAATTTCAGATTCCGCCATTACTGAGCTCACGGCGAGCAGAAGCAGCAGGGGGCGTGTCTTTGTGGGCGGTACCAAGCTGAGAGCTCTGACGTCGGCAAAAGGGGAAAACCAATCCTGCTGCACAGCGGAACGATTATACGCCATCCCGACGGAGGCAGAGGACCGGAAGGGTCCGGATTAACTAAGGGGGGCGCAACATGTCGCAGCACGGAGACGCCGAAACACCCGGCGACACATATGCAGCTGAATCACAGAACAGAGCGCTCGGCAGCACAGCGGCGCAAGGTGCAGCGCCTATTATGCCGATGTTGATGCCATATACCCCAGGTGCTCCATGGCTTCCAGTGTATGAAGGTAAGCCTAATACTTTTGATGATTTTAAAGAAAAACTGCTGGCCTATTTAAACATGTTTCCAATGGCAGAAGCTCAGCGTGTCGGTTTGCTGATGGCACAGTTAAGTGGTAATGCCAAGCGAGAAGTCACAGCATGGTCCGCTGATCTAAAAGACACTGCTGAGCATATTCTAGCTGGATTAAAGGCAGTATTTGAAACTACTGCTGGTAGCAAAGCAAAGACCAAATTCTTCAATTGCAAACAAAAGGCCAATGAGAGTGTGAGAGACTTTGCCCTGAATTTACAAGAGGCCCTTAAAGCGCTTACACTGGCTGAACCAATGTTTAACACTGGCGCTGATAAATTGTTAAAAGATCAATTCATTGAGGGACTATTAACCCCTTCTCATTGAGGGCATGCGAGTATGCTGACTTTCAAGGACCCTGAAGTGACATTTGCCCAGTTAAAGGAGAGCGCTATTCGTCTCCAGCAGGCAGAGGCACTTTGGGATCAGGATCCTGAGCAATCCATTACAGAAACCCCTCAACAACAGAGAGTGCCAGTGACATCAGTTAAGCCCCTGGAGGCCAGTGCTAATGATGCTTTCCAGCAAAAGCTTGACTCTCTAACAGACATTGTCACCTCAATGGCTAAAACCATGCAGGAAATGAGAGAATCACAGACTACACCCAAGATGGAGTTGGCGAACCGCAGAGAGGATATTCCCTGGATGAGACCCCAGAGATACCCAGCGTGGAGAGGACGACCCAACGACCGTTACCAGCCGGATGGACAGCCTATTTGCCGCCGTTGCCGGAAGCCAGGCCACATCGCCCGCAATTGTGATTTAAACAAGGATCCCCTGGGAATGCGGGCCGCTTCGCAGGAGTGAACTTTCAAGGCCCAACACCCTGGCACGACAAGTACGTCGGAGGACGTCCCATTATCCCCATCGTGCTGGACGGTATTCCCCTCAATGCCTTGTTGGACACTGGTTCCCAGATTTCATCTATACCACATATCCTTTATAAGAGGTACTGGGCAGATTCAGACATTGATAAAAGACCATCTAATGTTGAGCTAAGTATATATGCTAGTAATGGAAAATTGGTACCGCAAGTAGGATTTAGAGAGATGACCATTAAGATTGGTAGAGCAGAATTAAAAAATCAGGGTATCATAATTGTTGATGTTAACCGACGGGAACCTTTTGTATTGATAGGTATGAATGTTTTAGAAAATTGTTTTTCCGAGGTTATTACTATTTTACAGCAATTTGCGGAAACTGCCCAATCCTGCCAGCAGAGAATTCTCCGGAGAGAGATAAAAGCATTGGTGCTGAAGCAACAAGTAGAGGTTGCAGGTGGAGAAATCGGCAGTGTGAGGGTAAGTGACCCAACTCCTATAGTAATACCTCCAAAAACTGAAATGCTGGTATGGTGTAGAGCAGCCATTGGTATTAAAGGACGAGATTACCAAGCCTTGGTAGAGCCTGTGTACACTGATAGTAGACCCACGATATTAACGGCTAGAGGAATAGTCGAGGTACACAGGGGAAGAGTGCCCATACGTCTTTTGAATTGTGGAGAGGAAGAGGTCACTTTACCAAGGTACGCTACAATGGCCAAGCTATACACTGTTGACAACAATGCCATCACAGCCATTGGGCCCTTGAATCCGTCATGTCAGGCGGACGACAATGGTTCAAGTGGAGAATTAGAAGATTGGTGTCAGCAGCTGCATATAGGTACAGATTCAACACCTACCCACCAAAAACAAGGGGTGTACCGACTAGTAGAAGAATATGAACGGGTCTTCAGTAAACACCCATTAGACTTCGGACAGATTAAAGGGGTAGAACATACAATTCCTACCGGTAACCACCCACCAATAAAAGAGAGATATAGACCCATACCGCCCGCTCATTATCAATGTGCTAAAGACATGCTGAGAGAGATGAAACAGGCCGGGGTAATAAGAGACAGTTGTAGTCCCTGGGCAGCCCCTCTGGTAATAGTTAAAAAGAAAGACGGAACCATGAGAATGTGCGTAGACTACCGGCAGATTAATCACATTACCCATAAAGACGCCTACCCCTTACCTAGAATTGAAGAGTCATTAGCTGCTTTAAGATCTGCTAACTATTTTTCCACCTTAGACTTAACAAGTGGGTATTGGCAAGTCCCTGTGGCTGAGGAAGATAAAGAGAAGACAGCGTTTACCACCCCGATGGGTCTCTGTGAATTTAATTGTATGCCGTTCGGACTCTGCAACGCACCCGGTACCTTTCAGCGATTGATGGAATGCTGTCTCGGACACAAGAACTTTGAAGCCGTCCTTCTGTACCTAGATGATGTAATAGTCTACTCAAAGACTTACGAACAACATCTACAAGATCTGGCAGAAGTGTTCGAGGCCTTATCCCGGTATGGTATGAAGATCAAGCCATCAAAATGTCACCTTCTAAAGCCAAAGGTCCAATACCTGGGACACGTTGTGAGTTCAGAAGGAGTAGCACCGGATCCCGAGAAAGTAACCGCAATAAGGGATTGGCCAAGACCTACCAGCGTGAAACAGGTGAGGCAATTCCTGGGACTGGTGGGCTACTATCGTAGATTCATCCAAGGGTTCACCAAGCTAGCAGCACCTCTACAAGACATCCTGGTAGGGCAGTCGAAGAAGCCTTCAAACCGCAATCCTCCTTTCCAGTGGAGTGATGAGAGGGAAGATTCCTTTGAAAAGTTGAAGAAGGCATTGACCGGAGAAGAAGTTCTGGCATACCCCGATTACCATCAACCTTTCATCCTTTACACAGATGCCAGTAATGTGGGACTGGGAGCAGTACTATCTCAGAAGCAAGGAGGCAAGGAGAAAGTCATCGCCTTTGCAAGTAGAAAGCTCCGGCCTACTGAAAGAAATCCTGAAAATTACAGCTCCTTCAAGTTAGAACTACTGGCAGTAGTCTGGGCTGTGACTGAGCGTTTCAAACACTACTTGGCAGCTGCAGAATTCACCGTCTATACTGATAACAACCCATTGACCCACCTGGATACAGCCAAGCTAGGTGCGCTGGAACAGCGATGGATAGCCCGGCTGTCTAATTACAACTTCGTGATCAAGTATAGAGCAGGCCGAAAGAATGGAAATGCAGACGCCTTATCCCGGATGCCGCACTTGAGAGACGTGGAAGAAGAACCGGTAGAACTTGAAGAAATTGAACTACCCGCCTTCCATCGTCCCAAGGTAGGACAGTATCAATCCAGTGCCTACCAGAAACATCAACAGGTGAATCTCAACCCATTAGCACACCACAGATGGGCTGACACTCAAGACAGCAATCCAGCTGTGAAGTTGGTGAAAGAACTGCTGACTGAGCAAAGTGCGTATCCCAATGAAAATGCACCGAAAGAGACACATCAACTCTGGAAAGAGAGAGGCAAAATGTTCCTGTACCAAGGAAAGCTGTGCAGAAGATATACCAATCCAAAGACGCATGAGCTAGTATGGCAGATCATTGTGCCTAAACAAGATGTAAAAATGGTCCTAGAAGCTTATCACAATGGTGCTGGTCACTTCGGGTGGAAAAAGCTAGAAGTACTTTTAAGAGAAAGATTCTACTGGGTTGGAATGAGAAGATCAATTGAAGAATGGTGCAGAAACTGTGGTCCGTGTAACCTCAGAAGAAAAGATCTAAAAAAAACCAAAGAGCACCACTCCAGCCTATAGTTACCAAGCAACCACTTGAGCTCGTAGCAATAGACCACGTGAAATTGACACCAAGCCGGTCCGGCTATGTCTATGCTTTAACCATCGTGGACCATTACTCACGCTTCCTGGTAGTAGTGCCCGTGAAAGATCTCACTGCAAAGACAGCAGCTAAGGCATTCCAGACATACTTTTGCAGACCTCATGGATATCCGGAACAAGTACTCGCAGACCAAGGCACAGCATTTGAATCAGAGATCTTCAGAGAATTTTGCAATATGTATGGCTGCAAGAAGATCCGTACAACAGCCTATCATCCGCAAACAAATGGCTTATGCGAAAAAATGAACCATATTGTAATCGATCTCTCTTTAAAGACTTTACCAGAGACAGAGAGAAACCTATGGCCAGAGAAATTGCCTGACTTGGTAGACCTCTATAACAATGTCCCGGTAAGCTCCACAAACTGTACCCCAGCTTACCTTATGCGTGCAAGACCTGGCAAGCTACCAATAGATCTAGAAATGGGCATCGTAAAACCTGACGCAGAAGTGCAGGATTCCAACTGGGACTCCCTACGCCAACAACAATATCGCCAAGTGCAAGAATGCGTAGAAAGGAATCTCCAGAAAACTAGAGAAAGACAAGAGCAATACTTCAACCAGAATGCTCTAGCAACCCCATTAAAACCTGGTGATCAAGTGCTCAAGAGAAACCGTCGCACTAATAAACTGGACAATCAGTGGGAATCCGTCCCATATACAGTTTTACCAATGAGAGTGAACAATCCTAAAATGTGTCTTATAAGTAAAGATGGTGGATTAACATCAGTACTAGTGTCAAGAGACAATCTAAAACTATGTCCAGAGACATTGAAAGAAAAAGAAGTCATTCAACCTGAACCAGAAGTTATTCAACCAGTACCGGTTCAACCTGTTAACGAAAAAGAAGAAGATGGAGTATATCACACCTATTTAGGAGACTTTCCTAAAACCTGGCCAACCTACAATGGTGCAGTAGTAGTTACCATGATGGCCTTCTATCAAACACCAGAGCCTGTAATACCAGAAGCCCCAAGACCAATAGAATTAGAAGCAGACCCTGTACCACAAGAAGTCCCAAGACAGGAAGAACAAATTCCTAGTAATAATAGTCCTGGACACGGTGGAATTGCCAATCCCACAAATGTGGAATTATCCCTAGCAGAACCAGAAGTACTTACTAGGTATACATCCACTCACACCATCACATTGAGTACACCCAGTACACAAGCGTTACGCAGATCACAGCGTAGTACTCAGGGTCAATTACCAGCAAGATATGCAGACTACCAAATGTAAATAGATATTACAACCAGAAATATCTGAAAGGAACTTGTCTAGTTGTTAATTAGTAGTTATTAGATGTAACGTTAAAAAGCTCAGTACCTACAGAGACTATTCTGTATGAACTACTTGCATATTCTTGAACTCTTTTCTTCATTTATCAGCCCGGAGGCGGTAAATTAAAGCTCCGGAAAGACTGTTTTTTGAACATTCTTAAATTATTCATAAACTTTGTTGGAAAAATGGACGCTAATTGCAGTGCCTTTCCTAACAAATAAATAGCCCTCAAGGACAGAGCTGTATTAATGGACGCTATTTGAAGTGACTTTTTACAAGACTCTATTTTTTTTAAACTTGAGTGGTTTTTGTAACTTTTTATTTATTTTTAAGACTCTGTAGATATTATCTGTTATATCTTATGTTTGTTGTCCCACAGTCCCGGAGTACTGTTCTTAACTAAGGGGGAATGTGGCGCCCCTGCGGGTATTAGCCACAGTATAAGATCATAATAGTTGCACTCACTTAGAAAGCCATGCCACTGCACTACCACCTTTGGCCAGTAGGGGGAGCTCCAGAGACACCAGAGACTTCCCTAGAGATAAAACACTGGTTTGAGGTAAATTTTCAGACAGTTGGAGCCACGAGCTCAGAGTGACAGGAGCTGCATTGAGTTCCTGAGGACTGGCTGACAATTTCCAGGGCCAAGCCATCGGTCTGAGGAGGAGAAAACTGATAAGAGAAACACTTTCAGAATCGGGTAGCATCATTATCTACCCTAGATAAAAAGCGCAGATACGGATACCGGATCCGTGGCTGCATTAGTTATATACAATACAGCAACCGGAAAAACGTGAGGTAACAACAAGCTTCACAGGGCCAGACACAGCAACATACTAAGAGTTCAGCAGTACTCCCGGAGGGGGTAAGCAGAGAGAGACAAAGGACTCAAGTTGCCTGTTGAGTGGGACCCAGAGAGGACAGATTTGGGCCAGCAGCGAGTTCACACACGGCAGCAGGGCCACATAGACAGCGCAAGCAGGAGGTAAAGGACCCGGTGGGGCCTGAGCAACTGAACCCCTATTGCAGACTCCGGAGACGGGACTTGTTGTATTATAGTTTGGTTGAAAGTAAACCAGTTAAACCTCATCTGTGCCTCAGCCTCTGATTTAACAGCTACCATCTATCCAGGATTGGGACCATCACCGCTGAGAGAATTTGCTGTGAATCAAGTAAGTGTCTGTGTCCTTAACATCTCCTCACCATACTTCCATCTTCATCCATCATTAACTTTAACATCACCTGTCCAGGGGACCCTACAGCCCTACCCGGAAAAGGGCTATACCATCTCAGCTGCCTCTCACCATCATCCCCTGGCCAGTACAAGGCAGCGGTGGCCATATATAGCCACATTATTCTGGGTGGCGTCACGACAATAACATCTACAAACTTTATAAATTATATAAACTTCTAAATCCCCTGTAAATACCCCCTTTTAGGAGTGTGCCAGCCTGGGGCCACGGCCTGGGTCCAGCCACCAGTGACTCCCCCAAGGAAAGGGACCCTGCGCCGGGTATCCCGGTCCCCTAAGCTGGGCGGCACACACTTATTACAGGGGCTTATTACACTGATGGTTCAGGCATCTTGAGGAAGTGGGGGATAGAAATAAGGTTACATGAATAGTCACCAGACAATTTGTGTAGAGCTTTTGGGTTTGGTGGAGTTTGAAGAAGAGTTATGTCGAGAGATATAGTGAATGGGCTATCTACAGTACAAAGGAATTTTGTTAGAGAGCATGATAGGTCACCTTGAAAAGTTGTGTTTTTAGGGAGCGTCTGAAGCCATGCAAGTTGCGGATGGTCCTGATTTCATGAGGTAAAGCATTCCACAGAATTATTGCAGCTTGGAAGAAGTCTTGGAGCCGGGAGTGGGAGGATCGGATTAGTGCAGATGTTAGTCAATGGTCATTTGTAGAATGTAGAGTACGGGTGGGGTGATAGACAGAGATGAGGGAGGAGATGTAGGGAGGTGCAGCATTGTGAAGAGCTTTGTGGGTGAGAACAAGCAGTTTGAAATGGATCCTATAGTGTATAGGCAGCCAGTGCAATGACTGGCACAGAGTGGAAGCGTCTGAGTAACTATTAGCCAGTTAGGTGACCCTGGCTGCTGCATTAAGGATGGACTGGAGTGGGAAAAGTTTAGAGAGGGGGAGGCCAATTAATAGAGAATTACAATAATCAAGGCAGGAGTGGATTAGGGCCACGGTGAGGGTTTTAGCTGTTTCCATGGTGAGAAAGGGGCGGACTCTAGAGATGTTCTTCAGGTGTAAGCTACAGGAGCGGAAGAGAGATTGTATATTGGAGGTGAAGGAGAGATCGGTGTCAAGCATAACACCCAGGCAGCGAGCCTGCTGACTAGGTGTTATTGTGGTGCCGCACACTGAGAGATGTCACATCTAAATCTGTAAGTTCTAAGTAATTTTTCTGCTGTTTTATAGGGCGGATTTAGCTCAGTGAGGTATAGATAGGGAGCAGCTAGGATGGTGCAGGGACAGGTAGTGATAGTGTAGGGGTTTAGATCCAGGCGACAGGTTCCCTTTAATGATTAGTGCACTATGGCCAGAGGATTGGGGGGAAAGGGGGTCATATATAAGGCTGCACATAATTCTGCCCTATATGGGAGAAGGCTGCACATAATACTGCACTATATGGGAGAAGGCTGCACATAATACTGCACTATATGGGAGAAGGCTGCACATAATACTGCACTATATGGGAGAAGGCTGCACATAATACTGCACTATATGGGAGAAGGCTACATTTATAATACTGCACTATATGGGAGAAGGTTGTACATAATACTGCACTATATGGGAGAAGGCTACATTTATAATACTGCACTATATGGGAGAAGGCTGTACATAATACTGCACTATATGGGAGAAGGCTACATTTATAATACTGCACTATATGGGAGAAGGCTGCATATATAATACTGCACTATATGGGAGAAGGCTGCACATAATACTGCACTATATGGGAGAAGGCTGCACATAATACTGGCCTATGTGGGAGAAGGTTGCACATAATACTGCCCTATATGGGAGAAGGCTGCACATAATACTGCCCTATATGGGAGAAGGCTGCACATAATACTACACTATATGGGAGAAGGCTGCATAAACAATACTGCACTATATGGCAGAAGGCTGCATTTATAATACTGCACTATATGGGAGAAGGCTCCACATAATAATACTGCCGTATGTGGGAGAAGGGTGCACATAATACTGCCCTATATGGGAGAAGGCTGCACATAATACTACACTATATGGGAGAAGGCTGCATAAACAATACTGCACTATATGGCAGAAGGCTGCATTTATAATACTGCTCTATATGGGAGAAGGCTGCATATATAATACTGCACTATATGGGAGAAGGCTCCACATAATAATACTGCCGTATGTGGGAGAAGGCTGCACATAATATTACAATATATGGGAGAAGGCTGCATAAATAATACTGTACTATATGGAAATTATATGAGGCTGCATATATAATGCTGCACTATATGGACATATATGAGGCTGCATATATAAGGCTACGCTATATGGAGAGTTTTGAGGCTGCACTATATGGAAAGTTATGAGCCTGCACTATATGGTAGGATTTGGGGCTGCATTATATGGAGAGTTTAGAGGCTGCACTATATGAAAAGTTTTGAGACTGCACTATATGGAGAGCTATGAGGCTGTATTATGCTATATGGAGGGTCTATGAGGCTGTATTATACTATATGGAGAGGCTATGAGGCTGCATTATACTATATGGAGAGGTTATGAGGCTGTATTATACTATATGGAGATTCTATGAGGCTGCATTATGCTATATGGAGAGGCTATGAGGCTGTATTATGCTATATGGAGCGGATATGAGGCTGCATTATACTATATGGAGAGGTTATGAGGCTGTATTATGCTATAAGGAGGGCTATGAGGTTGCATTATATTATATGGAGGATAATGGGGGTTCATTATAATAATTGAATGACTATGGGGCCTACCTTATGAATGGAGGACTATGGGATGCATTATAATACATAGAGGACTATGGGGGTACATTGTAATATATGGAGGAATATGGGGATGCATTATAATAATTGGACGAGTATGGTGACAGGAGGAGGCAGACCACATAAACCAGGATGGGGGACATATATACCACGGTAAGGGCCATATTCCAGGAGGAGAACCATATATAACCTGATGAGGGAGTTTAATACATAATGAAGGGGAAGAGGGGTCAATTTGTGAGTCTTTAAAGGATTTAGAACGTTACATGAGGTGCATACATTTCATCAACATCCGAGGGAAAGGGGGGGGGGGAGAGAGGTCTAAATTTCGCACCGGGACCCGCCAGACTCTGGTTACGCCATTGTATATACACAGTATATTCTACTATATAATTGCCCTATCGTGTCTGTCTGTCTGTCTCTCTGTAACCAAAATCCCACATCGCTGATTGGTCACCAAGCGACCACGCCCCCCAGCCAAGGCCCCTGCCCGATTGACTGTCCCCGCTGCCACTCACTACAGCCAGCCCTCTATTCTTTTTACTATCAAATGGGTAGAGTTGTGTGTTTGGGGAAGGAGATGTGGAGCAAAGTGGAGGATGGAGCACCTGCCTGCTCCACTGCCAGGGCCACAGCACTGGGATGGAGAGCACACAAACTCCTGGGGATCTGGGATCAGCTGGAACAAGCACCAAGTGGGTGTAAGGTGCAGCATCTCTGGAGGAGCATGATCGGGCAGATCGGCTCCCAGGACCCCGCACCCTTGCTGTGATCTCTGCTCCAAGGACCCCTGCTGTGATCAATGTGATCTCTGCTCACCAGATCCCTGTGATCTCTGCCTCTCCAGCACATACCTGTAAACCACACTGACACCACTGAACATCGACACCGCCGCACACTGACACCGCTGCACACTGACACCGCTGCACACTGACACCGCTGCACACTGACACTGCCACACACCGACACCGCCGCACACTGACACCACTGAACACAGACACCGCCACACACCGATACCGCTGCACACAGACACCGCCGCACACAGACACCACTGAACACCAACACCGCCACACACCGACACAGCCGCACAGACACCGCCGCACACAGACACCGCTGCACACAGACACCGCCGCACACAGACACCGCCGCACACAGACACCGCCGCACACAGACACCGTCACACACCAACACCACTGAACACCGACACCGCTGCACACCGACACACACACATACACCACTGAACACCGACACCGCTACACATCGACACTGCTGAACACTGAAACTGCTGCACACTGACACTGCTAAACACTGACACCGCCAAACACCGACACCGCCAAACACCGACACCGCCAAACACCGACACAGCCGCACACAGACACTGCTGCACACCGACACTGCTGAATACAGACACCGCTAAACACTGACACCGCTAAACACTGACACCGCTGAACACCGACACCGACGCACACCGACGCACACTGACACCGACGCACACTGACACCGACGCACACTGTCACCGCTGCACATCGACACTGCTGAACACTGAAACTGCTGCACACTGACACCACTGAACACGGACACTGCCGCACACCGACACCACTGCAGACCGACACCGCCGCACACCGACACCACCAAACACCGACACCGCCAAACACTGACACCGCTAAACACTGACACCGCCAAACACTGACACCGCCAAACACTGAACCCGCCACCGCCAAACACTGACACCGCCAATCACTGACACCGCCAAACACCGACACCGCCAAACACCGACACCGCCAAACACCGACACCGCCAAACACCGACACCGCCAAACACCGACACCACTGAACACTGACACTGCTGCACACTGACACTGCTGTAGGTATCTACTATATAATTGTCTAATTCTGTCTGCTTGTCTGTAATGGAAATCCCACATTGCTAATTGGTCGCACCAGCCGCCTGTGACCAATCAGCGACAGACGCAGTCCGCCCGCAAATTACCGCGGGATTTGAACCACGTTAATGATAATGTATATATTTTACCTGGAAAATCCTGTGTATTCATTGCATTATTCTTAAATCTTCATAAATAAACTACATACATATTCTAGAGTACCCGATGCGTTAGAACCTGGCCACCATCTAATATATATATATATATATATATATATATATATAATATCATCATATATTTATATAAGAATTTACTTATGCATTTTGGGGACATAAAGTGAGATTGTCATCATAGATGCCCTTATTTCTAATATGAGGAAACAACTAGTGTAAATATGTTATCACTTAACTGGGGAAAAACGTCTGGGAATAGAATAGGGGTTATAGAACAAACACTTATCTCAATTGTCCATAAAAGACTATATGTCAATATGAATTCTTTCTGTGATATGAATTTATTCCTGTTCTTTTCCTTATAGTATCAGGCATGAAACTGCGATTGTTATCACTACTCCAGCCTATGTTCACTAAATACTACTGGTCGGGTCCGAAATACTTTCACACCACTAGATATCAGCCCTTCCTTCAGCTTTCCCCGACTGTGTCCAGAGTGCTCATGTCACCCATAACCTCATTACATGTCAGCTTTCTCCTTCTCTGTACGGAGCGCTGATGTCACCCATAACCTCGTTACATATCAGCTTTCTCTCTCTCTGTCCGGAGTGCTGATGTCTTCCATAACCTCATTACATGTCGGCTTTCTCTGGCTCTGTCCGGAGCGCTGATGTCATCCATAACCTCGTTATATGTTGACTTTCTCCACCTCTATCCGGAGCGCTGATGTCACCCATAACCTCGTTACATGTCGGCTTTCTCCACCTCTATCCGGAGCGCTGATGTCACCCATAACCTCGTTACATGTCGACTTTCTCCACCTCTATCCGGAGCGCTGATGTCACCCATAACCTCATTACATGTCGACTTTCTCCGACTCTGTCCGGAGTGCTGATATCACACATAACCTCATTACATGTCGGCTTTCTCACCCTCTATCCGGAGTGCTGATGTCCCCCATAATCTCGTTACATTTCGTCTGGAGCGCTGACTCCCATTGCATAAGCGCACTATGGTATCTATATCGCTATGATATATATATATATATATATATATATATATAGTTTATGTTACTGACTTTTTCTGGAATACATTGAGCAAGCTCTACGCTCTACGTTCAGTTAGCAGTAAGGCTAGGGTCACATTTGCGTCAGCCCTTCCGGCTGATGGACCTGTTAAAAACGTAGAATCTTGCAGCGGTCTGCAGCGTTTGTCTGTGTACTGCTCAAAAGCGCATATCTGGCCCCTGTCAGTGAAGCATTCAGCTGCGCTGTGCAGGGGGTAAGCATTAGCAGTGAATAGGCAGCCTGAGTGCAGCGTCATACTCCGTTAACGCTATGCGCTCAGGCTGCCAGATTCGGAGTTTTTAACGGGTCTGCCAGCCGGAAGGGCTGACGCAAATGTGACCCTATCCTTAGGGGTACTCCACACTAAGCGAGATCGCTGCTGAATCACAAGTTTTGGGACACAACAGCGACCTCAACAGTGATTTCGTTTTGTGTGACACATAGCAGCGATCAGGCCCCTGCTGTGAGATCGCTGATCGTTACAAACCGTTCTGGACCATTTTTTGGTCATCGCTCTCCCGCTGGGCAGTGTGCATCGCTGTGTTTGACAGGGACAACAACCAACGATCTCAATACTACACCCGAGAGTGACAGGGTCCAAGCGACCGCTGTATCGTTGCTGCGTCGCTACTGGATAGCTGGTGACATCTGACTGTTTGACATCTCACCAGCGACCATGTAGCGACGCTCCAGCAATCCCAACCAGGTCAGATCGCTGTCGAGATCGCCGATGCATCACCAAGTGAGACGGTACCCTTACTCTATTTTCTATATATCTCTTATATCTTCAATCTAAATTTTCAGTTCATTTTCCCACTGGTGGCCATTATCCCTATATAATTTTAATTTTCTAATTCCCGGTCTGTGACTGGACCATGGCTACTTTAGCAATGAATACAATACATTAAATGTTCCTTGTCTTACTATATTTTCCTTCCCTCCCTGTCACGATGGTCTCTCTTACTTTAGAGACTTGTGACAGTTTTGGGACCTGTGTCTTATTCCTGTATAGAGACTTCATATTAAATGTGTTTCTTTTCTTTGGCAGTTTAGATGTTTATGTCAGTTTCTGTTGCTAGCAAGCTAGCTAGTTCTTTGTCCAAGTGTGGCTATTCTTTCATTGCTCCCACCCATCTTCATATGATCACATAGTTCCAGCATCCTTGGCTGGTGATTGAACTCATTCCTGGCCAAGCTTCCTGAGGTGAAGGAGGTTTCTCTGGAGAGCTGACTATAGTGAAGTCATCAAAGGAGTATGGTAGCAGGCGTGGAGTTGCTTTGTTGTTTCCTTGTCTGTCTCCCCTTCCCTTGTGTCTTGTTTATTGCAGGGGTTGGAACTAGTGCTACCACCGGCCATTTCCCTATTGAGGGTTAACATCAGGACCAATGGAGGGACTAGGTATCCTGCTTGGCGACGGGGCAAAAGAACCAGTATGGTACCTTTACACGCCGCCACAGGAAGGCAGAAACCGCCAGGCATCGGACACAATTGTGCCTGTTGCCATGAAAACACTACGAAGTGGCGGCGTGTAATTCGGGTAATTTCATCCTGTGTCCCGCAGTTCCTTCGGATGCCTGTTTCTGAGCCGTGCTCAAAAAGAGGAAGGAACATTTCCTATGGTGGCGGCGTGTAATCGGGGCACAGGCACGGTATTTGCGTGCCACAGCGTCATGTATACCACGCCCCATCAGCTATCATTGGTGGGGGCTACTGTGTAACCATTGGCTGTCCCTGCACAGGGCGGCATATTTAACGAGCTGACCAGTCACACTACACATTTGCAATAGCGTCATGTATTAGCCAGCCTTCCTGCGCTGGCTGCCCAATCAGGATGCTATTGCATTGTCCAATCACCGTACGAGCGTCACATAATAAACAACTCTGTCACGCCTATGTACTTGCAGCGCAAAAGATGTACGCCCATATTCCCTTGTGGTAGCGGCGTGTAAATCAGGGAAGGTACTCCACAGAAGGTAACCCGTGGCACCCGTCGGCACTTCCGGGGAACGCAAAGACCTTCAGTGGAGCACGTTGTGGCGGCGTGTATATGCGGCATCGGCATCCGTTAGCAACAGTTAAAAACGCACGCGTCCACGTGCGTTGCCTACCTGTTGCTACCCTCTGTGGCGGCATGTAAAGGTACCAGTATATGAACGTTAGGGAGATCAGGGCACATCCACAGGTGAGTGCAGAAGGTCTCCTTTACCCGTTCCCTATGAACAGGGACCTCCATTGTATTTGTCCCCCTGGTGTTTCCCCATATGTTGTTTTGTGTAGTGCACTGGACATCATTGGTCCGTGTGTCCACTGTCACGCACGGTAGCCGGACACCCCCTTAGTCCTGCGTGACACTCTCATAGTAAATAGAAAATGTCAGGCTGCCATTAGGTCCCATTTAGTTGATTCCTTTAAAGGCATCAGAAGTATGAAGTATTTCTACTTCTGTGCATTCTCAGGAAGGCCCCCTGGGGTTCAGATCCTTAGTACAGGAAGATTACAAGTCCTGCTCAAGATAACATAGGTGACCTTTGTGTGTGTGGCGCCCCACTGGTCGGTGCACCACGAAGGGGTACTGCACCCAGACCAGTGTGTGTGGTATCTCAGTGGCCAGTGGATGGGGAGGTTCACATGTGGCTTTCATTTATGCATTCACACACTTAGAGCCAGGGGACCAATTGGTTAAACCCGTGGGTAGTGAAGAGCGGGAACGAGAGAAAAGAACGTGAAGTAGCAGAGAGGAGTCGAGGAGGACCCTTCAGAGGACGCAGAGGGAGAATACCCAGAAAGAGAGGTAACCCAGACAGAAAGGGGGAGCCCGAGGGTGTCGGTGAACACCCGGCGTCAGACAGTCCTAATACCCGATCTGGGGGGGATCCCAGTCCGAATAGCGGAGAACCGGCTCCGAGTGCGGTGCAGGAGAGTTCAGCCCTGAGCCGCCAACACCAGAGGGCCTTCAGATAGCCGGATGTCCTCGGGGAACCCGAGAACGAGTCCGAAGTGGTTGTTGAGGCCGTCCTGGAGAAGCCAGCCAGCCAGTCGGGCTCCGAGGAGGAGGACCTCGAGGAGGACGATCGGGACGACAGTGGCGAGGAAGTCGGAGCATCTGGGCCCTGCACAGCATGGTGGAGCGGTTACGACTACCGGCCAGGAGAGATAGTGGATCAAGCCACCAATGCCGGAGGTTGGAAGCCGGTCCCGTCCACACTCAGCCGGACTATACTACAGAACAGTACCTGGCTGACCAGGCAATGCGGCAGTGTCGTCGCGAGGAGTGGGTGGGCCAGGGAACTTGAGAATCTGCAGGCTCAAGCCCAGGCCCGCCTTCAGCCACCGGTACTTCCAGAGAACCGGAGAGAAGGTACGGTGACCAGTTTTAACCTGGAGAGTGGGTGGGGGTTCGTCCGGGAGCAGGGACTCTATGGGGAGGTTTTTGTGGGGCAAAGGGATGTAGAGCCTCACCTCCCAAGGGGCCACCCGGACCGGGACCTTTACCTTAATGACCGGGTCAGTTATGAGAGACACGCGGGGCCCCATGGATGGTACACCCTGCGTGTACATAAACTATAGAGATTAAGACTCTGAAAATACTGGTCCTGTACATAGTTATTTATACTTGCTGAGAGTCATGAACATTGATGAGAACCTTGTGTTGAGCCTGGACTGAGACTTAAGCCAGAGACTCTGTGTGCTATGTGTGACATACTGTTTTAAACAGCCCGGGTGTCAAGAGGACACTGTTGAGAAAGTGCAAGCACAATGAACGCCGAAACTGTGTGTGTACCGGCTTCATTAGGCTGAAGTAAATTAAGAGTGTTTGCAACGTTTAAGAGAAGTGCCTCCCTGATGGGATGAATGTTGATATTAAAAGTGTTGTTTGTTATTGTTCTTATAAAACATAAAAATTGAACTCTGTACCGGGTGAAGGGTAGAAGCACTCGCAGACAAGTGAGTTCAACCAAAAGGGAATGTGGCGCCCCACTGGTCGGTGCGCCACAAAGGGGTACTGCACCCAGACCAGTGTGTGTGGTATCCCAGTGGCCAGCGGATGGGGAGGTTCACATGTGGCTGTCATTTATGCATTCACACACTTAGAGCCAGGGGACCAATTGGTTAAACCAGTTACCAGGGTGACCGGTCCCAGTGGGAGGTTATATAATTGAGTAGTGAAGAGTGGGAGCAAGAGAATAGAACGTGAAGTAGCAAAGAGGAGTCGAGGAGGACCCTTCAGGGGATGCAGCGGGAGGGCACCCAGAAAGAGAAGTGACCCAGACAGAAAGGGGAATCCCAAGGGTGTCTGTAAACAGACTGTCCTAATATTCAGTCTTGGGGGGATCCCAGTACAAATAGCGGAGAACCGGCTCCGAGTGCGGTGCAGGAGAGTTCAGCTCTGAGCCGCCAACACCGGATGGTCAAGGGCCTTCAGATAGCCGCGACCCGGTCCAACGCACATCCCCACCAGGATCACCTTTCAGGGTTTGAGCCCCTTCCAAGGGGTATCTCTCCCATTAGAGAGAAGGGTAACCTCTAACAGACCCATGGGCCTGGTGCAGAACAAGTGGTTCACTGCAGGGCCGCGCTAAGGAAGTAGGAGCAGCACAGATAGAGAAAGTGAGGACAGAGGGCGAAGCCAAAAGAAATACAGTTGAAAACCACAGAAGGACGCTTCATCCATTGGTTACTACCCAAGCCAGCTGCCTGTCTTAATATTCTTAGAAATACATGTTTTCTTGTACATTCATTGAGGTTTACATTAGTGGTTTCCTCATATTAGAAATAAGATTGTCATCATAGATGCCCTCACTTTATGTCCTCAAAGTACAAGGTAAATACGGGAATTCTTAAATAAATATATGAAGATATATACAAATATATTAATTTACTAGACTAAAATTATTCTTATTTTTATAGCAATAGGAGCTCGTTATTCCCCTTATCTTCTTACCTCTTTTTCCTGGTTCACTAACAGGTACTTACTCCCACTTTTATTACAGACACCTCATCACAAGGCGGATTGTTGAAACTCACTTCTCATCTTAATTCCTCTTTGCTGTATGTGCAGTTTATTGACTAATTACCCCTGTTATCAATACCTGAAGCTAATTTACCAATGAATGACGAAAGGTTTAATTACGAGAAGTAAAAAAAAAGGAGATAAGAAAATACTATAAAGTGCTGAAGACTTCTGGGATGAGTGCAGGATAATGAAGCCGTTTGAAAAGATGAGACTACAAAGACTTTCCATCTTCTTGATCCTCATGGGAATATGTGTGACGGGTAAAGATTTTACTATGTGTTTTGTCTTATGTTTTTTTGCTTTGCTTAAGTTACTGTTTTCCAACCTATTGGCTCTTCATTATTGCAAAATGTTGAGCAACTACATGGAAGGGGTTAATCCGCACTGAAATGAAAAAGATGTCTAGATCCTGGGTAAGGATTTATTGTCTATGTGTTTCTGGGTAAAATAACGTCACCTTCAGGATAATCATAATGTTAATATTATAAATGTCCGGAAAAAGGAGTTGTTTTACTCCAAACCTGTAGACGAGAGATCATTATCCAGGATCTAGATTTATTGGTATCATGATCTCCACACTGTCCTTGTCTGCTATGTTACTATTCTGTGGAAACTGTCAGTCTGTTTTTGTTGTGCCGGGTCTGTGCTGCAATCATCTGCATTCACTTCCCTTGATTAGGCCTCTACTTAAGCATGCTAGCTCCTCCATCCAGTGTCACTCGTACACTTGCTGCTGCCTGTGTAAGACTGATCCCTCTGTGCTCTGTGCCTGACCCAGCCTGACTTTATTCCCTTACCTGGACTTGGACCCTGTGCCTGTGACCTGACTACTTTTTTGCCTGCTCCCTTTAAACTGTCTTGTCTTTCTGGTTTCCCTGACCCCAGCTAGTCTCTGACTACCCATTGTTGTACTACGCCATTTCCTGGACCTGACCTCAGATCGTTTTACATCCCTTTACTTATCCAGTAATTAGTATTATAATATTATTATTATTATCTGTAATTGTAGTCTTCCTCTACACTTCTGGGACTAGTTATTACTGTAGTGACTCTGGTCACAATTGGTCTTCTTTTCCACGTCTGTGCCGATTAACCCCTTCTATCCATTTGTTCAACATTGTTCTACTGCAGGCTAATATTATATGTTTATATTTAAGACATCTAGTTCTTTTGAGTATATCAGGCTTTTTGCTAATTAAGCCAATAATTTACTATAAGCCAATTAGGGCATTTAGGTTTCAAAGACAGGATACACCCTCGGACCACCCCCCTTCCCCAAAGATGCTGATGCTCAGCAGTGCATCGGTTCAGAGCCGGCTGTCAGTCAGTGCTGGGGCACTATTATAGGCAGCCTGTAGGTTTTTGGTTTCTTTTTTTTTTACATTTATGTATTTAAAGGTAATTTATATGAAAAAAAACTCTTACTCTTTCAGGGAAAAATTCAGTTTTTTTTAATGTATATTTTCTTTTACCAAGAAATCATGGGGAGCATTTTTACTTTTATTTTTACTTTATTGATCATTTGTTTTTACTGTATATGGAACATCCAAAGAAGCCATAGTTACAGGGAAAATCCCACTAAAGTCTCTGCTGTTCTGGCAGAAACCCAGTGAAGGCATGAATGCCAAGGTCCAATAGAACATGCAAATAGAGTCTGTGGAGCCTCAGTTAGGAGTCTCAATAGGTCCGATAGAAGCATTGATAGACTTATGTCTTTATAGGATTTAGAACACTACTAGGGCCTGGCGTTCAGAGGAATGCAGTGATGACAGACACCAGGGTCTTCAGCAGACCACTTTCTGTCATGGCAATGCATGGGTTTCCCCCGATTATGTCATGGGCACACGGATGAGGAGTTACAATGGTGTAAGTTAAATGCTGCTGTCACAGTTTCACAGTGGCATTTAACAGGCTAACAGCCATAGGCTGATATCCACTTCACCTGTGGTTATTAGAGGGAGATGACAGCTAAATATCACACCAATCATGCTCCAGCAAAGATGCTGTCTCAGCTTATAAGTCCACATCAAAGACAGGGAAACAATTTATGATGGACATAGTACATGTAGTCCACCAATAATGGATGACCATGTGGCCACTATGGGGCCCATGAGTCGGGGTAGCATGGTGCCAGCGCAATCACAGATACCACTAAAGTTGAAAGCAATGATGAAAGAATAAGCACTCAACTCCCACCTTCATCATTCTCCCTTGGCTTCTGAGATCTGAAGTCTCAGCATAGCGGGCATCATAATGCCACCAGAACAGCCCGGCTCTGCTGAAACATGCAGAGCTGGAGAACGCTCAGCAAGAAGATCGGAGCAGCGGAGTAAAGCCATGAGTATTATACTGTATATTTCTTTTTAAAACAGTGAGTACATGGCCATAATACTATATGGATGACTATTGGGCATGCATTATACTATTTGGAAAACTATGGGGGTGCATTACAATATATGGAGGACATTGGGGTGCATTATATTACATGGAGAACTATGTGGGTGCATTAAACTATATGGAGGACTATGGGGATGCATTATACTATATGGAGGACTATGGGTGTGCAATATACTGTATGGAGGACTATGGGGATGCATTATACTATATGGAGGACTATGGGGGTGCATTATACTTTATGGAGGACTATGGGGATGCATTATACTATATGGAGGACTATGGGGATGCATTATACTATATGGAGGACTATGGGGGGTGCATTATACTATATGGAAGAATATGGGGGTGTGGTCTAAAATATGGAGGACTTTGAGGGTGTATTATAATATATGGAGGACAATGGGGATGCATTATAGTTATAGAGGACTATGCGGGGTGCATTACACTATATGGAGGACTATCGGGGTGCATTCTACTATATGGAAGAATATGGTGGGGGGCAGTCTAAAATATTGAGGACTTTGAGGGTGTATCATAATATATGGAAGGCTATGGTGGGTGCATTATACTATAAGGAGGACTATGAATAGTGCATTATACTATATGGAGGGCTATAGGGGGTTCATTATACTATATGGAAGAATATGGGGGGTGCAGTCTAAAATATGGAGGACTTTGAGAGTATTACAATATATCAATATATGGAGGACTATGGGGATGCATTATACTATATGGAAGAATACGGGGGGTACAGTATACTATATGAAGTACTGATTACTATTTAGTCATCCATTTTTCTTTCATTTGTAAAGGATCAATAAATAGCAATCAGTTAACAGATCCGTTCTCCACAGACTCTCATGTTAAAAAAAAACGGATCCTGCAAAAATACATTTTTTCATAATGGATAAAAAGTTTGCACAACTTATGTGCCAACGGATCACTGCTGTGTGTGTTCTAACGGATGATTATAATTACTGGACATGTGAACTTAGCCCAATACTGTTGTTCATGGACCTGACTAATTTGATTGACTATTTCTGCTGATGTTTTCACTTTTTATCTGTCTACAGAAAGCGCCCCAAAGAGTGAGAAATGCATTTTACAACCAGGTATGTGCAAATGTTGTCATTAAAAGGGAATTCCACTAAACTGTAAAATTGTCCATAAATGTTAGTAAATAAAAAGATCTATCTATCTATCTATCTATCTATCTATCTATCTATCTATCTATCTATCTATCTAACAATCTTTCAGCAACAATCAGGAACAATATAATAAGCTTTGTAGATCAGCTAAAATAATTTCTGTATGTCTCTCTCTCTCTGTCTCCATTTCAGGAATCTGAAATGCAGTCACATGTTCTTCCTGTGTGTGACCTTCTAGGAGTTTTTTGTTTTCTAACTTTATTAACAGCATAAAAACCTAGCAACTAAACACTCCTAGACAGGAATGGACTTGTTGCATATTCCAACACCCCCACTCAACAACTACTTATCCTGTTAGCCCCATTGTGGTTCTGAAGTCCACAAACTTGGCTCTTGATAATGGCTTTGCCATACCATCAGCTATCATCTTGTCAGACTCGTAAATAAACTCAAGTATTCCACGTTCCACTGTCACATAAGTGCTGATGTTTTACATCAATGTGCTTAGTCCTTGCACTAGTCTTCTCACTGCTGGTAAGTTTATTACATCCTTGGTTGGCCTTGTAGATAACAGTGGGCTGAGCTAGTGGCTTGCCGAAATCTTCCAAAAGTTGTTTCAACCAAATTACTTCTTGACTGGCATGAGCAGCAGACATATATTCTGCCTCTGTAGAAGATAATGTGACAGACACTTGTTTTCTGCTAGACCAAGCAATTGACACTTGTCCTAATTTGAATAAGTAACCACTTGTTGATTTCTGATCACTTGAATCTCCAGCCCAATCTGCATCCACATAACCTCTGAGAGTGAGATCTCCTGATGAAGATAAGTTAAGATTTAGCCTATAGATATAGCCTTAAGATATTGAAGAATTCTCTTAATTGAATTCCAGTCTCTTTGGCGTGGCTTGCTTACATATCTACAGAGAATTCCGACTGTGGCTGTAATATGCGGACGAATTGTGGTTGCTAATAGTGATGAGTGAGTACCGTATTGTTTGTAATCGCTATACTCGTTACGAGTACTTTCTAATAATCACGTATTCGTTTCGAATAGCGACTTTAACCTACGTCAATGTGAAACACAAGTAATTTTCTGTTGGACCCTACAAAGGGGTCTGAGGTCCTGAGGAAAAGGATTAAATGGATGGAAAATTGATGAAACAGAATGGGAAGAACCTTGAAATTATGCCTGCATGCATTTCTGACTCACATATGGTTTGTGGGAATAGTTTTGTCGCAGGATTATGACCCACCCCAGGGCCCTTGGGGTACCCGGTCCCGGGCAGTTGCAGTGGAGGATGTCACAGGTGGCTTGCCTGAGCCTGTGGCCCTGGTGGTCACTGAAAAATGGCAAAAAAGGGAAAATAAAATAAAATAAGGTCTTGTGACGCCACCTATGGTACCCGGTAATGATATCGGCGCTGCTTTCAGACCTCCGGGGATGGTGATGCTGCAGCTAGACGATAACGCTCACCATAGGTGGAGCAGGGTCCCCGGTGCAGTGATGCGGAATAGGGATTTCACACAGGGAGGTGTCTCAGCAGGCTGGATGCTGGAACAGTCTATGTGTTGAATAGGATCAGGGGTCGTAAGAACTGACACTCACACACTGGAAGTTATTTCCGTACCTTTTACTGATGTTGTTGCAAGGTAACGTCCAAGTTACACTCCAGGTGGTCGGGAGGCACTTCAGGATTTCAACACCCACAGTTGTGAGGCCTCCTTGTCCTTGTGCGTGCTTAAGTCCTGGCCTGTCTGAAACCTTGTCTGACCTCCCCTATGTCTCTCACTTGTATTGCAGGCGGTGAGGACCCTCTGCTGGGTGCCGCTATCTCTCCTGCGGTTCCTGGCTCTCGTGGTTGCTGTGCTACAAGTGTCCAAGAAGACTGAAGTCTCCTTGGTTGACCGATGTTTTCTGCTGGGCTAAGTAATCCCTGGCAGACTCGGACTCCCGTGTCCGGGTTGCTTCCTGGAGTGAACCTGTATGGTTCTTCTGCCCCCACTCTGTTCCTCGCCTTGCCTCCAACCCTCATCCTTGGGCCCCTGCGCTGGCTAGGCTTTCCTCTGGCATGGGCCTAGAGCGGTACTGTTCACCAGGATGTCTTCACAGTAGTGCTCCGTACTGCACTGCCTAACTGCTCCCCCGGGCCTGAATTTATAGGGGACCTTATATATAAGGCTCTATAGGGGCAAGCAGAGCTCCACCTTCAGGTCTGGGATGGAAGGTGTTGCATGTGTAGGGTACCTGATGTGGAAATCCCTCTGTGCACCAGGTGGTTCTGTGGCTACCTATACCGCAGGGTGCCACAATTACACCACTGTTACAGATACACAAGAACAACTACCAAACCTAACCTAAATCGCATTTAACAGGCCAAAAAGGTTTAGAAACAGTTTTTTCCAGCATAAACCAAAGAACCCAAAAAAATATTGCTTTTAGCGTTTGTTCAAAGGTTCTGTTGTGGCTTTTTTTGCCTTTTACAATTGGAAGGGCCCTGACTTATACATTTTGTCAGTACCTCTGTCACACATCATTTTTAGTTAGTTATTCCCCAGCAGTTTACAAGGCCAGGTACAACGTACCAGTAGGTATGTTCATCTTTGATCTCAGAGGCCTCAAGGCTCCAGGTGGCCCTATAACATGCGTTTTGGAGGGACCACCCAAATGTCTAAGTAAGAGCGGTCCCTCCAAAACGCATGTTTCAGGACCTCCTGAGACCTTGAGGCCTCTGAGGTCAAAGATGAACATACCTACTGGTACGTTGTACCTGGCCTTGTAAACTGCTGGGGAATAACCTGGCACTGTGATAGTGGAATACCTATTCCATAGCAGTTTACAATGTGCCCATTGTAGCATTGGGCTTCACCCTCCTCCTTCTTCTCCCCATCTCCACTGCTGTGTGATTCTGCGGCCCTACATTCAAATGTTCAGAGGACCTGCAGTAGAAAGGCAACCTGAGTTTAGTGTGGTCCTGTAACATACGTTTAGAAGTACCCTTCTGTAGAAATTTTGGAGGTCCCTCTTGTGTACATTTGAGAGTGCCCTCACTTACTCATATTGTAGGGCCCTCACTCTATTATTTAACTCAACAAAGGGCAGAGACTACATGAAAAAACAGCAAGAGACGTGGAGTAATAGAAGGTAGCAGTGAGTGTGGCCTGCGATCCTCAAACTTGGCTGAACTCTGTGAACAGGAAAAACAAAGCTGCACTAGTTGGATGACGAGTTCAAATATAATAATAATTTATTGTGCAAGTCAATGGACAAAGGATATATGGTATTCCCCCCCAGGATGGGTTGGAGAAACGTCTACAAATGGCTCAGAGATTGTGATTGACAATATTCCCAAGACTTCTTGATACTCTATTACTTGGTCCACTGCATAATGTGCATTGTATTTCTAAAAATTACTCCTGGGGGCTGTGTCATAGCTTCAGGAAGATACCATGACAAGGGTTTCCCTTGACAAACATTATCTATGATGGACTACTGTAGTAGTTGTGTTCCTCAATTCAAGTTTTCAGAGGGCCATCAGTTGGTCATCAACAGTCAGTGCAAATTTCGATTGAATATGTATCCCCTATCTCAGTTACAATATTGCACAAGCCAGGCATGTTTTCCTGCCAAAAATGATGACTGAGAGTAGATTTTGATTGAATATGTATCCCCTATCTCAGTCACAATGTGGCACAACCTCTGTAAGGGCTTCCAATGACAAATATTAGTTTGGTAGGACCACTGTATATTCCAGATTTATGCCCTGCAGAATGTGCATAGGGTTTGCAAAAATTAGCCCTATGGGTTGAGTGAGGGTTGATGCAGGAAAACACCATTCCAAGGGCCTTCAATCACAAATAGTAGCTAGGCCGAGATAGAATAATGTCCTAGTTTGTCCACTGCACAATTTGCATAGGGTTTGTAAAAATTAACCCTATGGGCTGAGGCATGGTTGATGAAGGAAGGAAACGGGCTTTTATGGGAAGGAGTTGACATTAGCAGCAGTAGCATGAATCAGCATTTTTGTTGAATTTAGGTTGGCTTGCTGTCATCTGGAGGGATTACAAACTGTGGAGATATCCAGTCCTTGTTGAATTTGTTCAGAGTAAGTCTGTCAGCATTTTCTGTAGAGAGACTTGTGTGCCTATCCATGATGATTGTCTTAGCAGAACTGAAAACATGCTCTGACATTATACTAGCGGCTGGGCAGGCCAGCAACTTCAAGGCATATAAGGAGAGGTCGAGCCAAGTGTTCAGCTTGAACACCCAATAATTAAAGGGAACTGAAGCATCAAAAAGTATGCACATATAGTCACTTAAGTACCCCTTGACCATGTTCTGCAACTTCCCCCTCCTTGGCATTGTTACAGGCACAGGTAGCCCTTGCTGTTGTGCTGGTTTATAGAAAATTGCCCAATTTGTGCACATTTTCCCCCCACCTCTGTTGGTGTTGAAAAGAACTGGTACATCTGCCACCAGCATTGTCTGGGGGTGATGTTTTCACCAACTGATCTACAACAACCTTCTTCAAGGATTCCATTATAAAACTCTTTGGTGACTCCAAAAGGAGAGAAGGATATTTTTCCTTGTACAGTGGACTGAGAAAGTTGGCCATCCAGTGAAGGTTTTTGGATAAAATGTGTATCACATGAGGGTCTTGCCACAGACAGTTACACATGAACTGTGCCATGTGGGCCAAGCTGGCAAAAGGCAAATCTTCAGTGTCCCCAACAGTAGGACCAGTACCCATCCTCTCCTCATGCTGACTTGCCTCCTCCTTCTCCACCCAGGCTGCATAGCCATGAAGTTTGGGTTGGGTGTCCCTTCTGTAGCATTAGGAGTCCCATTGGTAGCACAGAAAAACAAGTCCTCTCCCTCCTCATCTTCCTCCTGATCACCCAATGTTTCCTCAGAATATTGGCTGGGTCGGGTAGTATCACCTATTCGGAAATCTGGCTCCATACCAACATGCTGGCCACTCAAAGCTTCATCTTTGAGATTATGGAGTGATTGTTTCAGGAGACACAGTAGCGGGATGGCTACGATGATAATAGCCTGATCACAACTCACGAGGTTGTAGCAGTAGTCACAGTTCTCAAGAACCTCACAAATATCAGCTATCTACACCCACTAGACAGTTGTTATGTGTGGTGGCTGACTCTCAATCTGACGGCATGTTGAAGCTGGTATTCAGCTACTACCATCTGCTGCTCACTAATCCCCGCCAACATATGATAGGGAGAGTTCCACCGCGTGAGCAGGTCGCAAATGAGTTGGTGACTTGGTAAATTCAAGTGCTTTTGTGGTGCTGTAAGAGCAGCCAAAGCGGTAGAGGAATGGCAGAAATGGACACTAATACGGCGCACCCTCTCAAGGAGGTTTGGCAAGTCAGGGTAAGTTTTCAATGTATGGCACGTGTACCAGCTTGCCGACCTTTAAAGCGGCAACCAGGTTACACCCATTGTCGCTGACGACCATACCGGGTGGGAGGTGCAGTGGGGAGAGCCACTGATCGCTTTGTTGTTGTAAAGCTTGCCACAGCTCTGCTGCAGTGTGTGGTTTCTGACCTAAATAGATCAGCTTCAGCAGAGTGTGTTGTGGTTTTTGTGTTACGCTGCTGCACAGCTGCCAGCTTGGCAGTGATGTGGAGGTTAATTCTGCAGAGGATGAGGAGCAGGAGGAGGGGAGAGAGGAAGTAGAATATGAAGAGGAGGAAACACTGACAGAAGTTGGGCCCGCTATTCTTGGCATGGGTAGGATGTGCGATGTTCCACTTTGTGCTCTTATCCCACCCTCCACCAGGTTCACCCAGTGTGCCATGACAGAAATGTATCATACCTGTAAACAACAACTTGTCCAGGTGTCTGTTGTTAGGTGGACCTTCCCGGTTATGGTGTTGGTGAGAGTCAGGTTCAGATTGTTCAACATGTGCTTGTGTAACGCAGGGTCGGCGCACCAGGCCAAACAGTTGCTACTGGGAACATTATATCGTGGGGCAGCCGCAGCCAAGAGATCATGGAAAGATTGTGTTCCCACAAGCCTAAACTTCAACATCTCCACAGCTAGCAATTTGACAATGTGGGAGTTTAGTATTTGTGCCTGAGGGTGTGTGGCTGTGTATTTACTCTTTCTTTCCAAGCTCTCAGGCACGGACAATTGAATGCTTCATTGGGACAAGGACATGGATGTGGTTGATGTTTGTTGTGTGTGAGCAACCGCAGTTTGTGGCAGGAGGTATAAGCGCCTTCTTCCTGAACTGCAGATTCAGAAGGACATAGCCCAGGAGACATGGCAGTGGTTTGACCCGCAGATGCAGATTTGGTACCCTGGTGTTCCGCCCACCTATTCTTTACAACCCTGGCTGATAGAGCCACCAATTCAGCCAGGCATTAGAATTGTGTCCTCCATTGTTTTCCCTGATCAGTGTCCATCCAGTTTGTGTGTCAAAACCAGGAGAGAAACTTGCAGAGAAAAACTATAATTGAAAGATTGACACCTGTTCCGAGTTTTGGAGACTCCTGGTTTTGACACACAAACTGGATGGAACCTGATCAGGAAAAAAACTGCAGTATGAAACCAGCCTAAGATAATGTGAGCCTTCTCTGGATCATGCAATTTTCTGTTTTGTGTAAAATGTTTTCAACAATTTTTTTGAACGATCGAAATTATTTGAATTTTATAAAGTTTGACACAAATTTGATTCACATAGAATTAATTCACTCATTTCTAATCATGATTGGTTACCTGCAAACTCTAATTATGGTAATAAAATTGCACTGGATAAACATGACCCGACCAGTCTGCTTGCTTAGAATATTATAGACTAGATGGGATGCTATTGCATCGGGTGGGCAGTGACATCATGATGGGAGCGGGCTCTATGGCACTGGGGGCAGCATTCGCCTCTCCCCCTGTGCGATCTCTCCCCTGCTCGCTGTTTGTTCCCCCTTGCTCTCTGCCCCCCCAGTGCTGCCTCATCTCTGCCCCCCAGTGCTGCGGGGTGGCCATGGTGCGGACTGAGTGAATGCGGGGTGACTGTGGTGCGAGCTGAATGCAGAATAACGGTGGTGCGGGCTGAGTGAGTGCAGGCTGACTGTGGTGTGGACTGAGTGAGTGTGGGATGCCCATAGTGCAGGATAACCTTGGTGCGGGCTGAGTGCGGGATGACCATAGTGTGGGCTGAGTGAGGGCAGTCTCAGTGAGAGCAGTCTCAGTGAGGGCAGTCTCAGTGAGGGCAGTCTCTATGAGGTCAGGCTGAGTATGGGATGACCGTGGTGCGGGCTGAGTTAGTGCGGGCTGAGTGCAGGCTGACCAGATGTGGGCTGAGTGCAGGGTGAGTGCGGGCTGAGTGCAGGCTGACCATGGTGCAGGCTGAGTGAGGGCAGGCTGAGTGAGTGTAGTCTGCTTGGGTGTATGCTGAGTGAGTGGAAGATGACTGTAGTGCGGGGTGACTGTGGTGCAGGCTGAGTGTAGGTGGAGTGCGGGCTGAGTGGGGGGCTGACCATGGTGCGGGCTGAGTGAGGGCAGGCTGACCGTGGTGCGGGCTGAGTGAGGGCAGGCTGAGTGCGGGATGACTGTAGTGCGGGGTGACCATAGTGCGGGATGAGTGTAGGCTGAATGAGTACGGGCAGACCGTGGTGCGGGCTGAGTGAGGGTGGGCTGAGTGAGGGGGTGGGCTGAGTGAGGGTAGGCTGAGTGAGGGCGGACTGTGGGGGGTGAGTGAGTGCAAGCTGTGGGGGGGTGTCAGTGAATGCATGCTGTGGGGGTTGTGAGTGCAGGCTGTGGGGTGTGAGTGCAGGCTGTGGGGTTGTGAGTGAGTGCGGGCTGTGGGGGTAAGTGTGAGCTGAGGGGGGAGTGAGTGAAGGCTGAGGGTGGGTGAGTGAGGGTAGGCTGAGGGGGGATGAGTGAGTGCAGACTGTGGGGGATGAGTGAGTGCAGACTGTGGGGGGCTGAGTGAGTGAAGGCTTTGGGAGCTGAGAGTGCAGGCTGTGAGGGTGTGAGTGAAGGCTGTGGGGGGTGGAGTGCATGCAGTTGGGGGTGAGCGAGGCCATTGCAGTGTGAGCTGGGGCAGTAGTATGAGTAGGGACAGTGGGGGTATTGGAGGGTGAGTGGGAACAGTGGTTGGTGAGTAGGGGCAGTGGTTGGTGAGTAGGGGCAGTGTGGGGTGAGTAGCGGAAGTTGGGGGTGAGCTGGGGCAGTTGGGGGTGAGCAGGGGCAGTTGGGGGTGAGCGGGGGTAGTTGGGGGTGAGCGGGGGCAGTGGGTGTGAGTGGGGGCAGTGTTGGGGAGAGCAGTGGGATGGAGAGGCTCCAGTCCACGCTCCCGCTCACTCTGGCATTCTTCTTATGGAAATGACGTCAGAAAGTCAATAGCCACGGGATAGGGGGGGGCGGAGTTAACAGAGGGGGCGTCACAATGGGCTTGGCCGAGGCACTGCCCTGATATGGTGGGTGTGTCCTGGACTACGCCCATTATGACGCCCCCTCTGTTAACTCCGCCACCCCCCCGCCCGTGGCTAATGACTTTCCGAGTCAACTCCGCAAGAATAATGCTGGGGTGAGCAGGAGCGTGGAGGTGGGAGTGGGGGCGGAGTGTGGATTAAAGCATGGAGCGGGTGGCTCGGGCAGCGGGTTTCTGTTGTCCTCCCCCACCAGCCTGTGCCATATTAGTATACCCATCACTTGGGTGTGCTAATATGGCGCTGGCGGAAGTGACATAGGCGGACATCCAGGAAGTGGAAGAGCCAACTCGCAATTATTTATAGAGATATTAATTAGGAGAAAAAATTCCAGTCTTTGGCCGGCGCTCCCCCTATATCAATGTACCCGGTCTTTGTGAATTGTATAGCAATTTATTGTACAAGTAACAATTAAAACAACACATTATCAGTTACGGTAAGAGCCTTCATCAGGTAAATTAAAAATCTGTGTTGATACAGACAGACCTCCATTTAAATAAGTACATACCTCTAGGAGTAGGGTACTTTCACATCTGCAGTTTTCAAATCAGGAAGAATTCCGCCTTTTTTAAAAAGTACCGGATCCAGCAACATAGCCTTAGTGACCAATGCATTTTCTATGGACTTCCAGGAATGTGCGTTGTCTTCCAGTTGCATCTTTATTCTACTGGATCCGGACAAACCCAGCACTTCAGGCATTTTTATTACTGCATTTAGCAGCATTTTTTTGTCCAGAATCCATCACACCTACTGAGCAGATGTGAAAGTAGCCTAAAAAGCTAAAGTGGAAAAATTCCAGTTTTCAGTGAAAAACCGGATTGATGTGCCTTAGGCCCCTTTCACATCAGCGGTAATGACAGTTTCTCGGTAGATTTGGAAGGTGTATGGGGCTTACGGTCGGGTGCAGCAAGTGTGGTTTTTACCTATACAGCAGATCCATGCAGTACATGCAGCAGCGCAAAAAAAAACGCTGGTAGTGACATTGTTTTGCAAGCACCACAAGTGCCGGATAGGACAAAACTGCACTTGCCGCCCCCAACCGCAAGCCCCATAAAGAATGAATGGGGCTTGCCGGATCGGTGCCGCTAGTCGGCCGTTATGCGGTAGATTCGATAGGTGCAGCGACATCTTCCGGATCTACCGCAAAACTGTCATTACTGCTAATGGCCACTTCACACGCTAGGATATAGGTGAACGAGATCGTTAGCTACATCGCGTGACCGCGATCCTTCCGACATCGTTAGTGCGTTGTCACACGCAAGGACATCGTTAACGATCTGAAATTTGGCAACGCTCCGGTTATTTGGAGAAAAACGTTTGAACGATCTTACAAAGCGGCAGGAATAGGTGAAATGTGAACGACATGGTTCAAAAAGGTGTCACACTGAATGATGTTGCTGCTTTACAGATCCTTAATTGGACGACGAACGATAGATTTAAGGTCTGGATCTCATTTTTGGGATGAACGTTCCAACGATTTTTCCTTCCCATATCGTTCATTCACACGCAACGAGGCACTAACGATATCGTTTGAACGATCACAAATCCGTGACGTTTCAACGATATCGTTAACGGTATCCTAGCGTGTGAAGTGGCCATTAGTCTATCCCACACTATCACACGTCCTGTGACTGATTTCACTCTCCTTATTGAACTTTCTCTGAATACTTCGACTGTTAAAATTACTAGCAAATCCCTTTTTGCCTCTAAAACTCCAACCAGCCATATGGCTTCTCTAACTTTTATCTCTTCTTTATCCAGGGACAGAAATGTTGCCTCCTGCCCAATATCATCACATCACACAGGCCATAAGAACACAATACACAGTTGCATTAAACATCATATAGAAAGCATGCTTTAGCATAACACATCACAAAAATAGCAACATATTCAGGGAGTGTCGGCCATCTTCATCTCTACTTTACAAGCATTGCGGGATACCATAATCCATATTGAGCTTTCTGATGTTCACAATGTATAACTGTATTACCAGATGTTTCCTTCTTCTTCCACCAGGACAGATCCAAAGAACATTTGCAACTGCTATAATGGAAAACATAAACCCACCAACTTTCCATCTGTATCTTGTGACCTGTGATAAAGCCGCTACAGTCACGGTGACGGTATCTCAGCCGTTCTTCAATAAGACGATTGATGTTCCCCAGGACAGTAGCGGCCTGGTGACCCTGGACTACACCTATATGATCACAGAGCAGGGCATCACCTCCAAGGTCATAATGGTGACATCTGATGTGGCCATATCTGTCTTTGCATTCAACTCAGGCCCCTCGACCTCCGATGCCATGACCGTGCTACCGCAAGAAGACCTGGGTGTGGAGTATTATATCACTACTCCCGGGAGGGAAGGACAGACTTCAGTAAACAAAGAACAATTTTTGGTGGCCAATGGTTTTGAACATGAAGTCCAAGTGGACATTACAGTCTCAGGATCTATTACTTATAATGGGATTTCCTACAAAACTGGAGATTCGTTCACATTGTCTCTGGGGAACCAACAAGTCATTCAGTTTCAAAGCTCTGATGACCTCACGGGAACCAAAGTCTCATCTTCAGCCCCGGTGGCCGTGTTTTCTGGTTATCACTGTTATACTGGTAGCGCTGCTTGTGACTTCCTCATAGATCAGCTCCGACCTGTGAGGAACTGGGGGAACGTCTTTGCCGTCTTCCCATTCTTCACCCACACTCAGGATGTCATCACTATAGTTGGGGGAAGTCCGGATACCCGTGTGACTGTTGATCGCACAGGAGGTGGCTCCACCAATTATAGTCTACAGGAAGGCGGCCATGTCCGAATATCGGTTGATAAAATTGTCCTCATCAAAGCCACCAAACCTGTGATGGTCTCATATTTATTATATGAATCACGCTCACCTGGTTTACAATATTCGTATGATCCATTTATGGCCACCGTCCCACCATCATTGTTGGGAAAAAGATATTACAAGTTTGTGACTCAGTCTACCTACGACAACTTCGTCTTCATTCTTTCTCAAGTGTCTTCAGACTCAGAGTTCTACCTGGATGGAAGACCACTAAATTCTTTCTCAAGGACCAGGAAAGAATTCAATGGGTTTATAGGTTGGGAAGTCCCATTGGGGAAAACTGAGGGGCAGCATGAGATCTACCACCAGACCTCCACATTCACACTTCATGTATTTGGCACTGGACGTTATGACTCCTATGGATATTCAATGGGCGAGGGTGGACCATATTCAGGTGAGTGACCTTCTATACTGCCTGAGCTGAAACAACATATAGCAAATGGGGAATGGTTGTATGGTTTATTTGCAGAAAAGGATGTACATACTGTACAAAGCAAGAGACCCCATAGCCAGTACCAAAGGTCAAAATTATGGTTTCAGCGTTTGCCAGTAGAGATGAGCGAACACCTAAGTGTTCTAATTCGATTCAATTCGCCGAATTTGGGTGTGTTCGACAAATTGTTTGTTGATGTTCATCGAACACCATCAAACCCCATTGGGATCAATTGCAGGCAACAGCAAAAACATAGAAAACACCTTCAAAGGTGTCCAAAAGCTGCCAACAGGGCCAGCTCCAGGGTTTTGTGTGCTCCATCTGAAAGAGTCTCAATGGGCCCCTTTTACACTCTACCCTCACCCCTCCTCACTGCAGCACATCTGCACCTTAAGCTGCACCCCAGGTATAGACAGCAGAGAATAAGAAAACATTTCTTCCTATTAATTGAAGCTTCCCTGGTGGTGTAAAAGGGAGGAGTCATTAGCGCTAATTTTAATGTACCAGGGTGGAATACGGAGGAAATAGATCTATAGTGTCTAGAGTGTCTATAGTGTCAAATTATATATGATGTACACAGCTCTGCTACATGCCCATAGACATACTGTAGATGGCTCTGCTACATGCACCCTACACACAGTACACACACATCTCTACTACATGAACATACAGATATGCAAGTACAGCACTGCTACATGCCCAGGACACACAAAGCTCTGCTACATGTACACTACACATAGTACACACACAGCTCTATACATGAACATCCAGATAAACACACAGCTTTACTACAGGAACATACAGATACGCACACACAGCTCTGCTACATGCACATTACATGCACATACAAATACCTACACAGCTCTGCTACATGGAGATTACATACCCAGCTCTGCTACATGTAAAATACATGGACATACAAACATAGCTCTGTTACATGCACCATACAAACACACACAGCTCTGCTCATGTGTACAATACATATACATACAGATACACACAGCTCTGCTATATGCACATACAAACATACACAGCTGTAACATGCACAACGTATGCACATAGACACACACATAGCTCTGCTACATGGACACTACATGCACACTATAGACCAAGCTCTGATGCATGTACATACAGTTACACACACAGCTCTGCTACATGCACATACAAACATACATAGTCTGCGGACATGCACATGTAAACACACAGATCTGTTACATGGTCAATACATACATATACAGATACACACACACATACAGATATACATACATACAGGTACACACATATAGATACACACATACAGGCACACATACAAATATAGGTACACACATACAGACACACATACAGATATAGATGCACATACACATACAGACACACACACACACACACATACAGATATAATACACACATACAGACACATATATACAGATACACACATACAGACACACAACCATATTACCACATCCAGCTGATCTTGATCAGTGCAGAGCAGGAAGAGGAGCTGCATGGAGGTTGCAGAAGTTAAGCAGAAGCAATTTCTTCCAGGTCCTTGATTTCAGTCATGTGATCAGTCACATGGCTGGAATTGAAAGGTCCTTCAGCCTCCGTTCAGCTCCCGGTGCTTCCTCTCCTGCTGTGTACCGATCGGATGGATCAGTGCAGAGAGGGAGAGAAGAGAAAGAAAGAGAGGGAGAGAGGGCAGCTTTCTGTGATCGGTCTCCTCACTGCTTCTGCTCACAGACAGCAAGTGGGCCCTCTCACTATTTCAGGGCCCCGACACCTGCCCGGGTACGCTGGGTGCTGGCACTGGGCCTGGCTGCCAAACTACTCAGAATAGAAAACAGACACCAGGAAGAGTGACAACAATCTACCCACAGTACAAATAGTCTCATGGCATAGCATGGGTGAACGAGACACGGTCTCTGCCAGCCTGCACACTGAAACTGATTTTGGAATGACAAATGGATAAGTTACAAGGGAAAAGTGGCAGTAGTTTTCTACATTAAGTAAAAAGAGGAGGAGGAGTAAAAGAAGGATGAGGTATAGGCATGTCAGTCAGAGAGCCCTGCTCAAATCATATATCACACAGCAAGGAGACCCCAATAAGAATCCTCACTGTTCCCAAAGAGTCAGACCACAGGAAAATGGCATCAGTTGTCCCATTGCTAAATTGCCCAGCCTGCATGCATGGCACAGGGTCTGGAACAGGACCTGGCCTAGCGTTTCAAGGTTAAACATTGCTCTGCAATACAGGGATGTGTCACCTGAATAGGCCTAGTGGGCTGGATACCCTCAAAGCTCATGCAAGTGCTCCCGTCAATGTTATGCTCCGCCACACACAGGTGGGATAATGATACGTTTTGTGGAATAATATAGGAAAAATTGTTCAGCTAGGTCAGTGACCTGTATAAGTCTAGTGGACAGGTGAGATTGACCAAACTCTGCTTTTAAGTCCTAAAACAGCTGTTTTCGGAAGGAGTCCCTAAACCTGCTATTTATCTCTCTATCTAACTATCTTTCTCTGTAGCGCACACAGCAGCAGCGTCTGCATCTGAGCAAATGGAGAGGACGAGAGGGGAAATGGCTGGTTCTTATATGGCAAGGACATGTGACATGCCCAGCCAATGACACAAGCCCTTGAGTGCAAAAAGTGCACTTTGCTCTATGCATGCTTATAGGCTGACAGACTGGACCACCCACACTAAGTGCGGGAAAGAAAAAAAATGGAGATCTGCACTTATTTGACTACATTTTTCATACCATTATTTTCTTCTATTTTGCTTTGGCAGTGTATGTACATACCCTGCTAAACCGAAAGTACACGCATGTCACACGGGAACAGGATTATTCCTGCCCCCGTGTGACATCACTTTCTCCTGCTCCTGCATAGGCGCTGGAATAGAGCATTGTCTGAACAACAATGTGTACTCCAGCGCCTTATAATGGGATCTATGGGAGGAAGAGCGCTGAAAAAAAACGCAAACATTTGACATGTTCATTCTTTTTACAGATGCGCTTTAGGCCCCAAAAGGGCGTCGGTAAATTGCACAGCGTCTGAACGGCAAAAGTGAAATTCCATTCACTTTGCTGGGAAACGCTGACGCAGATGCACTTCTGGAGGAAAAGTGTGACGTGAAAAAACACGGTAAAAGCGCGGTGTGTGAACGCAGCCTTACTGTGAAACGTCAGTAACGCTTTTGGTCAACGAATTACCGAATTTTTAGCAAATCGGTCTCATTCGTCAAGCCACTCGAACATAGCCGAAAACAGGTCGGATTTGAAATTGGCGAACATGTTTGATCGAACATCGCTCATCTCTATTTGCCAGGCATGTTGACACCTTCTACATCTTCCCTCCATGACTCCTGGCCTGGATCATTGAAAATGCAGTTCTTTATATGATCACACTCATATTCTTCAGACTATATGTGAAACAAAGATGGTATATACATGTATAAAGCCATCTTCACTCTGCTCCCACTACTGACGAGTGGAAACCTCCAATATTCACAATCACAAGTGGCTTAAATCTAACACAATCCATTCTGTAAAAAAAATTATCTGACAATAAACTAATCACAGGTTATCTGACTGCTGCAGTATCCAGATGTAATCTGGGAGGGAATCTGGTAAAATAAAAAAGTTGAGTTTTACTGCAGCGCCCCCGCAGGAGAAATGAAGTACTGCAGATTCCCCATTCAAATCAGTGGGTGCAAACCATACATGTATTGTGAGGCAAATAGATGAAAGTCTTAAATTAGGGACCCCTTTATTAACCAATAATTCTCTGTTTCTAAACATGAGCTTTGAACATTCACTTTAACCTATGACAGTTGGAGGGCACGGGATTCAGAGGATCATGGGCTACTCTAATATAATATATTATCACCACTATTCTTTATGCTTTGTGAAAAGTTTATACAAGTTTTTGCTGTGTATTTATTTCAGAAACACCACAGGAGCCGGAAAGTTCATTCCGGTGCCTCCCGGATGGTGCGGAGTACGTCTTACCATACAGCTTGGTATCGCAGGCTCATCTAGATGTACTTGATATTCATCTTAAGGATCCTCTGTGCGGAGCAGAAGAGAAGAAGGATCACTACCTCATCAAGATACCATTCGCCACATGTGGGTCCAGTGTCCTGGTAGGTTTTCCAATGATAAATGTCTTATATAAAATCTAATGGTAAAACATCCGTAAGGTGGTGGACAGGTGGTTGCATTCCCGCTGCAGATACCAATTGTATTTGTGTAATGTTTGTATTTTTGCAATGTTTTCCTGTAGTAACTAGTGGTAATTTCCCTGTGGGCTGCAGTACTAATATAGACTCTTATTTATATAGACTTGGGTGAAATGTTAAATCTGCCCAGCAACAGACAGCAGGGACAAGAGTAGTTAAAATTAGGACTAGCCCACTGTGGAAGGAGTGGTAGAGTCCAGTACTAGTCAGTAGCTGGTGCAGGAGGGAGTTAAATGATGAGCTAGGAAGTGAGGACACTTTCTGAGAGAAAAGACAAGTATTGGGTGTGTGTTAATTTAAGGGAGCAAGTTCAAAAAGGAATCACTTTTTTTTTTTTTCATATATAATTTTTATTAATCAATTTCACATATAAACAAGCTGACAATACGACATCTTTAGGACAACATATATAAAAATAGGTAGGGAAGTAGGGGAAGAGGGAAAAATAGTTACTTCAGCAAATATTTGAGCTATGATGTTCATTCAGTTCCATTTCAGGGGAGTATCATTGCTCCACATAGATCAGTCCAATCAGCAGCGGCTTAGAATCGTGCAGTAGAGATAAATGTGATCTCCTCCGAGAAAAGTCTGCTTGCATAGTTACTCAACAGTTCTCACATCATCACTACGCTTTATCCCAGTTCAGACCCTGCGATCCGAGTTTCCAGGGCAGTCTTCTTGACAATGTGTTGCAAAAGAAAGGTCGTTTCAATAGGGGTTGCGCTCCTAGGCATTCAGATGGGAGAGCTATAGTGCAGCAACTTGAAATATAAAGTCCGTAAGGGCTTTGATATATGAGAGTGGGAGAGGATGGGGAAAACGAAACTACCTCTAAAGGGCGTGTCAAAAGGGGGATAGTGGAGAAAGAAAGGGAAGAGAGAAAGGAGGAACAGAGAGGGAGAGAAAAAAAAAAAGAGGATATCGAAATATCTGCGTCAGTCGACTTCCATTGTCTCATCAAGTCCGACGCAGAAGGGACAACACGCAGAAGGGACAATACCAGAGGGAAGGGGGAGGGGACCGGTCTTCCCCTGAGCTCAGCCTGTACATATCACAAGTTATAGTGTGAGAGACAGATCCACTCTTTCTACCCTGGCAGTCGTTGAGCAAGTGGATGTGCTTCCCATAGCTCCCATGCTTCAGTCACGTAGCGGCGGGCACCATAATCTAACGCCAGATAATACTCGTGAGAGAATATGGAGTTTATCTTATCAGTAAGGTCATTCATCGACGGGGGTAAGGGTTGCTTCCACTTGGAGGCGATACAAGCTCTGGCCGCTGTCAATATATACGTCATTATTCGACGAATCACAGGTGGAAACGCCATGACTCCCACATGGAGAACTGCAATCTGTGGTTCCAATGGGATTTTCATTTCTGTGACTGAGTCCAACAACCCAGAAACCAGTTGCCAGAATTGTGCCACCTTTGGACAGCTCCACCAAACGTGTGGTAGATCCCCTTCCATACCACATTGTTTCCAGCATAGCGGCGAAGCACCTCTGCCAAAGTTCGCCAGTTTCTTAGGTGTAAGGTACCAGCGTAAGTGAATTTTTTTAAGTAGTTCGATATGATTTATGCATCTAGATGCTTCCTTTACACAATGTACAGCATCCTCCCAATCCTCCTCTGTCGCCCCAAAAGAAAGATCTTGCTCCCATTTGATATTGTAGGAGAGTCTCGGAGGAGCATCTTTTTCGATCAGATCTGTGTACAGTGCTGAGAGGGACTTTGGAGGTCTAGGCACAGTCGTCAGAGAGCGTCGTAGTGCCGAGGGAGTCCGTGGAGGACACAGGTCATGTGAGAAAGCAGGGGAACGCACAAGGTGTACAAGCTGGTGAAAATGTAGAAAGGAAGGTTCTAGTTCTGGAAATTTGTCCAAAAACTCCCTCAGATTGATCGGTCTGTTTCCCTGAAGAAGATCTGCAAGAGTTTTAGGGCCCCTGCATTTCCATGGTGAGACCGAAAACGTGGGGATCAACCACGAAAATGCTTCTATCGGGAAATTTCCAGGAGGAATCTTAGTCCACTCTCCCCGAAGAGAGTCATGGACTGCCAGTAATGTAGAAATTGTATTAAGAAAGTCAACGTCTGTCACATGACTCACCGAGTTCGCCGCGAGAAGAGATCTTAAAGATCCCCCCCGGAGCGAACCCTCCTCTATCAGCTTCCATCCCTGAGAGTCCCCCTCATGCCACCATTTTCCCGCCGCCTCCAACACCACCGCCTTCCAATATTTCTCCACATCCGGCACACCCATTCCACCTTTCGTTAGGTGTCGATATAGTAAGGACCCTTTAACTCTGGTCGGAGCTGATCCCCACACACATCTAGAGATTATGCGTTGAAGACGCCGTAGGAGCATCCTGGGGAAGTGAATTGGAACACATCTAAAAAGATACAGAATTTTGGGGAGCCACAGCATCCTAACAGCCTGCACTCTTGCAATCCATGACATTGAGTCGACTGGAAGATCCGCCAGGGCTGTCCCAAGTTCAGCCGTGAGATGTTCCATATTTTTTGCCGCCATATTTCTGGTGGGGCACAAAGTAATCCCCAGGTACGGTATACCCGACGGTGCACATTTAAATGAGAAAGAGGCCGTGAGGATGGATGCGTCTTTTTCTGATAGTCCAATGGGGAGCAGCACTGATTTAGTTGCATTGAGCTTATAGTATGAAATCCGTGCAAAGCAGTCAAGTGTCTCTACAATCCTAGGGAGGGAGGAGAAAGGGTCTTCCGTAACCACAATGACATCATCGGCGTATAAACCGACAACATGTTTATGAGGTCCCACCACAATTCCGGGAATCATTGGGTCCGCTCTCAAAGATATTGCGAGCGGCTCCATGACCAGAGCAAAAATTAGTGGAGACAGGGGACACCCCTGCCGAGTGCCATTGGTAATACGGAAGAGCCTGGATTTATATCCAGAGGACAAAACTCTCGCACATGGGTTGGAGTAAAGAGCAAGAATTGCTGTCGAAATAGGGCCCGTAATACCGAAAGCTGAGAGGACCTCCCTAAGGTATCCCCAGTGTACCCTATCGAACGCTTTCTCAGCGTCTAACGACAGAAATACACTGGGGGCACCCCTCCTCTCAGCCACCTCTATTAAGTCCAGCATCCTCCTCGTCCCATCATTTGCTTGCCTGCCCCGCACGAACCCCACTTGGTCATGATGCACTAACCCAGGAATCACCTCACTCAGGCGTGTGGCTAAAAGTTTAGCATAGAGTTTGAGATCCGCATTTAAAAGTGAGATAGGTCTAAAGTTCTCCGGGCAGTCCTGCGCCCTCCCCGACTTAGGAATCGTTGAAATTGTGGCTTCCAGCGCTGTTTCAGGGACACTACCCTGCGCTTGCCATACGTTAAATAGTCGGAGAAGATAAGGCGCGAGGATCTGCCCGTAGTGCTCATAGTATTCATTAATCAACCCATCAGGGCCTGGAGCTTTGTTGTTTTTCAAGCTCTTTAGTGCTTTATGAATTTCCAATTCAGTGAAAGGGGTGTTCAGGGAGGCCAGTGCGTCAGGTGAAACAGTGGGAATACTCAAAGTCCCCAAAAACTCACATATATTCTCGGCGGTAGGTTGGGGCGTCTGAGGATCTAGGTGTAGATTATATAACCTCTCATAGTAGGAGGCGAAAACCTCCACTATGTCTGTTGGGTTCCTAGCTAGTTTCCCTTCCTCGTCTCTAATAGCCGTCACCGTCCCCTTGATTGATTTCTTTTTAAGTCTACGTGCCAGCAACCTACCAGCCCGATCCCCTGCTTCGTAGTATCTCGTGCGTAGTTTCCTAAGACTGGTTTCGTGTTGTTTGAGAAATAAGGCACGAAGATTGTTGCGGATCTGCATTATCTGTGATGTACACGCACCAGACGGCGAAGTCTTATTACCGTAACTATCTCCAAGTGTGACAATTCCTTTGTCCAGTCTTTTAGGAGCTGCTCCCTGCGACGTTTCACCATCGCGGCTTTTTGAATACATATACCACGTATCACCGCCTTGTGCGCATACCATAGCACATCGTCTGGGGTCTGATGCGCATCATTTAGAGCAAAGTATTCCTGCAATGCCACGCCAATATCATCAGCGATCTTCAAGTCAGTTAAAAGACCCGCGTGTAACTTCCATGACCTAGAAGCTCCACCTCCGACATCAAGAGCCATTTCCAATTCAATCGGGGCGTGGTCCGACCACGTGATCAGACCAATCCCCGATGAAATGCACCTATCCAGCGCTAAGTCATTAAGCAGAAACAAGTCTATTCTGGAGTAGGATTTGTGCGCCGGGGAGAAGAAGGAATAATCTCTCTCCTCCGCGTGCTGGTATCTCCAGACGTCATGAAGGTGGAACTCCCGGCAGAGGTCTCCAAGTGCACCCCTACCCCTAAACATAGGGGATGAGGAGTCAATGCGTGGCTCCATCACTGCATTCAAGTCGCCGCAAATGACAAGGCGTCCTTCTATCTCTTTTTGGATACGGTTAAACAAATGTCTCAGAAACTTTATTTGACCTACATTCGGGCTGTAAGCTGTGACAATTGTATAACGTATTCCCCCAATCTCGCATTTCACACCCACATATCTTCCCAGTTCATCACTGAAGGAAGACACTAGGGAGAACTGTAGCCTATGGCTGATAAACACACATACTCCTGCCTTTTTCTGAGATGCATTAGCGAAAAAACTATGTGGGTAATCCGCATGGCGGAGTCGCCCATTATCCTTCTCTAACAAGTGGGTCTCTTGAAAACACAAGATATCTGCTCTGGAGGACTTAGCTTCCTTCCAAAGGCTTGTTCTTTTATTTGGGGAATATAGGCCATTTACGTTTAGCGATAGTATTTTCAACGGCATCTCAGAGCCCAAGGGAGACCGGCAATATAGGAAACAGATAAGTTAGAGTTAGAAGTGAAATAGTGAGAGAGGGAGAGGGGAGAAGAGAGGGGGTGGTGCAATGGGAAAGGACAGGGAGGGTAAACAGGAGAGACTGTCTCCAACGAACAGGAGATCTCTCACAATGGGGAAGATAAATCACTAGACATTTTACCGATAAGAAAATAAGGTACATGTACAAAGGACACACAATAACCGTAATTATAAACTCACGGAGGGATTCTTATTTCAGAATCAAGTTCTTGGCGGGGTAAGGGTCTCACACAGTGTCCCAGTCCATCCCACTCCGCACTTCTCTAGGGAAAGGCAGGAACACTGCAAGAAACTCACTTGAAAATGAACAGTACCTTGTGGGTAATAACCCATCAGAGTTTTCCATCGGCAAACCACTCTGAGAGAAGTTAACATTCCCAGAAGAATATAAATGGACAATTCTATTCCGGCGCGACCTCCTCTTCCTTGTCGTTCTTCGCAGGACTTTCCCGAGTCGGGTCTGGACATTGCGATGCAGAGGTGTTTAGTAAACGCCAAGCACGGAGAGCTTTTCTCAGCAGGGTCGGCGAGGTAAAGGAGTGTCTCCTACCATCAAATCTAAAGTTGACTGAGGCAGGGGACCCCCAGGCATATGGGATCTCTCTGTCTCTCAGCACTTTGCAGCTAGAAGCGAATTCTCTGCGCCTCATCAATGTCCCTGGCGAGAGGTCCTGGTAGACAGTGATGTTCTCATAAGGGTTAGGCAGAGGGGACCCTTGTCTCATCCGTTTAAGTAATAGCTCAGCAATCCCCGGATATCTCATATGTACCAGCACATCTCTAGGTACCGACTGAGGGAGATTCTGCGGCTTTGGGATTCGAAATGCTTTGTCTATAGTCAGTTCTGCCACAGGTAGCTCAGGAAGAGCAGCAGTTAAGAAAGCGACAGCAGCCGCTCTCGCGTCCGGTGCATTGCCCTCCTCCGACATCCCCCTGATTTTAAAGTTGTTGCGCCGGAGTTGATCTTCTATGTGATTCAGAGCGCCAGAGAATGATCCCATTTCACGGTCTAGTCCCTCATGGTTGTCTGCCAGAGCATTGTGGGCTTTTGCTATTTCACCCATCTTAGCCTCTAGATGTGATGTTTTGGCAGTAAGCTCTCCTATGTCCTCTCTCATTGTGCCGATCAGAGCCGCCATATCTGTCATAAGGGAGGCTTTGAAAGTCTCTAGGCAGTCTTGCAGGACCGCCTGTGTAACTGGGGAATCGCCGCTCGCGGCCGGGTCCCTTCTCTCTGAAGGACGGCGAGACCTCAAATCATGTTGTGGCCGGTCATGCTGTACCTCATCAGGCGCCATCTTTCTTGGGGAGTCCCGCTGCTGCTCCGCGCCAAAGTATTCCGTGAGCCTGTGCTCAGTCCTGCGCTTAGCTGGATTCGGTTTAGGCATCTCCTCTGTATCGCGGGAGGTCCCGGTAACCGTTGGTTAAAGTTATTAGTGGGAAAAGTCGTTCAATTGCCGTGTGAGTGGATCTGCCAGCGGAGCTCTCCTAGACTGCGACCAGCGCCATGAGCTGCTGGGCACGCCCCCCTCAAAAATGAATCCTTTAATGGCGACAGAAGGCTGCCATTTATGCAAGTGGGTGATACCTGTTAGAAAGACTTTTGTGTGAGTGAGTCTAGTGTTGGCCAGCTGTAAGGGAGACCTCAGGAAGAAAAATGGTCTGCCCAGCTGAGAGCACAAAAAGAGGGAAGCAGCTCTAGGAGAGGCCCTTGTAAAAGATCACTAACATTCATAAGTAAATTGCCAGTGCCGAAACCACTATGTATGTGCCTCTGTGTTATGCAGAAAAGAGAATCAAGTGTACGACCAGATACCCTTTGTACATAGTTCTTTTTACTGAAGAATAAACCTATGTTGTCCTCAACTTGTCTTGGGTCCGCATACTGGGAATAAAAGGATCTGAGATTGTACAGAACACAACCAGCCTGACTATAAAGGTGTCTACAGTAACCACAGTACCATCACACAAACACAGAATCCACAAATATCTGTAATGTGTCAGGGTGTTAAAGGAGGAGAACTCACCCAATGTGTACCACCTCACGGCACGTTACAAATCTTCATTAACTTGCCTTCTAATTGAGCCAACAGATCACTTATATACACTGGCAATAAAAATTATAGAACATCACACAATTTCTTTAATGTTATGGTACCTTTACACGCCGCCACAACAGGATGGATACAACCCGCTACAGGCTACAAATGTAGCTTGTCGCGCCAATATCGCCCGTAGTAGCGGCGTCTGAAGACGGGACGACACAGCCGGCTACAGATACCTCTGTATCCGTGCACTGCCCATAAACATATGGCTACATCGCCGATTGTAGCGAGCTGTATCGGCGTGTAAAGAAGCTACAGAAGGGAACTCGGGACATCCGGCGATGTAGCTGCAATGTGGCTAAGGCGTCACCCAGGCTCCGTGATACCGCGCCCCTTCAGCGATCATTGGTGGAAGATGCTGCGTTACGATTGGTAGTCGCTGCATAGGGAGGCATATTTAAGGAGCTGACCAGTCACACTACACAATTGCTCGAGCGTGCTGTATTACTCAGCCTCCTGCGATGCCTGCCCAATCATGATGTTCTGGCTTTGTCCTATCAGCGTACGGACGTCTTGTAATCCACAATTGTGGCACGCCTATGTGCTGTCTCTGCTGCACCAGGTCCGCCCATATTAGCTTGTTGTAGCGTTGTGTAAATGAGGTACGCTGAGCTACAGATGGCTACTTGAGACACCCGGCGATGTAGCTAGCTGTAAATGTAGCGTAGCGTAGCGCACCTTGTGGCGGCGTGTGAAGAGGGTGCGGTTCCCGTTGGTAACCGTTCGCCCGTGCTCGTGCACGTGAAGTTGCCGTTGGTATCCATCCTGTTGTGGCGGCGTGTAAAGGTACCATTAAGGTCATTGTGTTGTTCTATATGAAATATCCTAACATGGATAAATTAGCTGTATTTTAAGATTATTTCATAAATTGAATATATTCTAAATCACAGACTAAAAATGTAAATGAGATAAATGAAAAAGACACAGATCAAAATTAGAGAACACTTTCAGATACCTGCAAACTATTGGTGTTAATCTGGCACCTGGTGCTAATTACCTTAATTATTTGACAAGCCCTATTCAACTGGCAGCCTAACTTTCCAGTTTGCACTCATTTTGCAAAAATGGTGTGGTATTGCAAAGTGACTGAAACCCTCTGGCAGCAGTTTTGTCCAGATGAAGCCAAAGAGGTCATCCTATCAGCCATAGCAACAGAAGATGGTCATTCCAAGTCTGTGAATTCTATATTGTATCTTTACAACATCACAAACACATTCAAGTCCCCCAAGAAGGCTGGTCGCCTTCAAAAGACAAATGCAAGAGAGGACAGGATAAAGCCGAGACTCTTTATGGGTGATCACTTCAACACTACAGCTGGAATAGCTTGCCAGTTCAGTATTGAACAGTGTAAGGATCTGTCTCACCATACAGTGTCACGACGTTTAAGAGCATTTGGATTGAAAGCCCACTCTGCAGTGACCAAACCTCTCATTAGGAGAAAGAATCAAAAGGCTAGACTCACCTTTGGTGAGGAGCATGTTGTGTTTATAGAGGAGAAGTGGTTCACAGTACATTTTAGTGATGAAAGCAAGTTTAATTTATTTGAGTCTGATGGGAAACATTATGTATGTCATAAAACTGTGGAAAGACTGAACCCAAAGTGTGTAAAGAAGTCAGTGAAAGGTGGTGGAGGAAGTGTCATGGTTTGGGGAATGTTTTCTGCTGCAGGGGTTGGACCTCTCATACAGCTACATGGCAGAGTGAAGTGTCTATCAGAACCTTCAACAACACATGGTTCCTTACTTGCGTTCAGCGCTAAATCAGCCAGCAATTTTCATGCAGGACAATGTCCCCTGTCACATAACAAAATGGAAAAGCAGTTCCTTGAAACAGAAAACATTGAAACAATTAAATGGCTGCCCAGAGTCCTGATCTAAACCCCGTAGAAAACTTCTGAAAAATCCTCAGTGAAAAAATTATTGCCAAGAAACCCAGAAGAGTCACAGAGCTGTGGAAGAGACTTGAAGAAGAGTGGGCCAAAATCCAAATAGAGCAGTGTGAGGGACTAGTGATGCCCTGTGGCCACAGATGTTCTGAAGTCAAAGCAAAGGCCTGTACACAGCAAAGGCCTGTACACTTCCTACTGATGGGGGACTGTTGTGACCTTCACATTTAGTTTTAAACTTTCTCTGTCTATATTCATTGCTGTTCTCTAATTATAATCATCACGTTTTGTGTAATATATACGTTTTATGTTGATAAATTCTGGTTATTTTGGAAAACTCTGTTCTAGGGGCATGGTGTACCCCTTACACAAAAACCGGCAAATGTTCATCAATGTAGATTAGATTCTGTCTGAAAAAAAATCAAGTGATCATACATTGGTGTCTAAGTTTGATTGCCAGTGTACTTGTTCTGCCTTCTTCCATGTCTGATGCTGGGTAGATTCCAGCATACAGCTAAACCCTTGTTCACATCCCAAGTAAACAGACTGTGAGTTTCGGTAGCCTTAGTTTATTTGGTGTAATGATGCGAATTTGGCGGTTAATAACTACAATATAAACAATCTGAGTCAGTACTGGGCACATAACAGAAACCAGCACAGTGATAATACAACACAGGGTACAATTAACATGAATGACTTGCGCAAAGTTCATTGCAAAAGGCACTATTCTATACAGAGATACAGTCCCTGACAAAAGTTATGTCGCTTATCCATGTTATGTAAGTAAAAGCTTATAACCTGATGTTAAATTCCTCCATTGGTTTTATAAATTACTTTAATTAAATTATTAAAAGCTGAAACCCTCCCAAATGTGGTTTAGGTTAAGAAAATAAATTGGCATCAATGCTGAAATATTGATCATTTAATGAACACAGAACGGTCAGATTTTGGCAAGATAAAAGTTTTGTCGCTTGGTCATATAATGCACCCAATCCTAGTTTACATCCTCACCTGTGCTCAGTAAATAATTGGTTAATTAGTGGGTGTGTATAAAAAGAAACCCAGTACCCCAGACCTTCACTTGAACTGCAAGTTGAGCTCTGATAAGATGTCAAAAATCCACCCTGCAACCAAAGCCTTGATTATCAAGAGGCTGAAGGCCAGATCCACTGCAGAGGTGGCTGGCACCTTTAATGTGTCTCAGAGTCAAGTACAATGAATTAAAAAAAGATTTGAAGAGACTGGAGATGTGTTTGACAAGTCCAGGTCCGGCAGACCCCGCAAGACGACTGCTCAGGAGGAACGTTTGTTGGTTAGAAAATCCAAAGCAAGCCCCTCTTCCACTGCAGCAGAGCTCCAACAGGCCTGGTCACCTCAAGTCCCTGTGTCAACTAGAACAGTTTGCAGGATTCTGTCTTGAAATTGCCTCCATGGTCGAATCACACTCAGAAGGCAGCACTAAACAAAAGGCAAATAAAAATTTCAGCATTGATGCCAATTTATTTTTTTAACCTAAACCACATTTCAGAGGGTTTCAGCTTTCAAAAGAGTAATTTATACAACCAATGGATGAATTTAACGTCAGGTTATAAGCTTTTATTTACATTACATGTATAAGTGACATAACGTCTGTCAGGGACTGTATATTCTAACTGTATACAATGCAGGAGCATTAGCTAAAATGGAGGATTACAAGGCATAACACACTCCTATTACACAGTACTTTCTGTCACAGCAGCTGAAACATAACCTGCATACACAGATTCTAGCACAAGCATATAGTTTATACTTCAACTCTCACCGGACTTAGCTGAACGGGAGGAGTAGTTGTAGAGAAGGAAGCAAGAGCCAGGGACATGTGTTTTATCTCTCTGTAGCCCGGAAAATGTCTGCAAGTCTCTTCTTCTTCCCGGGGAAGCAGGGGGGCGGTCCCTAAGGATACACTAAATCTTAAAGGGGAAGATGCCTGTAGAAATGCAGTCAGCCTGTGTTAAACACATTTAAACATAATAAAAGGATAACAGATTACCTCTAGGGGCTGTAACAAGTGTAACACCACAGATACTTTCTTTACTGTGCATAAATGGGCAGAACTGTACTGTATAATGTAACATTGTTGATAGCAGTGAACATGATGGATTGACGTTCAAAGGATTAAAAGTACATGTATAATGTATATGTATTTAATGTTGGGGAACACTTGTCTTGTATATATTTAAAAAAAAAAAACAACAAAAACATCTTTCTAGTGCAATAAAACTAGTAAACAAAACATTCAGCAGAAATGCTAAAACTGTGCACATAGCAGGAACGTAAGAATAAGAGAATAGTAGGAGTGCTGAGACCCAACTAAATGGAAGACAGTCATTTGTAAGAGTGTGAAGGACAGTCTCTTCTAACAACTAACAACATGATTAGTCCTCTTCCTCTTTAAAAAGGACCGATTCATTCACCGCATTGTTCAACTGTGCAGAGTCAGGGGTGGGTTTCAGCTTTTACGTTGTAAAATATGATGTCTCCACAGAATGAAGATGATAAATTGTATTACATGAACACGATCTATGGGACAGTCCCCGGCACCAGTGTCCATCGTATTGAGATCCCGGTGAGATGTGAAATGCAGGTCAACGAGACTCTTGACCTCAGTTTCCAGCCTAAAGTCACCGATGTTGTCTCTTTCGGACATTACGATGTATCACTGAGACTCTACGAAACCAGCGACTTTATCGACCCGGTAACTACATATCCACATGAGGTGGACATTCACGGCAGCCTCCACGTGGAGTTCAGGGTGGAGTCGGATGATGAAAATCTCCAAATACTTGTTGAGAGATGCCAAGCTTCTCCATCACTGGAGGAATCAGAGCAGATCTACAATCTCATCCAACATGGGTAAGTAACATAATGGAGTGTACAATTACAATAAACACCGCCAGCAAAATGGCCACAGTAACATTGCCAATAGAATGTCTCTAAAATCAAAACCAGCAATGTGTCCCCACTGAATGGGCTGTCCCGAGACTCTCACTTCTGCATCAGAGAGGCCTGTGCAACGGGCAAGAGGCACACTTTTCAATAAAATTAATGGGAACCAGATATGCATCAGATTTCGTGTAAGACTTTCATGTTCTTCTCTTTCCTAAAATCTTAGTAAAATCTTGTATTCTTCATTTCAGCTGCTCCCAGGACTCTACTCTACAGTCTCATCAGGTCACAGATCAGCGGCTGCAGCGCTTCAGCGTTCATGTATTTAAGTTTGACAACTTTACGGAAGTTTATCTGTCCTGTAATGTCATAATCTGTCACAATGGAACAGTCCCGAACCGCTGCACCCAAGGCTGCCTCACCCCGAGACACAGACGTGACACCCGCAGCTCCAGAGTGCAACTCCAATCAGCCAGGCTATCCCAGGGGCCCATCAGGATCTCGTCAGGTAAGAGTATTTTACATACTTTTAAGAATTATTTTCCAGGGAGACCCAGGATAGAGATTTCATTCCTGCATAAACCCTATCCATAAATACAGGCCATGCCCAAACACTGTCAGCTACAGCATTACAGTGACATCAGTGCACCAGCAGGTTGCACCATAAACAAGGGCACTTAAAGGGATTGTCCATTGTTGGCCAAACCCTTATTAAATGCAAAAGTTACTCAAATGAAATAATTAGATAGATATCAGCGCTGTTCCTATCATCTATAATCATTACACCTATGCCCAGTTCTAGTCACACTGTAGCCCCTGCCATACTGTGACATGTGGGCCCTGATGCTCTGTGGCTCTATCTGGAAACGTTTCTGGCAAGGACCATTTCTTATACATATCACTGACCGCAGTAGTCCTGCCTGTATCTTCACTATCTCTTGTCTCCTTCCTACAGATCGGCCCCACAATCCTCCTACAGTCCCGGTGTCGGCCCTTGTGGTGGTGATCGGGGTCTTCGGTCTCTTGTCGGTACTTGGACTGGTTTTACAGAAGCTTCACTACAGGAGACGGGACTACATCCTGCTACAGAACATGGCAACTAATTGATTTTTTTTCTAGTTTCATTATTCAAAGTCATCAAATCCATATCATCAGCGATATTAATAGATTTTTTTTTCTATCAGAAAAAATTACTGATTCTTATAATATGATTCTGTGTGTGGAATAAAGTAATTGAAATAAAGTGTAATTTAATATATAAAGCTGAGTGCCTGTATATATGTATCATAGCCCCACCCCCTCCAGATAACTACATCATCACCAACCCCTCCAGGTACCCCTGCCAACTTCTTAGCCCATCCCTCCATACTTCTGCCCATTTTATAGCTCCACCACTCCGGTTGGCACCACCCACTTCATAGCTCCACTACTCGAGTTGGCACCACCCACTTCATAGCTCCACAGTTAGTTACTATGCCCGGGCAACACCAGGCTTTACAGTTAGTTTAATATAAAACAAAAAATATAGAAACTTTATGATTATAACATATTGTGGTGAATCGTGACCTGAACCTGGCAGCTCCACAGCGCCTCCTGTTAAACCCAGGTCAGTCAGAGAACTGCCTGAGGATAAAGAAGGGCCGAAGCTGCCTTGCCTGTGCTGGTTTATTAAGGCACCTCTCAGTGAGTGTGGTATATGCCTTCTAGCCCGGAGCTAGAAGCACATATAATCTCCTCCACCCCGTCACTGCCAGAGGCCCTGAATAACCCCAAGCACAAATGCTGCCACCAGCTTCTGGTTTAATATAAGTCCGGTCCGTGGTCGGGCTTATATTGGGTCAGAAACCAACCCAGGTAGCGTTAAATGAGCACACGGACGTGGGGAATCGTGATCAAGATAAAAAGAGCAACTCTAGATTAAATTTATATTTTTAATCACCCTAATGGTACACTAGATATTAATATTTACAGTTATTATTCAGATGTTACAAATATTACAGTCAGATATGCCAATAAAAGGAGGAATGGATACACAGAATTACACACACATGTGATCAGTTACCTTAGTGCTGATGGCTCCACAAGGGCGGCGTGATGCCAATCTGTTCCTGGGTAATCTCTGGCCTTGATGGAAAAATGCCCATTCAGAAGAAATACAAGGTGGAGATGGGGCAGATGATTTTTATACATTATGGGCTGACCCCTGTCTCCACCCATCTCACACCTCTGGGATGTCTCACAACTCCCACCCCTCTGAGGGGAGATATGGACACCCGAATTCTATAATGTTCCCTAGCCGTATCCATGGGCATCGCAGACGGAAGATAATACTTTCATATTTTTAGTTATGATTTTATCTTCGTCTGGATGGGAAACATGCCTACTCTGAGAACACCCTACTAGCCAATATCCTGTTTAGGTGGCTTACAGTTATCCTACATCCATGTGAATACCATGCTTGTCACCGCCTAGACGTCACAATCATGGATCTACGCTTGCCATGTTCATAGACCGCACGGCTCATGAAATATTAAGGTTATAGTCATGGTGCCTTCTTGTCTGCGCCTGAAAAGGAATTTCCTCTCTTCTGCCATTTGGAAAGTGTCACCTAATTTTACATCTCCTCAGAAGTCCAAGACACCTGGCTAAAATACCTTCCTAGCTGATTGCATATCAAAGTTGAGGATGAGCTCCTTTTGGTGGCCTTGTTGGCTGGCAGCTACGTGCTAATTGATTTGCTGCTTGCCAGGGATGAAAGGCTACCAAGGGTGGGGGCTCATCTCTGTGAGTGAGATGTGTCAAATTGCTTTCTGGATGGAATATGGGGAATATGGCAATTCCTTACCAATATTCATCACACCTCCCCCTTTTAGACGGCGCTAGGGGATGGCACATTCCTGTGTTTCCCCGTGCGCCCGTCCGCTACCTCCCCTTGGCGGTGTAACCCATCAGCGTTACCGTGGTCCTGGTCACTCTTGTGGCTAATGGTGAAGTTGTGTTCCTGGAGCGCAAGGCTCCCATGTAACAACCTTCCATTCGTCACGGGGACCGTGTGTAACTGGTGAGGGGGTTGTGGTCTGTCCCCACGATGGAGTGGCGTCCACACACGTGTGGCTGCAGACACTGCGGGGCCCACACCATTGCCGGAAACTCCCTTTTCCACCGTGGAGCAGGCCGCCTCCCTCCCTGGATCCCACAGTACCCTCTCTCCTCTGGTGGTGGAGACAGCCGTCTCCGCGAGGTGGCTTGGCACCTCAGGACTGGCACTCGCTGGTAGTGCAGTCTCAAACCCCTGGCTAGGCATAGCCAGAAGCGGAGCAAAGGCCTCACTCCCACAGAGACCCTCTGGGACCTGTTCTGGATCAGACATGGGTTCAGTTATCCCTCGACAGAGTGAGGGCCCAGAAAGCAGTGTACGACCTGCATTCTCGCTCCTCAGTCCACGGGTGACAGCGACTTGGACAGCTGTTTCCCCGGGGAATAACATCACCTCCCCATCGGCCCTACTGGCCTGTAACCACTCTTTCCTGTCATGCTGACAGGCCAGGGATACAGCTTTCCCATCATCCTGACCGGCCGGGGATACAGCTTTCCCATCACCCTGACAGGCCGGGGATACAGCTTTCCCATCATCCTGACAGGCCGGGGATACAGCTTTCCCATCATCCTGACAAGTTAGGGGCAGCCCCTGCCTCTCATCTTGACAGGTCACGGGAAACGTGTCCCCACCCCTCTGACAGGTGTTGGGCACTGAGGTCCCATCACTCTGACAGACCGGGGGTACCCCTATGGCACCCGGACAGGGCATGGGTACAACTTTCCCATAGCCCTGACCGGTTGGGGGTACCATTCTTCTATCATCCAGACAGGTTATGGGCTTGAGCCGCCCATCCCCTTGACTGGCTGTAGGAACACCTGCCCCACTGCCCCAACACGGTATGGGGATCGCCTCCCCATCTCCGTGGCAGTCAGTGAGCACAACTGCATGTTGGTCCCTGGGCCACACCTCCGGTGACCCCTGCTGGACCGTTACCTTGCACAGCCGTCCTTGGTCCCAGACCACCTGCTTGAGGCCTGAGTCCAAGGGAGGCTGTGCCACCCGCTCCTTGAGCGCTTTCAGGCTGACGTCAACTCTTGACGCTACCTGACACCCCTGACGAGACGTGGTCAGAGTAGAAGCAACTGCCACGTCCTCCGTCAGTTCCACGGGACCTGTCTCCTGGCCTCCGTGTAGACCTTCCCCACTGCCCTGACAGGTTATGGGGACCACATCCCCATCCTCCTGGCAGCCAGTGGGTACAATTACCGGTTGGTCCCTGGGCCACACCTCCGGTGACCCCTGCTGGACCGTTACCTGGTACAGCCGTTCTTGGTTCCGGACCACCTGCTCCTGGAGAGCTTCCAGGCGGTCGTCAGCCCCTGACGCCACCTGACACCCCTGACAAGACGTGGTCAGCGAAGAAGAAACTGCCACGTCCTCTGTCAGTTCCCCGGGACCTGTCTCCTGGCCTCCGTCTGACTCCGCAGCCACTTGGTCTGAAGGGGAGAAGCCACTGAACCTCCGCGAGGTCCCCTGGGCTCCAGCACCCCCACTCCTGGTGACAGCGGCTATGGCTGCTGTAACCATGGGCAGTGCCTGCTTCCCCTCCGCTCCTGACCAAGTCGCCGGTTCAGGCGGACTATCCTGGCCTCCTGACATCCCGGTGGTGGGGGGTTCCTGCCCTGGGATCTCACCTGGTGGCTTCACTTCTCCTGTGACAGCCCCATACTCCCTGACATGTTCCACCCCTTGCAGCTCCTCAGAGCGCAGCGTCTGGGCCTTACCTGGCAGCACCACATTCCCTGTGGGTACTCCGACCTCGACCGCTGACTCCCTGGCTACAATACCTTGCTGATTGCAGCAGAGAGCAGTGTCACAGCCATCTGTGTCTGCCCCTTCTGCAGCTCTCAGCGCCCTCTGTCTCCCCTCTGAGAACAAAAGGTGTGCTGGCTGATCCTGGCCTAAGGCCATTCTACAATTCCCTTTATCTTCCTCCCCCCTCCCTGTCACTGTCAGCCCTTTGTGTACTGTGTTGTGTGGAGTGTCACTGCAAACATCATCAACATCGTCAATAATAACATCATCATTAATAACGTCATCCCCATCAACACTCCCAAAATTGGACAGTACACATTCTGGTGGATCAGAACTGGGGGGGTCAGTGGCCACATACTTGGACACTAGCCGCCCCAAGTCTGACCCAAGCAATACATTCGCCGGGATATTAGCAGAGACCCCCACCTCCCTCACTCCCCTCCCCGCACCCCAGTCCAGATAAACCCGGGCAACAGGCAATGCGGGTTCCACGCCTCCAATTCCGGAGACGGCGAGGGACTTTCCGGGGATCAAGTCCTGGGGGGAGACCATCTCTGGTCGCACCAAAGTCATCTCTGCGCCGGTGTCCCGCAGTCCCATGGCCACTGAGCAGCCTATGGTGACGGGTTGAAAATTGTCAAGGGACCTACCACCACCCCCACCCTCACAAAAAACAGTGGCCGGTTTTGGGGACGGTGTCTTATGGCGCTGAGGACACATGGCCTTGAAGTGTCCTGGTTGGTTGCAGAGGTGACACCGTCTGGGTTCTGCTGCCAACCTGGAGAGGGTAACAGGGGGTAATAGAGGGGCTGCCCCCTGCATTCTGGGGGCTGGGGTCACGGGTGCAGGGTTGGTCTTACCCCCTCTCCAGGTGCTGCTGCTGGTCCTCCTGGTCTCAGGTACTCGGTTGTTGGTGTACTCGTCTGCCAGGACCGCTGTCTCACAGGCCCCCTTCGGTTTCCGGTCGCGGATGAACTGTTGAAGGTCCTCGGGACAGTTCCACAGGAATTGCTCCATCACGAACAACTCCTGCATCTCCTGGGCTGTGCTGCGCTCCAAACCTTTGATCCAGTGGTCAGCTGCTCTCAGGAGGGCCCGCATGTGGTCGGTCCAGGTTTCCTTTGGACCCCTCTGCAGGCTTCGGAACTTCTTGCGGTAGGACTCCGGGGTGAGGTTGAACTGTCGGATCAGGGCCTTCTTGATGCTCGCATAATCCGGCGACTCCCCGGCAGGGAAGTCCCCCAAGGCTTTCATGGCGTCACCCTCAGACGGGGGGTCAGGTACTGGGCCCACTGGCCTGAGTCCAGGTTGTACTGCCTGCAGGTCTGCTCAAAGGCCAGCAGAAAGCTATCCAGGTCTCCGCCTGCCTCCAGAAGGGGAAAGTTCTCAACTCGGACCTTCGGTGGCTTGGGCTCCTGGTTGGCTGGAACGGGCTGCGAGATCCCGAGCTGAGCCAAGCGGAGCTGGTGCTGGCGATCTGCAGCCTCACGTCGCTCTGCAGCTTCACGCTCTGCAAGTCGCTCTGCAGCTTCGCGCTCCGCAGCCTCACGTCGTTCTGCAGCTTCACGCTCTACAGCCTCACGTCGCTCTGCAGCTGCACGCTCTGCATGTCGTTCTGCAGCTTCACGCTCCACAGCCTCGCGTCGTTCTGCAGCTGTCATGAGGGTCTCGTAGGCGCTCTGGTCTCCAGCTACAAGTCGAGCCAGAGCAGCTCGAAAAAGGGCATCCGAGCCCATCTGGCTGGAGCGACCAGCAGGTGGTGATCTGCCCACTGCGGGGCTGAGGACAGGGGGTATTGGCCCCACTGCAGAGTCGACCACTGGGGATTGGCTCCTTGAGGACCTGTGCATGGTATCCTCCTCGCCTAGACCAACAGTGTCCTCCACCACCTCTTCCATATCAGCCACAGCAAGTGCCCTCTGCAGCGCTTGGCTCCTGGTACCCTGGGCCAGTTTAGCACCTCCTGGTCACTGACACACAGCTGCAACCTGATGCACCCACACACCTTATATTTGCACTCTGACTGTCTAGTGTTGAGTTGATCTTAGGACCCTGACAGCAAAAGCTACTGCCAGCAGTCCTTAGTGTTAGGGAGTTGGGTCCACAACACTATTATCTTGATCCCACCGCTGCCACCACTTGTGGTGAATCGTGACCTGAACCTGGCAGCTCCATAGCGCCTCCTGTTAAACCCAGGTCAGTCAGAGAACTGCCTGAGGATAAAGAAGGGCCGAAGCTGCCTTGCCTGTGCTGGTTTATTAAGGCACCTCTCAGTGAGTGTGGTATATGCCTTCTAGCCCGCAGCTAGAAGCACATATAATCTCCTCCACCCCGTCACTGCCAGAGGCCCTGAATAACCCCAAGCACAAATGCTGCCACCAGCTTCTGGTTTAATATAAGTCCGGTCCGTGGTCGGGCTTATATTGGGTCAGAAACCAACCCAGGTAGCGTTAAATGAGCACACGGACGTGGGTAATCGTGATCAAGATAAAAAGAGCAACTCTAGATTAAATTTATATTTTTAATCACCCTAATGGTACACTAGATATTAATATTTACAGTTATTATTCAGATGTTACAAATATTACAGTCAGATATGCCAATAAAAGGAGGAATGGATACACAGAATTACATACACATGTGATCAGTTACCTTAGTGCTGATGGCTCCACAAGGGCGGCGTGATGCCAATCTGTTCCTGGGTAATCTCTGGCCTTGATGGAAAAATGCCCATTCAGAAGAAATACAAGGTGGAGATGGGGCAGATGATTTTTATACATTATGGGCTGACCCCTGTCTCCACCCATCTCACACCTCTGGGATGTCTCACAACTCCCACCCCTCTGAGGGGAGATATGGACACCCGAATTCTATAATGTTCCCTAGCCGTATCCATGGGCATCGCAGACGGAAGATAATACTTTCATATTTTTAGTTATGATTTTATCTTCGTCTGGATGGGAAACATGCCTACTCTGAGAACACCCTACTAGCCAATATCCTGTTTAGGTGGCTTACAGTTATCCTACATCCATGTGAATACCATGCTTGTCACCGCCTAGACGTCACAATCATGGATCTACGCTTGCCATGTTCATAGACCGCACGGCTCATGAAATATTAAGGTTATAGTCACGGTGCCTTCTTGTCTGCGCCTGAAAAGGAATTTCCTCTCTTCTGCCATTTGGAAAGTGTCACCTAATTTTACATCTCCTCAGAAGTCCAAGACACCTGGCTAAAATACCTTCCTAGCTGATTGCATATCAAAGTTGAGGATGAGCTCCTTTTGGTGGCCTTGTTGGCTGGCAGCTACGTGCTAATTGATTTGCTGCTTGCCAGGGATGAAATGCTACCAAGGGTGGGGGCTCATCTCTGTGAGTGAGATGTGTCAAATTGCTTTCTGGATGGAATATGGGGAATATGGCAATTCCTTACCAATATTCATCACACATATTGTAACACAACAACTTGTATAAAGTACAGCCCCAGTGGTGAGGAATACATGAAGTACAAAGATTGTGTCTGCTCACCTGTCTTCCTTCTCTTGTGTTCCTTCCTTTCAGCATGGATCCCTCCGGGTTTCAGGCTGCCTCCAAACACATCAAGTAATTATCCCGCGAGTGTCAGAACTTGGCTCTCCGAGTTTTTAATAAAATCTCCATTTATTAAAAATTGGTTAAGAACTATTTTTTGCACATAAAATTCCAAAAGGTCAACATATCGTGGTCTTTAGGTGACACATTTCGGCTGCTGAGTAGCCTGGATCATGATCATAGTTCATAGCAGAAAATGGACTGTTAAATTAGTCCTTTCAGAAACCAAAATGGATTACTACTGATTGGACACACCAGGATAAGTCCGTACTGATTCTTGTTCCGCCCATTACATAGGTTTACTCCACTCCAAAGGTTAATCCAACTGCAGTAACAAAATCATGCTTGGAAAATGATACTCCCATATAAGCTTAATTTATCTAATGCCATTGGTTTATAAAATATTACATAGTAGAATAGAATTATAATGAATGCTTCTCATATACGTAAAACTCATCTAATTGCAATAAAAAAAAAATAAAAAAAAATAAAAAAAAAAATATATATATATATATATATATATATATATAATATAAATATGTGGCAAAATAGTGTTTTATAGATTTGGCACAGTCACAGATAATGATGATGATCTTATACTTGTCTGGCCCACAAGGGTCTGGGTACTCAGGCATCGGGCGGTCGGGTGCAGGGATGTCACAGGTGGTCGGTGACTGAGCCTGTGCCCTTGCGGTGACAATAAAAAGAAGAAAAAGAAAAATAATAAAGTTTATGAAGTTCGTGACGCCACCTGTAGGTCCGGTGATGGCACCGGCGCTGCTGTAACCTCCGGGGTGCTGGGCGGCAGCAAGATGTCGTAGCCCTCTACAGGTAGGGCTGAGTCCCCGGGGTATTGGAAGTAGCAATTGTGGTATAGGGCAGCGTAGCCACTGTGGAGCAAAGCAGGTAAATCACAGTTCTCTGAGAAGAAGCACAGACACATTGCTCACTCTGAACGGGTACTTTACTTTGGTAATCTGCAGGGTTACAGGGTAATGCAGTTCTTTCAGCTAATGTAGTAGACCGGGTGGTTCTGGCAATGAGCAGTGTCCCTCTGAAGCTCCACTGGTGTTCCTTCTCTATCACTTCCTCTGTGCTGCCCTGCACAGATCCCACTTCTGGAACCAGGCCCGTCGGGTGATATGGGAACCCTTTATCTCTCCAAAGGTGAACCCAACCCAGTTTAGCGCTTCTGGTGGAGACCGTGTTTGGTTTGGGCGGTTGGATCATGCTCCTATGAAGCTTGCGACCACGCCGGTAATTTGCAGCTCAGGGATGGACCTCTGATCCACATTGGAGCCGGTACCCCGCTTCGGACTGGACCAGGGTATTTGGTTACCCTCTATCTGCCCCTTTCTCTTTTGGGCCACCAGGTGGAGGTGTCCTCCCTCTTAGCTTCTCCTTCTCCGTTTCAGCTCTCACTCCAACTTTGTCTGCTTCTGTCTCTTCACTCTCTCTGACCGACTTTTCCCTCTTTCCCCACTTACTATATAACCTAGCTTCTCCACCCACCGGGACAGGTTACCCTAGTAACGGGCGCCTGATTGGTCCCCTATCACTAGGTGTGTATGTGTGGTGCTGGAACTTCAGGCTTCTACTACCCCTCACCAGAACAAAGCATACTGCACCTTCTGTTAGGGGTGCAGTACCCTTTTGTAGTGCGCTGACTAGCGGGGCGCTACACACTCACATATGATGACACACTCACAGTTGATGATGAAGCATACTCCTTTACTTAAAGTGACAGTTACCTCCATAAACCTCCTAAATTACTATAGTGCGCACCCAACAGCTTCAATAATGCAATAAACAAAGTTTAATTATTGAGCCTATTTGCTGTGGATGTTGGCTCACTTATAAGAACCGTTGGTGCCCTTTAGTATAATGAGCACAGCTAAATCCCCTAAACAACAGTTCTCTTAATAACTGTATATAAAAGAACAAGAACAATAAGCCTTAGCCATATTTACCCACTACTTGTTGTTGGTTACAGGATCCAGCATTGGTTGCAATGTTTAGTTGTGAAGATACAATGAGTTGGGAGTCAAAATCTTCCTTGTAGAATCGGATTGATGTGAAGACCTCTGAGCTAGTGAGTTGTCGGAATTCTGCCTTTTATGCAAAAAAAACGGATCCAGCAATATTACGTTCTGGCTAATGCATTTTGAATGGAGCTCCGGAAATTTGTGGTGACTTGTGGTTTTGTCCAGATCCGGCAAATCTGGCACTTCATGATTATTTGAAAACCGCAGTTAGCAGCAGTTCTGCTCCGATGCTTGAAGTGCCCGATTTGCCGGATAAGGATGAAACCGCAAGTCACCGCAAATTTCTGGAGCTCCATTACAAATGCATTAGCCAGAATGCAATGTTGCCACAATGTTGCCAGATCTGGGTTTTTTTTTTGCAAAAAAAGGCGGAATTCTGTTAGATTTTCAAAATGCTGATGTGAAAGTAAAAAACCTGAAGTAAAAAAAAACTGAAATGCCTGAACCGAAAAAAACGCAGATGTGAAAGTAGCCTTACTCCAGTAGACATAAGAGAGTGTTCCGAAATAATGAAATTTCAGAGAATTCCTAAAACCCAATATCAACCTTTAAGGAGTTTTGAAACATGATATCTATATATATATATAAAGCTGAGTATACATGTGTATGTGGCATAAGCCCAGCCCACTCCACAAGCCATGCCCACTCCACAAAGCAGAGTGTATGTATCAAGCCCCGCCCACTCCACATAACCACACCCACTCTGCCTAGACACACCCACTCCACAAAGCTGAATGTATGTGTTTGTATGTATCAAGCCATGCCCACTTCACATAGCCCCACCCACTATACATAGCCACACCCACTTCACAAAGCTGAGAGAGTATGTGCACACTCGCACACTCCACATAGCCATGCACACTTTGCAGCCGGCATCTACACATTTCCCCACCTCCTCCACATAGCCCCACCCTCAGGAATATTTGGTGGGGTTGAGCTATTAAGGGGCTAGGCTACAATTGGGGGCCGCACTATGAAAGGGGCAGGGCTACCGGGAGGGTTGGGGCTATGTGTAAGGGCAGAGCTATGAAGGGGTGAGGCTACTGGGAGGGGGATGGGCTATGATACATACACACTCATACATTGCCATATATAGTCAATATTACCACATATGAGCATTACAGCCATATATGGGGATTATGTCTGAGAAGGGGCGGGGCTATACATAGGGTTCAGAACTATGAAGAGGTGGGGCCACTGGGAGGGGTGACGTTATGAAGAGGCAGAGCTATGTGTAGGGACAGATCTATGAAGGGGCGGGGCTACTGGAAGGCAGCAGGGCTATGATGCATACACACACACATACATACATTACCGTATATGGGCGATTTTGCCATATATGGGCGATATTACCATATATGGGCAATATGCCCAGGCAACACCGAGCTCTACTGCTAGTAAGATATAAAGTTAAAATAATCCTCCCATTAGCATACAGCTGTTTCAGGCTTCTCATCCCTCATCAGTGTCAAGTAGGTTTCAGGATGGATGGGTGAGAGGTCTTTGACTGGTAGTTTAAGGACCTAAAGATTCTACATAAGGAGACTGCCAAGAAGGCCCCGTCACATGGGGAAACCTCGCCGACGATGTTGGCGGCGATTTGCGGTAGCGCGCGTCACTCCCGGCATCGCCGGCAAGGTGTCACACGCAGCAATGTCGCCGGCAACTTCACCGGCAAGTTGTCGCGGCTATCGCTTGCTGGGTTGTCAGCAACCCAGCAAATGATAACCCGCAATGTTGCAAATAGACAGAGTTGCCTGCAACATTGCGGTTGCCGCATCACACAGGACGATTTGGCCAGATCGCCTGAGCAACATCTCCAGGTTTCAGGACAATGTCCTGAAACCAGGCGATGTTGCTGAAGTAACTATCACCGTTGAAATCACTGTTATACAGGGCAACTCTCCGGCGATATCACTGCAACTTGGCCACGCCCCTCAGTTGCCGGCGATGTTGCCAGAGATGTTGCCCCGTGTAACGGGGCCTTTACAGTATAAGGCTATGTTCACACATTGCGTATTTTTGTGCACTTTTTTGAGCACGCTTTTCAAAAATACGCAATGTGCCTTGTGTCTGCCGGCAAAATGAATGGGTAATTCACTTTGCCGTTCAGACACTGCGTATTTTATGGGAGAAATCGCTGCTGCGTAAAGAATTGACATATCTGAGGTCTGCTATAGTGAATGCTCCTTGGATACGGGAAATCCAAATATTGATATTGTGTGCGTTTTTGGACAACCTAAATTCTAGATTATGGATGTGTACACGTTCAACTTGAGATAGGAGTCAAGTAACCCCGTTAAGCTCAGGGATATATGGTGAACTGTGCTAAGAGCTATTATTTGTAACTACCGAGCTCTGAGTCTTAGCAATGATGTGTAACTATCAAGTGTGGAGACACAGGGGTGAGTGGGTGCTCTCGTCCGCTGGCCCAACCACCTTTAGAAAGACTGTATGAACCAGGGCTCATCCCAATGAATGCCCAAACTCCTTACCTGTGGGCGGAACACTACTCAGACAATATAGGGTGAGGGAACCATACAATGGTTACACTTTATTGGATCCCCAATAGTCAAAGGCAGATAACACATACTCAGCAAAAACACACAATGTAACAAGTAACAAACTCTCTCCCTTCCGCTGGCTCATCAGGTATTAGAATCTTCGTGACTTTGGGCCTTCCAGAGCTAACTACCGCAGTTCAGCAGAACCCCACTTTTGGTGGGCTCCCACAGAGAGAGGATAGCAGCAAGCTTAGGGGGCAAACCAAACACAACAAAGTCAGTAGCCAGGTGACCAAATTGTCCCAATCTGTGCTCTTTAATTAGTCTCTGATTGTCCAGCCGAATCCTTGGATCCTAGGCTGAAGTCCTGTAGAATATGATCCAGTTATGACCCTTTAGTCAGAACCGAAGCCTTGAAGCTGAGGTCATGAAGACGTAATGTGATCCTCTGGTCGGAACCAAAGCCCCTAGGCTAAGTTCATGAAGACAGTAAAAAGAAAAAGGCGGCACTCACCGGAGTAGGCGGGATAGTTCTTTATTCCAGAAGTTCATGGAAAGACAGGGTGCAGGGAGGGGGCACGAAGGGCCAGCGGACGGACTACGACGCCGTTTCGCGACTTGTGTCGCTTCTACGGGTCCGATCATGTGGAAATGAGAGGGACACGGTGTTAAATACATATCATGCCCCGCCCACTTCCGCCAACCAGCTTCATGTTTGAAGTGGATAACTTTATCAACAAAGTCAGTAACATTACATACATTAGTAAAACCAGAACACAAAACAAATACAAAACCTGTAAAAAAGAGAATACCGATTTAAATACACTCACAGGCACCTGGAGCTTCACACACATGTGAACCTAATGTGGGCATCGCATGGGCTCCGGCACTCGTGTCTCATCGTGCGGGCACATTGCTGTCCTGGCGTTGTCGGCGCTCGACTCCTCTCGGCTGGGTGGAGGCGTGGCGACGGCCGAGGGCAAGTCTCAGAGCCAATCGTCATCGCTCTCCAGCAAAACAGACCTGAGTAGGAGAGCGCCGACGCGGCAAGGCTTAGCTCCCTACTGGTCACTATGGAGACTGTTTCTGTACTAACAGAAAGGCACCTGGAGCTCAAGATCACTACTCTGGCCGAGAAAGAGCTGAGACTGTTTTGGACAGTGATGTCATTAAGATCTTATGTGGCCTGTGACCGTGTCCCCAGAGGCCTACGTGTGATTAAGAACATGGCCTCCAATACTACCGATAAGGACTTTGTCAGACAATGGGAGCTGATACAGCTTGAATCATCAAAGAAATTCCTGGCTCTAGTTCTGGCACAAAATGAGTCAGAGCACCAGAAGGTAACTGCTGAGCTGATTACTTTGAGGCAGGAATTGGAGTCTAGGTATAAGAAAGAGAAAAGTGATAGATTCTTTGAAAAGCTGGACTCTAAACTGGTTTTACTACAAAAAGATATTAAAAATCTGAAAAGGGAAAAATTTGTTCGTGACAAAATCGATTACGAAGAAGGAAAGGTTTTTTCTTGGGGGAAGGTTGAAAATACCCCGAAAAAGAAAAATCCTTATTCCATTACCCCGAAGAAGCCTGGTACGCCCAGGACTCCTGGTAAACCAGTCCAGAAGCAACCGGATGGCAAAGCTAGCATTCATAACAAAAATAAAAATAAAAACAGGAATAAGAACAGTAAGAAGGGGAATAAACACAAGGGGACTGGCGGGTCTAGCGACATTGAGGGAGAAGATGGATCGGCCGGGAGTGATAATGAGGGATACGTGAGCGCAGGCGATAAATCTCCAGCTGGGGATATAGTCACATCTATCCCTTTAGGCAAAAAACTCGGCGAGGAAGACGGAGACGACGACCTGTTGCTGCCTCCCCCCGGGAAGCGAAAGCAAGTTTCATGGAGGAACTAGAGCCATACCTCTTAAAAATCTACAATTTGTCTAATAAGACTTTGACACCGGACATGGTCTCTGTATTGCAGAAAGGCCTTAATTTTTGTCTTGAGGACTCTTTCAGTTACTCTGAATTTCGTGAAGACTTGTTCAAGTCAATTCGTAAATTACATCTTTATAAGCACTTCGAGTCTCTAAAATGTAATCAAAGTATTGAAAAACCAAAAAATACTAGTAAAATCATGTCAAGCACTGTGGATATTGGTCCTCTTGGTTTTTTTGTGGCTGATGAAGCGCACCCCTCCATACTCGACGATGTCGAGGCCCTGCTGAGTGTAGACGGGTCGTCGGGGTCGCGAGACGGTAGCGCGGTGGCCGACTCAGTCACTATTGCCGGAAGACCGTATTTCACAGGTGGCCTGGATTCCTCATATATGCCTCCAATTGCACCTGGGAACAGTGTGGACCTCTTTGCTGAGTTGGTAGATAGGGACGTTAAAGCCCTAGTGTATCCAGACCCCGGAAAAAATCTCTCCATTACCGAGAGGAAGGCACTCGCACAAATGAAGGGGTGGCGAGATGTTGTATTTAGGAAAGCAGACAAGGGAGGGAGTGTCGTGGTACTGGATAGGGAAGCATATGTGGCTGAAGCCAAACGGCAGTTATTGAACGAGGCCACTTATAGTCCATTGAAACATGACCCCACAGAAAGCTACAAGGGTAAGTTGAGGTCGTTGTTACGCAAGTATGTGGAGTTGAATGTAATCCCTAAAAAAGAGGCGGAGAAATTATTTCCCGAGTTCCCAATTCGACCACATTGGTACTGTCTCCCGAAAGTGCATAAGAATAACACCGCGCCCCCGGGAAGACCCATAGTTTCTGCCATTGGGTCTTTGACCGAACCGCTTTCTAAGTATATAGACTGGTTCCTTCACCCCTTCATGGCAAATTTGCCATGTCTGGCGAGGGATACCAGCGACCTGATTAATAGGGTCGATCAGATAGATTGGCAAGATGGTCATCAACTAGTCTCTATCGATATTGAGAGTTTGTATACCCGGATACCACAAGGATTGGGAGTAGAGGTCATAAAAGAGATCTTAGAAGGGCAGAAAATAGAGCCGCTGGTGGTAAATTTTGTGTGTGAATCCCTGGCCTTCATACTGCAACACAATGCGTTTACTTTTTTAGGTCAGTGGTTCACTCAATTAACCGGCACAGCTATGGGGACACCAGTCGCATGTACCTTTGCCAACCTGTTCCTAGCGGTATTTGAGGAGAGGTATATTTTTTCATCCGCCAATCCCTACCTGAAGCACATTAAACACTATATACGTTATGTGGACGATGTGCTGATGGTATGGGATGGTGATGAGAAGATCTTCTCCGAGTTTATCGCTCACCTGAACGAGGTTAATACCTTCAACATGTTTTTTACATCAGTGTTTGGAGGTGTCGAGTTGGAGTTTTTAGATGTGAAATTGAATATCGTTCAAGGGTCTCTGGTAAGATCAGTACATATAAAAGAGACCGCGACCAACTCCATACTCCATTACAAAAGCGCACACCCACTACATACGAAGGAAGGCCTGCCTTATAGTCAGTTTTTGAGGTTCTTCAGAATTAATAACACGGAAGCAGGATGGCAGGCGCAAGCTGACCTTTTAGAACAGAAGTTGTTACATAGAGGTTATCCAGAAAAAGTTCTAAAACAGGCAAGGAGTAGAGCAGCCACTTCTGGAGTGCAGAGAAAGGAGGGAATCTCGGTCACGTCTAGAGTGCAAGGTAAAAAATTCTACTTTAGTTTTCGGCATGGTCCGATGTTCAAGACCATTTCTGCTGCTATCAAACGTCATTGGCACGTGATTGCGGCAGATAGGGAATTGACTAAAGAGGGTACCCCAAGTTCTGTGGTGACCTACAGGCGTTGCAAGAATCTAGGTGATGTGTTGGTTAAAAAACGTTTAACAGTTCCCCCTTCTAAAAGTACATGGCTTTCTTCTACTCCGGTGAAGGGTAACTTTAAGTGTCTCCATTGCAACTGGTGTAAATATTACCAAACCGGGTCACGAGTGAAGATTGGAGGCATAGATCACACGGTTCCCTCCTTTCTTAATTGTAGAAGTAGTTGGGTCGTCTATGTGGTCTTTTGTCCGTGTAACAGGTTCTATGTCGGGAAAACAATACGACCTCTGTTTCATCGGTTCCGAGAACATTATAATTCTATCTTGTCCAGAAAAGGGTCTCCCAGGCTGATTGAGCACATGCAGAGTGCGCATGGGGGTAATCCCGAATTGTTGCGCTTCGCCTGCGTTCAAAAAGTCACCGCAAACGAGAGAGGGGGCAATACTCATAAACGGTTGTTGAGAGAAGAGGCAAGGTGGATTCTAAATACTGATGCTCAGGGAGCATTGGGTCTTAATGAGAAATTGGATCTTGCTGTCTTTTTATAACCTGTGGTTTTTTGAACTAACCCTCTTTTTCGTTACAGGTTTGCGTTCTTGACCTGGTGTCTTCTAAATCCTACTGGTTTACTTTCTGTCTTTACCCTCATGCCGGCCCGCCATTGTCCTTCAGGCCTCTATTTGATCATAAGCGGGCTATTTGCCCACCAAGTGTGGGTTACGTGGTTTAATGTTAGAATCTGCTATATTTACATATACTTAGCCCATTTGATCATCTGTCTATTCTGCTGTTTTTCTGTCTCATTGCATCTCATGACCATAAGGGCTTTTTTAGTGAATATATATGTGGTTACTGTGTATTCTGTATGGTGGGCATTGCAGGGCTGTGGCTTCGCTCTCTATCGTTTAGAGGCTTTGATCCCCTACAGTAGGGAAGTTTCCCCATGAGTAAACGCTGTCCCACTGACATTTGACATCGCCCCTTTACTCTTTCGCTTTATAAAAGGAAGCGTCACGGCTAGAGGATTCCCTATTTGGTGTCTTCTAGTCTCCATAGTGACCAGTAGGGAGCTAAGCCTTGCCGCGTCGGCGCTCTCCTACTCAGGTCTGTTTTGCTGGAGAGCGATGACGATTGGCTCTGAGACTTGCCCTCGGCCGTCGCCACGCCTCCACCCAGCCGAGAGGAGTCGAGCGCCGACAACGCCAGGACAGCAATGTGCCCGCACGATGAGACACGAGTGCCGGAGCCCATGCGATGCCCACATTAGGTTCACATGTGTGTGAAGCTCCAGGTGCCTGTGAGTGTATTTAAATCGGTATTCTCTTTTTTACAGGTTTTGTATTTGTTTTGTGTTCTGGTTTTACTAATGTATGTAATGTTACTGACTTTGTTGATAAAGTTATCCACTTCAAACATGAAGCTGGTTGGCGGAAGTGGGCGGGGCATGATATGTATTTAACACCGTGTCCCTCTCATTTCCACATGATCGGACCCGTAGAAGCGACACAAGTCGCGAAACGGCGTCGTAGTCCGTCCGCTGGCCCTTCGTGCCCCCTCCCTGCACCCTGTCTTTCCATGAACTTCTGGAATAAAGAACTATCCCGCCTACTCCGGTGAGTGCCGCCTTTTTCTTTTTACTGTTGAAATGCTGGTGCTTTGGCTGCGCACCGCCGCTTAAGAACACGCCATTACTGGAAGATTGTCCAGGACCTGACAGTGGGAACGTCTAGTGCCCCGTTCGCTCTCCTCTATATTAAGTTCATGAAGATGCAATGTGATCCTCTAGCCCGGAAGCAAAGCCCCTAGGGCTGAGGTCACGTAGCATACATACAACTGGAGATTGAAGTCCTTTTTATACCCCAAGCTTTTACCCCAGGATATTGTGTTCTTAGGCTGGCTTCACGTTTGCAGACCCCTCTTCAGCGTTCTGCGGAGGGGAACCGCAATGTGAGCGCAGACTCCGCAAGCCCCTATGTTTATAATGGGGACGCAAGGTGCTGCGCTTGAGTGCGCATGACCGTGGGCTCCCATTCACTTCCGTGTGTGATTTGCGTGCAGGCATCCGCCTGCGTACAAATCACACACGGAAGTGAATGGGAGCGCACGGTCATGCGCAGTCAAGCGCAACACCGTGCGTCCCCATTATAAACATAGGGGCTTGCGGAGGCTGCGCTCACATTGTGTTTCCCCTCCGCAGAACGATGCGGAGGGGTCTGCAAATGTGAAGACAGCTTTACTAGATTGGTGGGATAAGGCTGTTTTCTTATTTGTCAACAGTTCAATCCAACTTCATAATTTTCCTCTGAATTATATAGACAGAGGGGGCTGAGGCAATTTACATTTAGTTAGCAATCCACAAATTAAGACAATGGAGGTTCTGAGCAGTCTGATATCAATGTCTTACTACTGCTCATGAAGTAACAAACAAAAGAACAATACATCTGGCCTAATTAAGAATATTTAACCCACGACACACATTGTATAATGCTGTGTTGTCACATCAAGCTCTGTGTCTCATTCTGTTGTGTAATTACAAGGAGATTGTGCTCTCATTATCAGATTGTATCTACTACACTGAGTACATTTTTATTCTAATTGAACCCGGCTGAGTCACTGTGAGTCACTGCACCTTCCTCAAGTGGGGAACTGAATTAAGAGCCATAGACCATGTGTATACTGACACCTTTATATTATGTATTTGAGGTATTCTAAAAACTTTGAAAAAAAGTGAAACATTCTTATGGCAGTATTTTAATGGGCTCTATGTTGGTTTTCATTGATTTTCAGGTCTATGGCAATTCCCAAAACCATACCTTCATATGGGGGCCAATTGATGCACAAGTATGAAAGTTAAAGCACAGTCTGCTATACATGATATATCATTATGTTAATATGACATCATGATAACTGTTGAGGGTCTATGAGATGGGAAGTTTAACAGTTACTAGTGATGATCCTGACACTTACATCTACTACTCTAGATCCCACTCTTGCCTAATCTAAGGGACAGTAGTTGCACCGTCTTCAATTAGTTGCTCTAATAGATTAATCGGATTATGTTATTTGTGCACTATGTGCCATGGTTACATGTACACTGATTTGGCACGAGATGGCACATTATAAGAGGGGTGGGGTTCAGTAGAACGTGATTACTACCTAAGGTAACATGACAAATGGTCGGTTTACCTGCTAATCATGGGGAGAATCTAATCAGACATTTGCGCAGAGTATTTAAGCTCCTGGAGAAGATTTGATCACAGTTTTCTCTGATTCTTCGAGATGTTTAGTCACTCAGTGATGATCCTGCTCCTTTGTGCTGTTTGCGGTCTATTTCAGGTTTTCTCCAGTGCCGGTGAGTATTTTTCATTTGTTTTAGTGTTATAATTTATAAAATAATGATCTAATGGGATTGAGGTTTTCTATAGTTTCAGCCTAAATTATTAGCTCCACCCCACATTTGTAGATATGGTTTATTAGCAAAATTTAAAAATGTTTTGATGTTGATAAGGAACAAATGAAGCAAGAATAATGTTAGGCTACATTCACATGTTCAGTTTTTGTTCAGATTTTCACATCAGTTTTTGTAGCCAAAACCAGGAATGGATTAAAAGTACAGAGTACATACATCTGCTGGGGGTTCTTGACTGGCTGAGTCTTTGGCTCGACCACATAGCTCTGCTGGGGAATCCTGATCAATGTTACCTTCAGCTTGACCACAAAGCTCTGGTGGGGATCTGGACTGGTGGAGTCTGTGGCTTGACCACAAAGCTCTGGTGGGGATCTTGACTGGTGGAGTCTGTGGCTTGACCACATATCTCTGCTGGGGAATCTTGATTGGTGTCACCTTTGGCTTGACCACATAGCTCTGCTGGGGGATCTTGACTGGCAGAGTGTGTGGCTTGACCACGGAGCTCTGCTGGGGGATCTTGATTGGTGTCGCCTTTGGCTTGACCATATAGCTCTGCTGGGGGATCTTGATTGGTGTCGCCTTTGGCTTGACCACGGAGTTCTGCTGGGGGATCTTGATTGGTGTCGCCTTTGGCTTGACCATATAGCTCTGCTGGGGATCTTGACTGGTGGAGTCTGTGGCTTGACCACATATCTCTGCTGGGGAATCTTGATTGGTGTCACCTTTGGCTTGACCACATAGCTCTGCTGGGGATCTTGACTGGCAGAGTGTGTGGCTTGACCACGGAGCTCTGCTGGGGGATCTTGATTGGTGTCGCCTTTGGCTTGACCATATAGCTCTGCTGGGGGATCTTGATTGGTGTCGCCTATGGCTTGACCACGGAGCTCTGCTGGGGGATCTTGATTGGTGTTGCCTTTGGCTTGACCATATAGCTCTGCTGGGGATCTTGACTGGTGGAGTCTGTGGCTTGACCACATATCTCTGCTGGGGGATCTTGATTGGTGTCACCTTTGGCTTGACCACATATCTCTGCTGGGGGATCTTGATTGGTGTCGCCTTTTGCTTGACCATATAGCTCTGCTGGGGAATCTTGATTGGTGTCGCCTTTGGCTTGACCACATATCTCTGCTGGGGGATCTTGATTGGTGTCGCCTTTTGCTTGACCATATAGCTCTGCTGGGGAATCTTGATTGGTGTCGCCTTTGGCTTGACCATATAGCTCTGCTGGGGGATCTTGATTGGTGTCGCCTTTGGCTTGACCACGGAGCTCTGCTGGGGATCTTAACTTGCAGAGTCTCAAGGCTTGACCATAGAGCTCTGCTGGGGGATCTCGACCAGTGTCGCTTGCAGCTTGACCACATAGCTCTGCTGGGGAATCTTGTGGAGGAAGCAGTTTGTAGTGAGTTTCAGCTTCCTTGCAGGTGGTATCGGCAAACACTTCTCAGGAGACAACACTTTCTCTTGGAGGAGTGGGAGCAACAGCTTCTCTTGGAGCTCTGCTCTCTTTTACCTCTTGGCACTAAAATTTGCCTTCCATTGGCGGGATTTTCTTCTATAGTCCTATGCTGCATCACCGCTCTCCTCTTCCTTAGTCCTTCCCTGAAATACTTCCACCACGGAAAACACGGGTCTCTTCTCATGTTCCTGGGGATATTTTCTGTCTTCAGGGAAAAACACTTTTTTCACGAGGAGATACAACATATATACCAGGATTGGAGACAAATGCACCAAGATGAGGACAAAAACTGATCCATTTTTCATAGACGCCCATGTAAAAAAAATGGATCCTCCAAAAATTAATTTTTTCAAAACAGACCAAAATGTTATGTCGGCACAACTTTTTTGCCAGTGGATCGCTGCTGGATCTGACCAACGGATGATTACTGGACATGTGAACTCAGCCTTACATTGTAGTGTATGGACCTGACTGATTTGATTGACTGTATGTGTGCTAAAGTTTTCATTTCTTATCTGTCTACAGAGAGCGCCCCAAAGAGTGAGAAATGCATTTTACAACCAGGTATGTGTAAATATTATCATGGAAAGGGATTTTCACCAAACGGTAACATTTTCCAAGTTAATCAAAAGCTCTATCTATCTATCTATCTATCTATCTATCTATCTATCTATCTATCTATCTATCTAGGTACCTTTACACGCCGCGACGGCAGGCTGGATACATCCCGCTACTTCACGTGCACGAGCACGCTCAAACGGTTACAAACGGTCAACGCACCCTCTTTACACGCCGCCATAAGGTGCGCTACGCCACGCTACATCTATAGCTAGCTACATCGCCGGGTGTCTCATGTAGCCAGCTGTAGCTCATTTACACACCGCTATAACCAGCTACTATGGGCGTACCTGGTGCAGCAGGGCCAGCACATAGGCGTGCTACAATTGTGGATTACGAGCCGTCCGTACGCTGATAGGACGAAGCAATAACATCCTGATTGGCCAGGCAACGCAGGAGGCTGAGTAATACAGCACGCTCGAGCAATTGTGTAGTGTGACTCGTCAGCTCCTTTAAATATGCCTCCCTATGCAGCGACTACCAATCGTCATGCAGCAGCTTCCACCAATGATCGCACATGGGGCGCGGTATCCCGGAGCCTGTGTCACGCCTTAGCTACATTGCAGCTACAGCCCCGGGTGTCCAGAGTTCCCTTCCGTTGCCTCTTTACACGCCGATACAGCTCGCTACCATCGGCGTTGTAGCCATCAGTTTTCGAGCAGACCTAGGAAACAGATGTATCTGTTGCCGGCTGTAGTGTCACGTCTTCAGACGCCGCTACGACGGGCTACATTGGCGCTACAAGCTACATTTGTAGCCTGTAGCGGGATGTATCCAGCCTGCCGTCGCGGCGTGTAAAGGTACCGTCTAAAACACAAAGCTTTATGAGCAGCAATGCCTGTGGGTGCAGATTCAGCTTGGCTCCCTTAACAGCACTATATACATATGATATAAAGAATTCAGCTGCAGCACTCCATTAGGATGTCATCTTATGCCTTTATTTTGGCTTCAAAAATGAATTGGAGCGCTGCCTGTTTTTTTCTAATTTGGATATCTATCTATCTATCTATCTACTAGTGCATCTCAATTAATTAGAATATTATCAAAAATCAATATCGTATTGACATGTTTCAGGGCGTTTCCGAGAGTCCTGAAACTCGTTGTCTAATAAATCAATATTATATTCACCCTTTGATGTCTGGTGGAATACGGCAGCACGGTGTTTAACCCTTCCTCCTCCCTACTCTATATGCACCACGCTGGGGACTGCAGCAGCCGTGATCTGCTTTTATAGTGGTTGTGACTCTCACAACCACACAAGGTGAAGCCTCTGATACCTATTTAGGTCATATTTTATCTCTCAGACCCTTCATCCTCTCTACTTTAATTTTCTGAGATAATGACCTTTGGGTTTTCATAATCATCAACATTAACAAAAATAAACACATGAAATAGATCCCTCTGTGTGTAATGACTCTATATAATATATGGGTTTCACTTTATATATTGAATTACTGAAATAAGTCACTTTGTGATGATCTTCTAATTCATTAAGATGCACTAGTATCTATCTATCTATCTAGAATGAAAATATAGAGACAGCACTCCAAAAATAAGTGAAAAAGTTGACTTGTTTCTTAGCACTCTCTACTCTAATGTAATTACAGTATCCAAATCCACTAGATAGATGTGGATTGATATATAGAAATGACCTGCAGTCTCAACTAGGATGATTTTAGAATCTTACTGCTTACATTAAAGGAGCTGTCCACCACTCGGATAACTGTTTCTCAATCTCTGTTTCACCCCTGTAAAATAATAACACCTATACTCACCTCCAGTGTCGGCACCGTTCTATTGGTGATGGCAGTGGCTATTTCAGCCAATCAGGTTCTGCTTCACTCTCCCGTCCTCTGGATGTGAAGCAGCCACTGATTGTCCGCAGAGATAACAATGTCACATGAGCCCCAGGGAAGCCATTGCTAACACCAATGGAAGGGCGCCAGCACCGGAGAAGAGTATAGGTGTTATTATTTTAGAAGGGGGAAACAGGGATTGAGAAGGGGTTGTTCACGTAGAGGGCAGCCTCTTTAAACTCAATAACACCAATATAAGCAGCATGCCCTCTAACGCCCATTAGAGGTGGCTACAGTTATCAAAGAGTTTTTATAATGCAATGCTACTGTATTTCTCAAGAACACACTGTTACACAAGAGAACAGCCATATTATAGAAGGGCAATACAGGATCTCATCACTCATTATCATCTGTCCAATTATTACAATTTATAAATATATTTTATTTTTACACCAGGACAGATCCAAAGAAAATTTATAATTACATTCATGGAAAACTTCCAAGTAAATTCGGGCACAACTTTGAAGCTGTATCTTGTGACCTGTGATAAACCTGCTTTGGTCACAGTGACGATGTCTCAGCCGTTCTTCAATAAGACGGTTCATGTTCCCCAGGATAGTAGTAGCCTTGTGACTCTGGACTACACATATACGATCACTGAGAAGAACGTCACTTCCAAGGTCATAATGGTGACATCTGATGTGGCCATATCTGTATTTGCATTCAACAATCATGGAAAAAGCACTGACGCCATGTCCTGTCTACCGCAAGAAGACCTGGGTGTGGAGTATTATATCATTACTCCTGAGGGAGGGATAGAACAAGTTTCAGGATCTAGAAGACAATTTGCGGTGGCCAATGGATTTGAACATGAAGTCCAGGTGAACATTACAGTCTTGGGATCCATCACATATAATGGGATTTCCTACAACACTGGAGATTCGTTCACATTGTCTCTGGGGAACCAACAAGTCATTCAGTTTCAAAGCTCTGATGACCTCACGGGAACCAAAGTCTCGTCTTCAGCCCCAGTGGCCGTTTTTGCTGGACATACCTGTTATAAGGGAAATAACTTTTGTGACACCCTCATAGTGCAGCTCCATCCTGTGAAGAACTGGGGTAACGTCTTTGCCGTCTTCCCATTCTTCACCCACACTCAGGATGTCATCACTATAGTTTGGGGAAGTCCGGATACCCGTGTGACCATTGATAGCCCAGGAGGAGCCACCAATTATAGTCTACAGGAAGGCGGCTATGTCCAAATCCCTATAGATAAAGGCTTCCTCATCAATGCCACCAAACCTGTGATGGTCTCATATTTATTCCAGGAATCAAGCTCACCTGGTTTACAATATAGATATGATCCATGTTTTACCACGGTCCCACCATCATTACTGGGAAGAAGATATTACAAGTTTGTGACTCAGTCTACCTACGACAACTTCATCCTCATCGTTTCCCAAGTGTCTTCAGACTCCGAGTTCTACCTGGATGGAAAACCACTAAGTTCTTACCCAACAACCAGGAAAGAAGTCAATGGGTTTATAGGTTGGGAAGTCACATTGGGAAAACTGAGGGTCAGCATGAGATCTACCACCAGACCTCCACATTCACACTATATGTTTTTGGCACTGAATCCTCAGTCTCCTATGGATATTCAATAGGTGAAGGTGGGCGATATCCAGGTAAGAGACGTTCCACCCTGCAAGAGCTTTAACGACACGTAGCAAATGTGAAATTTGTGTGTGGTCTTTTTAAGGAGACAGTAACATACATACTGTAGAAGACAAGGGGCCCAATAGCAAATATTCTCCCAGGCTTTGCCACCTATGACATTTTGTTTTCTTCCACACACCTCTTCCATAGTTCATTGGAAAATGCTCTAACCGCACTTTTTCCAAGCATACAACTGTTTATGTGATCACACTCCTATTCTTCAGATTCACCATATTATGGAATATCAATTTTATAAGAATCAAAGATGCTATTAGGAATGTATAATGCCACCTTCACTCTACTCCCATACATGGCAAGTAGAAACCTACAATATTACTAAGTAGAAAGTGGTTTCCATATACAGTATTGTTCAAAATAATAGCAGTCCAATATGACTAACCAGATTATTCATTGTTTTTGGTATAAATTATATTACCACATGTCAAACTATTTACCAGTTGTTGCCATAGATTCTCAGAAAATCAACAGATTGCGCCAATCTGGTGCCCCTGCAGTCCAGTCTCCACAGTGGTATCACCTCCCTAACTGGTGGTGGTATCAAGTCCACAGGTAATTGGAGATCCCTACACTGGGTAACCCATGCTTTCACACACAGCCTGATCCCTGACCAGAAGAGGGAGCACGAACACCTAATTTTTAGGGTGACTGCCTCTTCTAGCTGAGGGGAGGGTTTAGAAGAGTGAGTGTGAGGAAGGGAAGAGAGAAGCAAGAGGAGACAAGAATTTCTGGGGTTGGAGCTACTGAAGGTTCACCCCCAGGAAAACACTGAGCAGGACACTAGAGTCCTGGGCTATCTAGGAATTTGCAAACTTTGGAAGCAGAATCTGGAGACCAGGAGACTGCAGGTCCGCTGGTCACCCTTGCAGCACCACATTACAGAGAGCTCAGAGCTGGGAATAGCAAAGCAGCTTGCAAAGGGCTCGCAATGCATGCTGGCTGAAGCTGCTGCAGAGAAGCGGGGAAGACAGATATATTCACAATCTTCTGAATCCCCAACTAGATAAGCATAGAAGGTGTCACATCGCCATCGGACTCGGTGGCCGGTGTTCCTGCCTCGGCCGCTGGGAGGAGCCGGATTCCTTCGTCTGGTGGTGCTGGTGATAGGAAGGCCTTGTCCTCATATGGACCTGCTCCAGCGACGTCTGCCTCTGTCGCTGAGCGCCGCTGTGTTTCCCCTCTGGGTGGTGTTGGTCGCAGAAGAGCGGGCCCTGCAGAGGTGTCCGTTAGGCGCAGCCTGCGTTCTTCTGTCAGAGGTGGGCTGGGTGGAGCCAGTCGTGCATCTCCATCTGGCCTGGCCCTAGGGGCGGTTCGGATGAGGTCATCAGGCTGTGAGCTCCAGCCTATGGGAGGTAACCGCGCCCTTCAAATACATTGGAGCCTGTCTTGCAGGCCGCCAGATATAGTTTTGGTTCCCCAGTGATATAGTGTATGTTTAGTTTTGTCTCTGACCTTGCCTGGATTTCTGACTCTGCCTCTGCCTATTGATTTTGTACCTCAGCTGCCCTCTTGGTTTTGCCCTTGACCTTTGCCTGGATTTTTGACTCTGCTACTGCCTGACGATTTTGTACCTTTGCTGCCCTCTCGGTTTTGACTCTGACTCCTGACTACGTTCTTCGCTTCCTGATTTTTTCCCTTCCTAGACGACCTCCCTGCTCTGCTGCTCCCATAGGCAGCTACCCCTGGGCTCCGCTATAATTCCAGATCCCTGTATAGGGGTTAAGGGTCTCGGGGTTTCTCGGGGTGCTGCCTTACCAGCAGCTCAGCCTTACAGCGGACGGTCGTCACAGAAGGAAGGTTTATTCTCCCCACTTAGTGGAGTGGATTTCAGTTGCTCCTGGACGGACTGGACCCTGGACCTGGTGGTAGTATCTTGGATTCAACTTGTACCATCCTTCAGTAAAGGTAAAGACTGCATTCCTCTGCCTGCTTGTGTCTGTCTGCTGCTCCTCTCACTACGAGTCACACCATCACTTCTACATGCTTACTATCCCAGGGGCTCGCTCCTGCTAAGGGGATTGTTACATCCAGCTGCTCCACCATCTATTCCCTGGGAACCCCAAAAGCAGCACTGGCCATCACTGGCCAGATACCTCAGCTGGCATCATGGATCATCCATAACCTTCTATCCCCTGTAAATACTCTCCTTTTACTTGTCCAGTCAGGGCCACAGGGCTGGGCAATCGATAGACTGTCTGCCCGGCTACTGACTACCTCAGCCTGCGCGACCGCGATGCATTCATGATCTGCATGTTTTTGAGTCTGTGTATGAATTCATTGAGTGTGTTTAACATAATAGCAGTGTGGAGTTCAATTAGTGCGGTCAATCATCCTGTGAAGAATCAGGTGTGAATCAGGTGGTTAGTATTTAAGGGTGAAGCAGCACATGTTGTACATGCATTTCTCCTTGAAAACCTGAGAAATATGGGTTGTTCGAGACATTGTTTAGAAGAGAAGCAAACTTTAATTAAAATTAGGATCGAGAAAAGGGGAGATGGGAGTAGCAGCTCACCGGTATAATAGTTGAATTCTGACTCGTCTGGTTCAATCCTGCAAGAACACCACCCTGGTTCTGGGTCTTAAATCCATTTTACAAACAGTTCAGTGTGCATAAATCCAACGCGTTTCGACACAGGGTCTTATTCATGGCTATTGCTATTTTTTCTTCACTTGACTTTAATGAAAAAGTTGATTTGAAAGGGTAAAACCTATGAAGAATTGCAGACAATGATAGGCTGTTCAGTTATAATGATCTCCAATGCTTTACAATGGAAAGCAAAACCAAGGAGACGTGAAAGAAAATTGAAGACGACCATTTACCATTCTCTCATGTTTTTGAACCCACTGCTATTATTTTGAGCACAACTATAACCTAGTTCCTTGTTTTAAGAAATATCACTGACTATAAAATGATCACAGGTTCTCTGGCTGCTACAAGCACCAGCGATCAGTCACAATCTATGATGACAGATTCCAGTAACAAGTGTTCAGTTTTGCAACAGCGCCCCCGCAGGAAAAAATAGATATTGCACAGTCCCATTAAAATTTGTGGCTGTTTATGGAATGCTAATAGATAAGAGCAATAAATTAGGGATTGCCTATTAAATTATGATTTCCTGTAAACACAGATCTCAATGACCTAATACAATTTGTTACCAGATCCATTCTTTACACTTTCTGATGCTTCTTATACAGTTTTCCACATTGTCTTTATTTCAGAATCACCGCAGGAGCCGGAAAGTTCATTCCGTTGCCTCCCGGATGGTGCGGAGTACGTCTTACCATACAGCTTGGTATCAGAGGCTCATCTAGATGTTCTTGATATTCATCTCAAGGATCCTATGTGCCGAGCAGAAGAGGAGAAGGATCACTACATCATCAAGATACCGTTCACCAGATGCGGGTCCAGTGTCCTGGTGGGTTTTCCACAAAGAAGCTTATAACAAATCTTATAATGAAACAACCTCACTAGATGAGCCGCTATATCTCTTACAGTTGTGGTCAAAAGTATTGACACCCCTGCAATTCTGTCAGATAATACTCTGTTTCTTCCTGAAAATGATTGCAATCACAAATTCTTTGGTATTATTATCTTCATTTAATTTGTCTTCAATGAAAAAACACAAAAATAATTGTCCTAAAGCCAAATTGGATCTAATTCCACCAAACATAAAAAGGGGGTGGACAAAAGTATTGGCACTGTTAGAAAAATCATGTGATGCTTCTCTAATTTGTGTAATTAACAGCACCTGTAACTTACCTGTGGCACCTAACAGGTGTTGGCAATAACTAAATCACACTTGCAGCCAGTTGACATGGATTAAAGTTGACTCAACCTCTGTCCTGTGTCCTTGTGTGTACCACATTGAGCATGGAGAAAAGAAAGAAGACCAAAGAACTGTCTGAGGACTTGAGAAACCAAATTGTGAGGAAGCATGAGCAATCTCAAGGCTACAAGTCCATCTCCAAAGACCTGAATGTTCCTGTGTCTACCGTGCGCAGTGTCATCAAGAAGTTTAAAGCCCATGGCACTGTGGCTAACCTCCCTAGATGTGGATGGAAAGGAAAAACTGACGAGAGATTTCAACGCAAGATTGTGCGGATGGTGGAGAAGAACCTCGACTAACATCCAAACAAGTTCAAGCTGCCCTGCAGTCCGAGGGTACAACAGTGTCAACCTGTACTATCCGTCGGCGTCTGAATGTAAAGGGACTGTATGGTAGGAGACCCAGGAAGACCCCACTTCTTGCCCCGAGACATAAAAAAAGCCAGGCTGCAGTTTGCCAAAACTTACCTGAGAAAGCCTACAACGTTTTGGAAGAATGTTCTCTGGTCAGATGAGACAAAAGTAGAGCTTTTTGGGCAAAGGCATCAACATAGAGTTTACAGGAGAAAAAAAGAGGCATTCAAAGAAAAGAACACGGTCCCTACAGTCAAACATGGCGGAGGTTCCCTGATGTTTTGGGGTTGCTTTGCTGCCTCTGGCACTGGACTGCTTGACCGTGTGCATGGCATTATGAAGTCTGAAGACTACCAACAAATTTTGCAGCATAATGTAGGGCCCAGTGTGAGAAAGCTGGGTCTCCCTCAGAGGTCATGGGTCTTCCAGCAGGACAATGACCCAAAACACACTTCAAAAAGCACTAGAAAATGGTTTGAGAGAAAGCACTGGAGACGTCTAAGGGGGCCAGCAATGAGTCCATTGATGGTTACCGGAAGCGGTTGATCGCAGTTATTTTGGCTAAAGGTTGTGCAACCAAGTATTAGGCTGAGGGTGCCAATACTTTTGTCCGGCCCATTTTTGGAGTTTTGTGTGAAATGATCAATGTTTTGCTTTTTGCTTCATTCTCTTTTGTGTTTTTTCATTCAAGACAAATGAAATGAAGATAATAATACCAAAGAATTTGTGATTGCAATCATTTTCAGGAAGAAACTGAGTATTATCTGACAGAATTGCAGGGGTGTCAATACTTTTGGCCATGACTGTATATGTCCACCTTTCACTGCACTCCCTTGCTGGCTATACCTCTATGTGGACTTGCTGTCTAGAAGTTCATGCCCTTCAGCTTAGGGGGTTTATATTTGGGTACACTCCAGTTGAGTTCCTTATGTGAGTTGGTTAGTTTTCTTTCTCAACACCTATTTCATTACCCTTATATGAATGTGTTTCAGTTCTGTCACTGGAATTTTGTGTCTTCCTGGACACCTTCCACTCCTCTTGTTAGCAATAAGTCGCGGTTTCCCCTCTGGTCCATCCAGAGAAAACCCTTAACTGCCTTTTAGGGAGTCAGGTCCGAGCAGGTGTTGTTAGTTGTGTGGCTAGGGTTTTTCTAGTCTAGTCTTGTCTAGTCTGTCTGGGACCAGTTGGGTGCGGTTGTGTCTTCTCACTGTATTAGGTCTTCCCCTTTTCTGTGACCCATGTATAAGAGTGTTTACGTTCATAACAATACCTACGGTACCTGTGATTCTAATCTAATATATTAGTCAAGCTTAGTTCTTCAAAACTATTCAGGGTGTAAAACCTTTAGTCATGTGATCATTATGTCATCAACAGTCTTTATTCACTTGAACATTATACACTACACTCATACTGCAGGACTGTTAGCTACAGGCTGACTGGTCCAACAAATCTTCAGCTCTATGAGTTCCCACTGGGGTCCATTTAGCGATGGAGGGTGGTCCTGGTGGACAATTACCCAGTTTTCCCTGTCGCCTTTAAAGAGTTTTTTTCAGTCTAAACAAGTTACCACGAATCCACAAAGTGGGTAATATTTTGCTAATTGGTGAGCATCCTACTGCCGTGACCTCCACCGATTAGCAGATCAGGGAACTTTTATCCTCCTTACAAAATAAATTGGAGGCCTGGTAACTGCTCTATTCATTTTCTATAGAGCTGCTGGAAAAGCCTGAGTGCAGGGTACCCCATAGGGAATGAATAATGAATGGAGAGATGGTTGAACCATAGGCGCACCCAAGGGGGGGGGACCTACGTGTCTGGACCCCCCCCTTTGGACGGCCCTGAGAAGTGGTGCAGTACACAAGGAGCTGGGCCCCTATGTCAGGAGACAGGAACAATTACACAGCACCCAAGGGCCCACAAAAGAGGCTGCTTTTAAGGGGGCTTCAGTCCCCAAACCCCCCCACTGGGGGCTCTGCCCCTCAGGACCCCGCTGGGGGGTGACACCCCCCTTTCAGGGCCGGTGTGTGTTTCTTGGACCCCTACCTTGGGAAATTTCTGGGTGCGCCACTGGGTTGAACAAGCTCCATTCCAAGGGGATAAAAGTTCTGCCGATTAGTTTGGGTCCCACCAGTTGGACATCCATCAATCAACAAGTTATGATCCATCCCAGGGAGACTGGAGAGATAATAACTCGTGTTCACCAGAAAAACCCTTTAACGTAGCCTTTAGGGAAGATCATGTCAGCAACGCCATATTTAGATGTATTCTATTAGCTTTTGGATGCATTTCTCGGTACATACCTATGGCCCATACCAATTGAACGGAGAGGTTTGCCATTGAATGAATCCACTTTAATCAAGCAGTTCCTATATATAGTTTTTATATTTTAAACCTGCATGCTTTCACAGAATGATGAAGAGAAAACTTATTATATGAACACGATCTATGGGACAGTCCCCGGCACCAGTGTCCATCGCATTGAGATCCCGGTGAGATGTGAAATGCAGAGTAACGAGACTCTGGACCTCAGTTTTCAACCTAAAGTCACCGACGTTGTGTCTTTTGGACATTATAACGTATCACTGAGACTCTACGAAACAAGTAACTTCATAAACCCGGTAACTATGTATCCACATGAGGTGGACATTCACGGCAGCCTCCACGTGGAGTTCAGGGTGGAGTCGGATGATGAACATCTCCAGATACTTGTAGAGAAATGCCAAGCAGCTCCATCACTGGGGGAATCAGAGCAGATGTACAACCTCATCCAGCATGGGTAAGTAACATAATGGAGCAGAGAGAAGAGTGCACCTTATAAACAGTAGTGCACGCCAAGTGCCTCTAGTAACAGTGCCAGCACAGTATCCCTAAAAGCAATACCAGCAGAAGGCTCCTTATAAACAGTAATGCCAACAAAGAGACCCTAAACCAGGGGTCTCAAACTCGGCTGGGTTGGTGGGCCGCACATAGAAAAAAAGTGATATCGGGGGGCCGCATTCCTTGTAGGACTAAGTGACATTTTAGCAATGTCAGAATTTTTGCTCAATATAGTAAAGTACAAATCCTGATCATCTTCTTGTAGGAATGTCCCCACCCTAACCTCCTTTATGTAGGAATATCCCCGTCTTGTAGGAATGTCCCCATCCTGGTCCTCTTCTTGTAGTAATGTCCCCCATCCTGGTCCTCATATTGTAGTAATGTCCCATCCTGGTCCTCTTCTTGTAGTAATGTTCCTACCTGGTCCTCATCATGTAGTAATGCCCCCTTCCTGTTCCCCATCTTGTAGTAATGTCCCCATCTTTTAGTAATGTTCCCTCCCTTGGCATCTTGTAGTAATGTTCCCTCCCTTGGCATCTTGTAGTAATGTTCCCTCCCTTGTCATCTTGTAGTAATGTTCCCTCCCTTGGCATCTTGTAGTAATGTCCCTCATCCTGACGCCATTTTTTAGTGCTATCCCCACATCCTGATCCGCTTTTACGGTGATGTCCCCATAACCTGGTCTCTGTTCTTTTTGTTCTCTCTCACTCACACACACTCACACATATGCACACACTCACATTGGGTAGGGTCACATTGGCGTTTTTTGTTTAAAATCCTGATCCGGTTTTGAGCTTTAAAAAAGCTCAAAACCGGACCAGGAAAGGCTCCTGATAGAAGCCTATGCAAAACACCGGATGGCTTCACAAGCCATCCGGTGGCCGGATCCGGCACTGCTGCCTGCGTTTAAAATCATGCAGGCAGCAGTTTTCGCAGCGTTTACCGGGACCGCACTGCGGTCACCGGATGGCTCAGGATGTGTAATCCTGAGCCATCCGGTAACTGCAGAGTGTGCGGATCCCGGCTCAGCAACCTAGTAAAGATTAAATAGCTGCCCTAAATGACTGTTAGAGGTCTGTAGGGGGGCTTAGACCCCCCTACAGACCGGCCGGGCCACTTCCATAGTGTTCTTCAACAATGTCTCACTGTGCACGGGCGAGGAGCCCGTGCATGTCATCCAAAGTGCCCCCCCCCCCCCTGTATCACTATAGAGGGGTGCATACACCCCTCTATTACCATTATGCTTTAATTATGTCATATACAGCAATAAGTGTCCCAATCGTAATGTCAGAATATATTTACATGTGTTCTGAGGCATAGCGAAGGGAATTCCATGGGCGGGGCTGTGTGCAGTAGCCTCCGCCCGCTCCTTCTTGATGGCCGCCCCCTCTGGCCGTAATCCAGTCTTGTGAGGGCGGGAACGTCGTTAAAGGGGCGTGGCTAACCGCGGCACTTAGTTAGCCACGCCCCTTTAACGACGTTCCCGCCCTCACAAGACTGGATTATGGCCAGAGGGGGCGGCCATCAAGAAGGAGCGGGCGGAGGCTACTGCACACAGCCCCGCCCATGGAATTCCCTTCGCTATGCCTCAGAACACATGTAAATATATTCTGACATTACGATTGGGACACTTATTGCTGTATATGACATAATTAAAGCATAATTGTAATAGAGGGGTGTATGCACCCCTCTATAGTGATACGGGGGGGGGGGGCACTTTGGATGACATGCACGGGCTCCTCGCCCGTGCACAGTGAGACATTGTTGAAGAACACTATGGAAGTGGCCGGCCGGTCTGTAGGGGGGTCTAAGCCCCCCTACAGACCTCTAACAGTCATTTAGGGCAGCTATTTAACTCTTTACTAGGTTTGCTGAGCCGGGATCCGCACACTCTGCAGTTACCGGATGGCTCAGGATTACACATCCTGAGCCATCCGGTGACCGCAGTGCGGTATTATGCACACATTTTTGAAAAAAAATGTGTGTGCCCGGCATTGCGTTCACCGCATCCGGATCCGGATGCGGTGAATGCAATTTATGTTTTCAATGTGACCCTACCCATATACACACACATATACACACACATACATATACACACACACTCATTCACATGCACACACATACACCCACACATTCTCAGACATATAAACACATACACACTCACACATACATATATACACACACATACTCATACATTCACACACATACTCACTCACATATACACACACGCATATACGCACACTCAGACATATTCACACAAATACATACACTCACATACACACACACACACTAAGGGCCACTTCACACTGCAGCATGATCCGGTCCGATTCTGTCCGGGAGGACCCAGACAGCTGCGGACCGGATCATCACACAGGACTGGGGGGCTATTATGCCCTCTGGTCCTGTGCGCAGCGCACGCAGCTGCAGCCGCTGACAGGTCAGGACCGGAGGGCATAATAGCCCCCCAGTCCTGTGTGATTATCCGGTCCGCAGCTGTCTGGGTCCTCCCGGACAGAACCGGACCGGATCGGATCATGCCACAGTGTGAAGCGGCCCTTACACATACTCACACATACACACACTCACACATACACTCAGACTCACACACATACACTATCACACCTGCCCCCTCCGTCCTCCTCACCATCACACCTGCCCCCTCCGTCCTCCTCACCATCACACCTGCTACCTCCGTCCTCCTCACCATCACACCTGCCCCCTCCGTCCTCCTCACCATCACACCTGCCCCCTGCATCCTCCTCACCATCACACCTGCCTCCTGCGTCCTCCTCCTCACCATCACACCTGCCCCCTCAGTCCTCCTCACCATCACACCTGCCTCCTCCATCCTCCTCACCATAACTGCCCCCTCCGTCATCCTCCTCACCATCACACCTGCCCCCTCCAACCTTCTACTCCTCACCATAACAACTGCTTTCTCCGTCCTCCTTACCATCACACCTGCCTCCTCTGTCCTCACCATCACACCTGCCTCCTCCATCCTCCTCACCATAACCACTGCCTCCTCCGTCGTCCTCCTCACCATCACACCTGCCTCCTCCATCCTCCTAACCATAACAACTGCCTCCTCTGTCCTCCTCCTCACCATCACACCTGCCTCCTCCATCCTCCTCACCATAACAACTGCCTCCTCCGTCCTCCTCCTCACCATCACACCTGCCTCCTCCATCCTCCTCACCATAACAACTGCCTCCTCCGTCCTCCTCCTCACCATCACACCTGCCTCCTCCGTCCTCCTTCTCAGCATCACACCTGCACCCTCCGTCCTCCTCACAATCACACCTGCCCCCTCCGTCCTCCTCACAATCACACCTGCCCCTTCTGTCCTCCTCACAATCACATCTGCCCCTTCAGTCCTCTTCACAATCACACCTGCCCCCTTTGTCCTCTTCACAATCACACCTGCCCCTTCTGTCCTCTTCACCATCACACCTGCCCCTTCTGTCCTCTTCACCATAGCAACTGCCTCCTCCGTCCTCCTCACAATCACATCTGCCCCTTCTGTCCTCTTCACAATCACACCTGCCCCTTCTGTCCTCTTCACAATCACACCTGCCCCTTCTGTCCTCCTCACAATCACATCTGCCCCTTCTGTCCTCTTCACAATCACACCTGCCCCTTCTGTCCTCTTCACAATCACACCTGCCCCTTCTGTCCTCTTCACAATCACACCTGCCTCTTCTGTCCTCTTCACCATAGTAACTGCCTCCTCTGTCCTCCTCACAATCACATCTGCCCCTTCTGTCCTCTTCACAATCACACCTGCCCCTTCTGTCCTCTTCACAATCACACCTGCCCCTTCTGTCCTCTTCACAATCACACCTGCCTCTTCTGTCCTCTTCACCATAGTAACTGCCTCCTCTGTCCTCCTCACAATCACATCTGCCCCTTCTGTCCTCTTCACAATCACACCTGCCCCTTCTGTCCTCTTCACAATCACACTTGCCCCTTATGTCCTCTTCACAATCACACCTGCCTTTTCTGTCCTCTTCACAATCACACTTGCCCCTTCTGTCCTCTTCACAATCACACTTGCCCCTTATGTCCTCTTCACAATCACATCTGCCCCTTCTGTCCTCTTCACAATCACACCTGTCTTTTCTGTCCTCTTCACAATCACACCTGCCCCCTCTATCCTCTTCACAATCACACCTGCCCCTTCTGTCCTCTTCACAATCACACCTGCCTTTTCTGTCCTCCTCCTCCTCACCATAAGTGCCTCCTCCTCACCATCACAGCTGACACACACATACACACTCACAAATACACTCACACATACACACACACTCATTCACACACTCTCAATCAAACACACCTTTATGATGCTGTGATCCTGTTGTCCATTATGCATATGCAGGGAGCAGCCGCGGTTCCCGATCTATCGTGACTTCCGGGTCCCGCCTACACAAGCTCCTTCACGGCTTGTACATCAATGCAAGCAGGCGGCCGGCGGACCAATCAGAAGCCTGCAGCTGACGTCGGCGTCAGGAGGCTTCTGATTGGTCCGCCGCCTCTCATTGATGTACAAGTGTGAAGGAGCTTGTGTGGGCGGGACCCGGAAGTCACGATAGACCGGGAACCGCGGCGGCTCCATGCATAATGAACCGGGGCATGGCTTTTGTCTCTATGGAGCCCCGAGCCGCAATGTGAAGCCTCGCGGGCCGCATGCGGCCCGGGGCCGCGTGTTTGAGACCCCTGCCCTAAACAATACCAGCAAAGAGTTTCCAACAAACAATAGTGCTCACAAAATGCCCCATAAAGTGTAAATGTCATTTCATTGATAAAAAAAGAACACAATACGGCACTGGTTGTTAATGATGGTTCACATAGCAGCTAAGATAATGCTTTTTTGTGCCATATGACTTATTTTCTCACATTTTCTGTGCTCTTTAAAAAAAATGCATTTTATGGGTATATGGGCATGGACAGCAGCTGATAGGGAGCGGTGCAATGTGACAGCAGAGAAGGGGTTATCAGAGATCGTGACTGAGATGTGTGGAGCCAAAGGACAGATCAGACACTTGTGACAAGGAAAGAGGAGTTTGCACTGATCCTGACATTCTGACACTGCTCAGCACTGTGCTGTAGCTTGAAATAATCGGATGCATTGTCACCTCATCAACTGCAAGTTGCAGCTTGCACACTGTGTAGACCTCGCCCCCTCCCTTATATGGTAACATGCCCTGTATTCATTGAAGACAGATCTGAATGATAATAAACATATGACTTCTTAGCACAAATTTGTATTCTTCTGTTTCAGCTGCTCCCAGGACTCTACTCTACAGTCTCATCAGGTCCCGGATCAGCGGCTGCAGCGCTTCAGCGTTCATGTATTTAAGTTTGACAACTTTACAGAAGTTTATCTGTCCTGTAACGTCATCATCTGTCACAATGGAACCGTCCCGAACCGCTGCACCCAAGGCTGCCTCACCCCGAGACACAGACGTGACACCCGCAGCTCCAGAGTGCAACTCCGATCAGCCCGGTTATCCCAGGGGCCTATGAGGATCTTGTCAGGTGAAATTATGTTCCTTCCTTTTAAGAATTATTTTCCAAGGAGACCCAGGATAGAGATTTCATTCCTGCATAAACCCTTCCACAAACAGGCCTGTGACGTCAGTAAGTCAAACATCTGACTCCTCAATTTCCCTGAATCCGTCTCCACCAAAATGGACACCGACTCTGACTCCCCAGCCCTGTCCATAAGTACAGGCCATGCTCAAACACAGTCAGCTACAGCGTCATCAATGACATCACGGACCCTATAAACAGCTAAAGTGTGAGCACCATGAACAATGCCAGCAGTGTGCCCCTATAAAAAGGGCTAATTAAGGGGTTGTCCATCCACTGCTGTCCAAACACTATCCTAGATGCAAAAGTTATCCAAATAAAATAAAAAACATACATCACTTTCTGATCGGCATTGTTCCCATTTATCTATGATCATTACACCTGTGCCCAGTTGTAGTCACCCTGTAGACCCTGCCATACTGTGACATGAGGGGCCCAATGCTTTATAGTTCCATCTGGAAATGTTTCTTCCAGTTATCACTGACCGCAGTAGTCCTGCCTGTTTCTTCACCATCTCCTGTCTCCTTTCTACAGATGAGCCCCACAATTCTCCTACAGTCCCGATGTCGGCCCTTGTGGTGGTGATCGGGGTCTTCGGTCTCTTGTCGGTACTTGGACTGGTTCTACAGAAGCTTCACTACAGGAGACGGGACTACACCCTGCTACAGAACACGGCAATGGATAATTGATTTTTTTTCTAGTTTCATTATTCAAAGACTTTAAATCCAAATGATCAGCAATATTAATAGATTTTTTTTATATCAGAAAAAATAACTGATCCCTATAATATGATTCTCTGTCTGTAATAAATTGCAATGAAGTGTTCATTTTATTTAATATATAAAGCTGAGTGTATGTATTATAGCTCTGCCCCCTCCATATAACCCCACCCACTTCATAGCCTAACCTTCCTGATAGCCTTGCTCCCTCCACAGCTCCACCCACTTCATAGCTCCACCACTCCGGTTGGCACCACCCACTTCATAGCTCCACTACTCCGGTTGGCACCACCCACTTCATAGCCCCACAGTTAGTTACTATGCCTGAGCAACGCTGGGCTCTACAGCTAGTTTAATATAACACAAAAAATATTGCAACTTTATGATTCTAACATATTGTAATACAACAACTTGTATAAACTACAACCCCAGTGGAGAGGTATGGGTTGCACACCGGGACTGGTCAGGATAACAATATGGAATCGTCCATTGGTACAATAAACTGTGGCTGCTTTGATAAAAGATTAAGAAACAGATTTTTCCCTTCCCAACCAAGATAATGTGGCTCAAAGTTGATGGTGAGGGGTACATAGATGAGGGGACAATGATGAAACACTCACTGAGGATGGTAATGACAAAACACTCAAAGATGTTCATGATGATTGTCATAACCATCCCTAGACATCTCTAGGGAAGAGGATTTATCCATCACACACTGAACCTATGGGAATAATATTATAACTGGGGAAGAGAGAAACTAATTAAAACTGGGGAAGCAGAGAGAGATAATCCTTCACTAAAGCAGGACCTCCTACTGTGGACAGTTAATTTCAGCAGAGGAATTCTTGGGAAAAGACAACCAGTCTGAGATTTGTTTACATAGAGGAGAACTGCTACAGTACATTTCCAAAGATTGTGCTAGACATTTGGTCACCAGTGGTCAGTGATGAATATTGGGCTTATCATAGATCCAACCAGGGGAGGACTGGCCCAGGTGGCAGGGGGGCAAGTGCCCCCTGGGCTGGTGGTATAGCCCCCACCTAGTGCCACCCACCCACAGAAACGGGCCACCTTCCCCCCGGACCTTACCTAAGGGCTGGCGGCACTGAAACGGCCGCTGAAGATTTCCGACAGCAACCCCCCCCCCCCTGGTCCTCATATGAGGGCTGGTGGGCCACTGAGTAGGGCCGCCTAAAATTTCCGATAGCAAACCCCCCCTTCCCCGGTCCTCACCCGAGGGCTGGCAGCTATATATTGCCACCCAGGGTTCGTGTCGCCAGTCAGCCCCTGGATCCAACGGTTGTGGAATATACATGTTCAGCCTCAAGACTATGAGAGGAACGACATGCATATTTTTCATAATTGTGCGGCCTTAGCATTAATCCCAAATTAATATCGGCTAAATGGATGGTGTCATACATACTATGTTTCATATCTATAAAAAGAAAAAAATCGTGATAAGAAACATGACCATGATATCTTCCACTTGACACCTTTAGGGGTGAAGATATCCTGAAAGTTGGGGATCTATAATTTTCTGGAGAATGTAGCTACATCCCATGACCAGCCCCAACTCAGGTCACAAAGGGGAGTTATGTAGAAGTGACTGCTTCCTAAAAAACTTTCGAAGTTTGAATTAACACCTTGTTCAATACCAGGAAGGTGCATCGCTGTGTAGGAGTGTTCCACCTTTTATTGGAGTCCTTGCCTCCATAAATCTGAGCCATTTCATTGACATCAGACTTTGTAATCTTGTTTTCCTTATCCCTTTTGTTTTATGTTATAGTATATACTGTCTTGTTTTATTCTCCTTTGCAACATCTTTTGTATATTTTTTTTATAACCACTACCTACTTTTCGGATTAAATATATAAAATGTAATAGTCTTGTTCCTCTTGCTCTATAAACTGAATCCCAGAAGTCATATGCTGCCTTAATGGGTGTCCAAACTACCTGAATAAATGATTAATGGTGGAGCTCATAGTGTTCTAGGATGATTGTGGAGCTGAGCAGTGACTGTACTGAAGTATATACAGTGTCTTGTGAAAGAATTCGGCCTTCTTGAACTTTTCAACCTTTTGCCACATTTCAGGCTTCAGACATAAAGATAGAAATTCTAGTTTTTTTGTGAAGAATCAACAACAAGTGGGACACAATCGTGAAGTGGAACCAAATTTATTGGATATTTTAAACTTTTTTTAACAAATAAAAAACTGAGGCGTGGGGCGTGCAATATTATTCGTCCCCTTTACTTTCAGTGCAGCAAACTCCCTCCAGAAGGTCAGTGCGGATCTCTGAATGATCCAATGTTGTCCTAAATGACTGGTAATGATACATAGGATCCACCTGTGTGTAATCAAGTCTCCGTATAAATGCACCTGCTCTGTGATAGGCTCAGGGTTCTGTTTCAAGTGCAGAGAGCATCATGAAGGCCAAGGAACTCACCAGGCAGGTCGGAAATACTGTTGTGGTGAAGTTTAAAGCCGGGTTTGGATACAAAAAGATTTCCCAAGTTTTAAACATCTCAAGGAGCCACTGTGCAAGCGATCATAATGAAATGGAAGGAGGATAAGACCACTGCAAATCTACTAAGACCTGGCCGTCCCTCTAAACTTTCATCTCGAACAAGGAGAAGACTGATCAGAGATGAGGCCAAAAGGCCCATGATCACTCTGGATGATCTGTAGAGATCTACAGCTGAGGTGGGAGAGTCTGTCCATAGGACAACAATCAGTCGTACACTGCACAAATCTGGCCTTTATGGAAGAGAGACAAGAAGCTATTTCTCAAAGATATCCATAAAAGTCTCATTTGAAGTTTGCCACAAGCCGCCTGGGAGACCCCAAACATGTGGAATAAGGGGCTCTGGTCAGAGGAAACCAAAATCAAACTTTTTGGCCACAATGCAAAACGATATGTTTGGTGTAAAAACAACAAAGCTCATCACCCTCAAAACACCATCCCCACTGTCACACATGGTGGGGGCCTGAAAACACCATCCCCACTGTCACACATGGTGGTGGCCTGAAAACACCCTCCCCACTGTCACACATGTGGTGGGCAGCATCATGGTCTGGGCTTTTCTTCAGCAGGGACAGGGAAGATGGTTAAAATTGATGGGAAGATGGAGGGAGCCAAATACAGGACCATTGTGGAAGAAAACCTGCTGGAGTCTGCAAAAGACCTGAGACTGGGACAGAGATTTATCTTCCAACAGGACAATGATCCCAAACATAAAGCAAAATCTACAATGGAAAGGTTCAAAAATAAACGTATCCAGGTGTTAGAATGGACGAGTCACATCCAGACCTGAATCCAATGGAGAATCTGTGGAAAGAGCTGAAAACTGCTGATCACAAACGCCTCAATCCAACCTCACTGAGCTCCAGCTGTTCTGCAAGGAAGAATGAGACAAACCCCAAGAGACTGCAGCTGTAATCACAGCACAAGGGGGCGCTACAGAGGATTAACTCAAGGGGACGAATAATATTACACGCCCCACTGATCAGTTTTTTATTTGTTAAAAAAGTTTAAAATATCCAATAAATTTGGTTCCACTTCACGATTGTGTCCCACTTATTGTTGATTCTTCACAAGAAAATTATAATTTATATCTTTATGTTTGAAGCCTGAAATGTGGCAAAAGGGTGAAAAGTTCAAGGGGGGCAAATACTTTCACAAGGCACTGTATATAGGAGGTCAAATACTTTCACAAAGCACTGTATGTAAATTAATATACTATACATATATACCGTATATATATATTCCATGCATTGGAATCGGTTGTATGTATGCAAAACGCTGTGAGCCGAATATGGTGGCAGCAGTGGGATATCTGCATGATCTCTTGCGTTGTCTCAGTCTGCAATCCTGATAATAATGATCGCAAACTCACAGATGATGAGGATTGATGATGTCAAATTCATAGAAAATAATGATCTAGAAATATGATAGACAAAAGAGCGCATACGGCCTTATCTCTTGGTAGAGAGAGGCAATTGCCCGTTGAAAACTGCTCACCTGATCAGGTTGTGTAGATCCACAACCAGTATTTGCGCTCATACAGCTGCCGCTGGATCCACACTCCCACGTGCAACGTGGCAAACAACTGGAAGAAATGGACGAAGTGCTAGTGATCCGCACTGTCGAAAGGAAGAACCAGGACTTGATAAATCTGGTGCAATGGTGTTTCTTTATTCTGACGCATTTCGGAGCAACCTCTGCTCCTTCATAATCCCTGAGGAGGGAGCAGCGGTTGCTCTGAAACGCATCGGAATAAAGAAACACCATTGCACCAGACTTCTTGGGTCCTGGTTCTTCCTTTCAGCAGCGCGGATCACCAGCACTTCGTCCATTTCTTCTAGATAATAATGATCGTCCGCGCCACCGGGTACCAAAGAAATCACCTGGGATGCAGGAAGTTATTTCAAGCTTTGTCTTTATTCTCCAACATGTTTCAGCGCTCCACCTGGCGCCTTCCTCAGGGACATGTTGGAGAATAAAGACAAAGCTTGAAATAACTTCCTGCATCCCAGGTGATTTCTTTGGTACCCGGTGGCGCGGACTGTCCACACACCTTTTTCCCAGCTTCCTGAGAGTCTTCCCACGTGCGAGTGGTTGGTGGAGGTCCTGCAGCAGCCGGTATTGATTATATGCCTTCAAGCCAGTTGTGGGTCATCACAACTGGAATAGGTGAGTGGTTTTGACAATATACCTCTCATCCCTTAGTGTCTGAGTGATAGGGCACTATTGCGCCTCTTGTTCCCCCTTCCTATTTTATATAGATAATAATGATGACACACTCACAGATTATTATGATGATGATGGCACACTCACAGATTATGATGATGATGATGGCACACTCACAGATAAGGATGATACACACAATTTATGAGAATGAAATACTCACAGATAATGATGATGGTGCACTCACAGATTATGATGACACACTTACAGATAAGGATGATGATCTTACACTCACAGATAATGATGAAACACTCACACATAATGATGATGATGACACATCCACAGATAATGATGATGATCTTAGGGCCCCTTTGCACGATGAGCCTTTCCAGCAATCCCACCAGTGATCCGACCTGGCTGCGGATCGCTGGAAAGTCTCTATGCAGTCGCTGGTGAGCTGTCAAACAGGCAGACTCACCAGCGAGCAGTCAGCAGTGAGATCGCTGGTAACCAGGTTAAATATGGGGTTGCTAAGCAGCGCGCTCTGCTTAGTTACCCGTTGTTTACCTTGGTTACCAGCGTCTTCCCGCTTACAGGCTGGGCTAAGCAGGAGGACGATGGTAACCAGGGTAAACAATGGGTAACTAGGCAGAGCGCGCTGCTTAGCTACCCGATATTTACCCTGGTTACCAGTGCCCAGCATCTAATGTGCGGCACTGGGCATTGGCTTTGAGGTCGCTGATCGTTGGTCTCTCGCTGTCACACACGCAGATGCGTGCTGACCAGAGGGAGACCAAGGACCAAAAAATGGTCCTGAATGATTTGTAGCGATCAGCGACCTCACAGCAGGGCCAGGTCGCTGATGCGTGTCACACACTGTAACATCGCTGGAGAGGTCGCTGTTACGCCACAAATCCCGTGACGTTTCAGCGATATCGCTAGCAATGTTGCAGTGTGTGAAGTACCCAATACACTCACAGATAATGATGATAATGACACATCCACAGATAATGATGATAATCTTCCACTCACAGATAATAATGACACACTTACAGATAAGGATGATGATCTTAGGGCTACGTCACACATAGTAATAGTCACAGGTTTTGTGACGTAACAGCGACCTCTCCAGCAATGTCAGTGTGTGACACGTAGCAGCGATCAGGCCCCTGCTTTGAGGACGCTGATCGCTGCACATTGTTCAGGACCATTTTTTGGTCCTTGGTCTCCCGCTGGTCAGCACGCGTGTCCTCCCGCTTAGCGCAGTCTGTAAGCGGGAGGACGCTGGTAACCATGATAAACAGCAGGTAACTAAGCAGCGTGCGCTGCCTGGATACCTGCTCTTTATCATGGTTACCAACGCTAAGCTGGAGGACACTGGTAACCATGATAAATAGGGGGTATCTAGACAGCGCACGCTGCTTGGTTACCAGCGTCCTACCGCTTAGCGCAGCCTGTAAGCGGGAAGACGCTGGTAACCATGATAAACAGTGGGTATCTAGGCAGCACGCGCTTCTTAGTTACCCGGTGTTTATCATGGTTACCAGCGATGTCTCCGCTGACTTGTCACTAGTGAGTCGCTGGTGAGTCTGCCTGTGACAGCTCACCAGCGACTGCAGAAACACTTTCCAGCGATCCCGGCCAGGTCGGATCGCTGGTGGGATCGCTGGAAAGTCTCTGTGTGTGACGTACCCCTTACACTCACAGATAATGATGATGATGGCGCACTTACAGATTATGATGACACACTCACAGATAATGATGACACACTCACAATTTATGGTGATAAAGGCAAACTCCTTTACTACAGGTGACAGTTACCTCCATACATCTCCTAAATTACAACAGTGAGCACACAACATAACATAGCATCAGTATTACAGTAAATACAATTTTATTATTGTGCCTATTTACTGTGGATTTTAGCGCACTTATAAGAACCGTTGGTGCACTTTAGTATAATTAACACAGATAAATCCTGTAAACAACTGTTCTCTTAATAACTGTATATAGAAGAACAAGAACAATAAGCCTGAGGCATATTTACTCACTACTTGTAACATGTTGGCTATTACAACAGGATCCAACTTTGGTTGCAATGTTTAGATGTGAGGAAAAAATGCTTTGGGAGGCAAGATTTCTCTTTCAGATAGGCAAGGATACTGTAGGTGACCCTTGAGAATCGGATTGATGATAAGACCCCTCACAGTGAGCTAGTGGGTTGTTAGGACCCTCTTTGGTCTCTTTTTTCTGTTCCCCAAAATGCACCTCTTAGCTAAGTTCTCTTCTTGATTGATCAGCCAATATCTCTTTATCTTTGCTACTGAAGGCCCAGTCACACATAACGATATCGTTAGAGAGATCGTTGTAACTGTGACGTTACAACGATCTCTCCAGCGATGTCGTTCTGTGTGACACTTAGCAGCGATCAGGCCCCTGCTGTGAGGTCGCTGATCGCTGCACAGTGCTCAGTCATTTTTTGATCGTTGGTTTCCCGCTGGTCAGCACGCATCGCTGCTTGTGCCCGCTAGAAACCAGCTATCAGTGACCTCACTGGCTGGTAACCATGGTAAACACCAGGTATCTAGGCAGCGCGCGCTGCCTAGATACCCGGTGTTTACCATGGTTACCAGCGTCCTCCCTGCTTAGCGCTGCCTGTAAGCAGGGAGGACGCTGGTAACTATGATAAACAGCGGGTATCCAGGCAGCACGCGCTGCCTGGATACCTGCTGTTCATCATAGTTACCAGCGTCCTCCCTGCTTACAGGCAGCGCTAAGCAGGGAGGATGTGACATCACCTTCAGCAATGTGAGAGGTAGCTCCCATGGCCCTAATGTCAAACAGGCAGATTTCCCCAGCGACCAGGTAACGACGCTCCAGCGATCTAGGCAGGTCATTATCGCTGTCGGGATTGCTAGAGCGGTCGTTATGTGTGACAGGGCCTTTACACGTCCTCTAGATTTCAAAGTCTTGCGGGAAAGTTTCTCCTGAGATAAGAGAATGTTCTCAAATTATAAAATTTCAGAGAATTCCTAAAACTCTATTTCATCTCTTTAAGGAGTTTTGAAACATGACATAAGATATAAAGTTAATATAAACCCCCCATTAGCATATAGCTGTTTCAGGTTTCTTGCCCCTCATCAGTGCCAAGTAGGTTTTCGATAATAGTAAAGATTGTAATCCGGTTCAAGAGGAATGGATTTTTCTCTTTTATTTTTTTAATAAAGATGATGCATACAAAAGAAAAAATGACATGGTCGACTTGACCCAGTCAGCACAATTCGACTGCATTAAGCAGTCTTACTCATGACTCATTACTCATAAGCCATGAATAAGACTGCTTAATGTAGTCGAAATGCGTCGACTGGGTCATGTCAACCATGTAATTTTTCCTTTTGTATGCACCATCTTTATTGAACAATAAAAGAAACAGAAAAATCCATTCCTGTTGAGCCAGATTCCACTTTTTTGTATTAACCTTGATGCAAGGCCAAGGTGAGGCCGGTGTCTGAGCAATCAGCCTTCTTTGCAAGCACATTAGTGGGGATGAATCATATGATGTTATGGAATACATTGGACATCAGTGGCCTTAGTAACACCAGGATGATGTTACCTCTGCAAGTGACACCATCAGTTTGAGTTTTTGTTCTGCACAAATGGTCAGCCTGATCACAAATGACTAAAAGGGATAATTTTTGGACTATGACTCTTCTATGATGTGTTACTTCAAAGCTTTTTGTCTTTATTCTCTTGGGAAATTGCTGAAATCGTGCCATCAATGACAGATTGAACTCACCATGCCAAGTTACAATTGAGTCTTGCTGATTCTCTTGGGTCTGCTATAATGCTCCTTGGATATGAGAGATCCCAATATTTATATTGTGGGTATTTTTGGACAATCTAAATTCTGGATTATGGATGAGTACAAGTTCAACTTGAGATAGGGGTCAAGTAACCCCGTTAAGCACTGCAACCACCTGCTCTGAGATACATCACAAATTACTAATAGGGATAATTTTTGGACTCTGACAAGCTCTCTGCCTCATTCTGTTGTGTAATTGCCAGGATTGTGCTCTCATTAACAGTTTGTATCCACTTCGCTGAGTGCATTTTTATTCCAATTGAACTGTGCTGAGTCACTGTGAGTCACCGCACCCTCCTCATGTGGGGAACTGAAATAAGGGCCATAGACCACACATAGACTGAGACCTTTATATTATGTATTAGAAGTATTCTAATATCTTTGTTAATGATGGAGTACTTTAATGGCAGTATTTTAACAGGATCTCTCGCTGGTTTTCACTGATTTTCAGATCTATGGCAGCTCCAAAAACCATACCTGCGTATGGGGGCCAATGGATGCACGAGTATGAAGGTTAAACCACAGTTTTATCTGCAAAATCCTAAGGTTACTGGCTATTTTTGTATGCTTTTCGCTATATGTCCTTATGTCAATATGACATATTGATAACTGTTGAGGGTCTATGAGATGGGAAGTTTAACAGTCACTAATGATGGTCCTGACGCCTACAACTAATACTCCGGATCCCACTCTTTCCTAATCTAAGGTACGGTAGTTGCACCGGATTCAGTTACGCTCTAATACCTTGTCCAAATTATTTGTTTGTTATTTGTGCATTTTGTGCTATGGTTACATGTACACTGTATAATTTGGCACTAACAAGCACACTATAAGAGGGGTGGGGTTCAGTACAGCGTGATTAGAGCCTAATGTAGCTTGATAAATGGTCGGTTTATCTGCTAATTATGTGGAGAATCTATAGAGACATTTGTGCAGAGTATTTAAGCTCCTGGAGAAGATTTGATCACAGTTTTCTCTGATTCTTCGAGATGTTTAGTCGCTCGGTGATGATTCTGCTCCTTTGTGCTGTTTGCGGTCTATTTCAGGCTTTCTCCAGTGCCGGTGAGTATTTTTCATTTGTCTTCAGTATTATAATTTTGTAGAATGATGATCTAATGGGATTGAGGTGTTCTATAGTTTCATTGATAAGACGTAATTGGATCCAGCTCACACACCAGGGTGTTAATAAAAATGATTTTAAGCATTATTCAGAAAATTTTCTCTAAAATAGAAAATAACGATTAGGATGTCTCAGGCAACAATGATGACATGGAGTAGGGGTTGGTGCACAAGGTCAACACGTGCTTTGAACACTGAGATTCTTGGACACTGGTGCCAGACTGGTGCAAATGAATAAAGTAAAATCAGGCCCCTGCAGCTGGTGCTACATATGCCTGAGCTGTTCAGATCTAACCCTCACTGCACCAGGCCAGCACTCATGAATGAATAAAGGCGGGGCAGGTGGTCCAAGCAAATGGAGCTTGAAATAAACTGAGCCTGAGGGCAGGGAAAGATATCTGAATGTGAACAGTTACCAAGATTTGCCAGCAACAACCCACATGGACTAAGAAGCCAAGCCTGGTGTGCACAGCCTAGTGGGGGTCAACCACAAACTGACAACCAACCAATTGTATGTGTTCATTTATATGTATGTCTATGATCAAGGAACACTTCGTTTTTCCGAAACGCATCTGGTGGGACCCGTAGGGGTATGTATTGATTGATTTTGTCAACATAAATACTTAAAATAAAGGACATTGCTTTTATTGAAGAGAAAGTGGCACAAGATCTTCCTGTCTTATTCTATTTTTTACATGTAGAGCACCTTGGAAATAATGGTGCTTTAAAAATAAATAACAATAATTATATTTAAAAAAATGTAAATTAATGATCAAATCTTATTTAGACATGAGTAGAAAATGTTTTGTAAGTGACTTACTACTAACCAGGGCCGTACCTACAATCAGTGCAGGAGTTGCAATTGCACCCGGGCCCTGGAGTCTAGGGGGCCCAAAACATCCCTTTGGCCTATAGAAAAAGACTAATGCTATTAAAGATTCACAAGAATTGGGGGCCCCATTGGAGTTTTTGCATCGGGGGCCCTGAGCTTCAAGTCACGCCACTGCTCCTAGCAATATCTTTTCTGATGAAAGGTTCCGTCGAGATCATTTTCTTACTTTCCTATTTTTTCCTTTTACACCAGGACAGATCCAAAGGAAATGTGTAACTGTTTTCATGGAAAATTACTTTGCTTACCCAGAAACAAGTATCCATCTGTATCTTGTGACCAGTGATAAAGCCGCTACAGTCTCCGTGACGGTGTCTCGGCCATTCTTCAGTAAGACGATTGATGTTCCCCAGAACAGTAGCAGCCTGGTGACCCTAAACCGCACGTACATGATCACCGAGAAGGACGTCACATCCAAGGCTATAATGGTGACATCCGATGTGGCCATAACTGTACTTGCATTCAACAATCATGTCACTACAAGTGCCGCCATGACCTGTCTGCCACAAGAAGACCTGGGTATGGAGTACTATATCATTACTCCTGGCGGTGGAAGACATGCACAGGCTACAAATACCAGTGCACAATTTGCGGTGGCCAATGGATTTGAACATGAAGTCCAGGTTCAAATTAGAGTCTCGGGATCCATCGCTTATAAGGGAATTTCATACAAAACTGGAGATTCGCTCACATTGTCACTGAGAAACCAACAAGTCATTCAGTTTCAAAGTTCTGATGACATCACGGGAACCAAAGTCTCATCTTCAGCCCCGGTGGCTGTGTTTGCTGGACATACCTGTTATAAGGGAATTGACTCTGCTTGTGACTTCCTCATGGATCAGCTCCGACCTGTGAAGAACTGGGGGAACGTCTTTGCCGTCTTTCCCTTCTTCACCCACACTCAGGATGTCATCACTATAATTGGGGGAAGTCCGGATACCCGTGTGACTATTGATAGCCCAGGAGGTGCCACCAGTTATAGTCTACAGGAAGGCGGCTATGTCCAAATCCCTGCAGACAAAATCCTCCTCATCAATGCCACCAAACCTGTGATGGTCTCATATTTATTCCAGGAATCTCGTTCACCTGGTTTACAATATCCATATGATCCATTTATTACCACTGTCCCACCATCATTACTAGGAAGAAGATATTACAAGTTTGTAACACGGTCTTTCAATGATAATTTCATCCTCATCATTTCTCAAGTGTCTTCAGACTCCGAGTTCTACCTGGATGGAAAACCACTAAGTTCTTACCCAAAACCAGGAAAGAATTCAATGGGTTTATAGGTCGGGAAGTCACATTGGGGAAAACTGAAGGTCAGCATGAGATCTACCACCAGACCTCCACATTCACACTATATGTATTTGGCACTGGAAATTATGCCTCCTATGGATATTCAATGGGTGAGAGTGGACCATATCAAGGTGAGATCTGTTTAATAATGTAATAGTATAAAAACTGTATTACCTTTAACATAAAATAGCAAATGGGGAATAGTTGTGTGCTCTGCATCTATATGAAGAACAGACAGTAAGAGGTGTAATAAAGATCAAAATAAGCTCTCTACTTTTGCACTCTGGATAGTTTATTTTCCCCGTTTTATTGAAAGCTTGACTGACTGGGGTGAGATCAAGCTGAGTGGAGTATGAGCAGACTGTGTGGGGTGAGAGCGAACTGTGGGGTGACCATGGTGTGGGGTGAGAGCGGGCTGTGTGGGGTGAGAGTGGGCTGCAGTGTGACTGGGCTGAGTGAGAGCGAGTTGAGTGGGCTGAGAGCAGGGTGTGTGGAGTGAGAGTGGGCAGCAGAGTGACCAGGGTGTGGGATGAGAGTGGGTTGAGTGGGGCGAGAGCAGTCTGAGTGGGCTGAGAATGGGCTTAGTAGGGTGAAAATGGGCTGAGTGGGGTGAGAGAAAGCTGAAAGAGGTGAGAGCTGGCCGAGAGTGGGCTGAGTGGGATGAGAGCGGGCTGAGTGGGGTTAGAATGGGCTGAGTGGGGTGAGAATGGGCTGAGTGTGCTGAGAATGGGCTGAGTGGGATGAGAGCGGGCTGAGTGGGGTTAGAATGGGCTGAGTGGGGTGAGAATGGGCTGAGTGGGATGAGAGCGGGCTGAGTGGGGTGAGAATGGGCTGAGTGGGCTGAGAATGGGCTGAGTGGGATGAGAGCGGGCTGAGTAGGGTTAGAATGGGCTGAGTGGGGTGAGAATGGGCTGAGTGGGGTGAGAATGGGCTGAGTGGGGTGAGAATGGGCTGAGTGGGCTGAGAATGGGCTGAGTGGGATGAGAGCGGGCTGAGTAGGGTTAGAATGGGCTGAGTGGGGTGAGAATGGGCTGAGTGGGATGAGAGTGGGCTGAGTGGGGTTAAAATGGGCTGAGTGGGGTGAGAATGGGCTGAGTGGGATGAGAGTGGGCTGAGTGGGGTTAGAATGGGCTGAGTGGGGTTAGAATGGGCTGAGTGGGGTGAGAGCGGGCTGAGTGGGGTTAGAATGGGCTGAGTGGGGTTAGAATGGGCTGAGTGGGGTGAGAATGGGCTGAGTGGGGTGAGAATGGGCTGAGTGGGATGAGAGTGGGCTGAGTGGGGTGAGAGCGGGCTGAGTGGGGTTAGAATGGGCTGAGTGGGGTGAGAATGGGCTGAGTGGGATGAGAGTGGGCTGAGTGGGGTTAAAATGGGCTGAGTGGGGTGAGAATGGGCTGAGTGGGATGAGAGTGGGCTGAGTGGGTTGAGAGTGGGCTAAGTGGGATGAGAGCGGGCTGAGTGGGATGAGAGCGGGCTGAGTGGGGTTAGAATGGGCTGTGTGGAGTGAGAATGGGCTGAGTAGGGTGAGAATGGGCTTAGTGGGATGAGAGTGGATTGAGTGGGGTTAGTATGGGCTAAGTGGGGTGAAAATGGGCTGAGTGGGGTGAGAGCAGGCTGAGTGGGGTGAGAGTGGACAAGAAGTAGGCAGGTACCATGTTATCCTTTGTCAATGGAGAAAAAAGGAAATTTATTAAGTATCACTATTGCGCAGTAGTAATTCTTAATACATAATCATATTTTATTAAGAAAAATCCCCTTAAGGTACCGTCACACGCGGCAATATTGCTAGACAATTTCACTGGCAATTTGCTGGTTGCAGTGAAATCATGGACACATTGTTATATCTTGTTGCTGTGTACAAATAGAACAATATGTCCATGATTTCACTGCAACCAGCAAATTGCCAGTGAAATTGCTTAGCAATATTGCTGTGTGTGATGGTACCTTTACGGATTTTACGATTTCTGCAATCTCCAGTGATGAATTGTGATCTGTAATGGTACCTTCTCATGCCACAATCAGGGGAGACATTTTTGGAGGTGATATTTCTCGCTGGAGTTATCGCCGCCAAACTGCCTCCTTATTGCGGCGTGTATTTCGGGAATTTGGCGGCGATAATACCAATGCCGCCTGGTTTTAGAGCACAGCTGTGAAATCGAAACCAGGCGACACTGGTATTATCGCCGCCAAATTCCCGAAATACACGCCGCAATAAGGAGGCAGTTTGGCGGCAATAACTCCAGCGAGAAATATCACCTCCAAAAATGTCTCCCCTGGTTGTGGCGTGAGAAGGTACCCTAAAGGAATCTTGTATTAGGTGATACTTTTCGCAGCAGCGCCACCATAGGACAAATGAAGTTTTGCACAATTGCCATTAAAATTGGTGGAACATTTATGGCACAAATGGCTGTATAGGGACCTCCAGATCTCAAGGCTAATAAATGAAAGTTTTAAATAAAGGCCCCTTCTATTAATTTATTATTTCTTTTAAAGGTATCTGAAAATGAGAAAACCCCTATAAACTTTGTCCACTGGAGAACACAGGATCAGAGTGGATTATAATGACTGATTGAGAATTTGACGTTCTGCAGTAATTCAATATCTTACCAGCGTATTTTTCTTGTGCTTTATACATATTTTTGCTGTGTATTTATTTTAGAATCACCGCAGGAGCCGGAAAGTTCGATCCGGTGCCTCCCGGATGGTGCGGAGTACGTCTTACCATACAGCTTGGTCTCTGAGGCTCATCTAGATGTTCGCTCCGTTGCCTCCCGGATGGTGCGGAGTACGTCTTACCATACAGCTTGGTATCAGAGGCTCATCTAGATGTTCTTGATATTCATCTCAAGGATCCTCTGTGCCGAGCAGAAGAGGAGAAGGATCACTACATCATCAAGATACCGTTCACCAGATGCGGGTCCAGCGTCCTGGTGAGTTTTCCAAAAACAAAGATCTAGAAATCGCACATAAAATCTCACTGTGAGATGTAATCAGATTAACTACTAAATGAACCATTATATCACTCATATATACCACTCAGGGATGGATTAAAGAGTAGCCAGGGTCCCAGGCAGTTTAGAAGGTGGGAAACCCCAGCGGCGATGTATCATGTGACCTGTTGCACGATCCTGTGCGATAGATCATGTGATACGTCATGTGATTCATGTGATTAACACACAGGTGGTCTGACGCACATCTGTCAATGCAAGATGCAAATTTGTTCCGCTTTGTTCAGCACTGTTAATTAATTTTCAGGAGAGACCACATTAAAAACCGTGACTGGTGTGAAGGCCAAACCAATGTACAGCTCTCCTCTACACTGTATGATGCCCCCACACTGTATACTGACCCAAACCTGTCGGATGACACCACACTGTATAAAGGCCTCAAATTAGCTCTCACACTGTTTTATGGCAGCCTTAGTAGCCCCGATGCTGTGTCATGGCCTTCTTAGTAGCCCCCACATTGCATCATGGTCCCCTTAGTAGCCCCATACTATATCATGGTCCCTTAGTAACTACTACTTTGTGTCATGGTCCTCTTAGTTGCCCTCACACTGTATTATGGCCCCTTAGTAGACACCACTCTGTGTCATGGTCCCTTAGTAGACACCACACTCTATCATGGCCCCTTAGTAGATACAACTCTATGTCATGTCCCATTATTAGCTCCCCAATGTGTAATGGCCCTCTTAGTAGCCCCCACACTATGCCATGGCCCTCTTTGTAGCCCCCACACTGTATTATGGTCCTCTTAGTAGCTCACACTGTATCATGGCCCTCTTAGTAGCTCTCACACTGTATCATGGCCCTCTTAGTAGCCCCCACACTATGCCATGGTCCTCTTTGTAGCCCCCTCACTGTATTATGGTCCTCTTAGTAGCTCTCACACTGTATCATGGCCCTCTTAGTTGCTCTCATGGCTCTCTTATAATCTGGACACTGTATCATGGCCCTCTTAGTAGCCCCCACACTATGCCATGGTCCTCTTAGTAGCCCCCACACTGTATTATGATCCTCTCAGTAGCTCTCACACTATATCATAGCCCTCTTAGTAGCTCACACTGTATCATGGCCCTCTTAGTTGCGCTCATTGCTCTCTTATAATCTGGACACTGTATCATGGCTTCCTTAGTAGCCCCACACTGTATAATGACCCTCTTAGTAACCTGGACACTGTATCATGACACCCTTTGAAGCCCTCCACTATATCATGGCCCCTTAGTTGCCACCACTCTATGTCATGGCCCTCTTTGTAGCTCTCACACTGGATTATTTCCCCTCAGTAGCCCCTACATTGTGTAATGGCATTTTTAGTGGCCCCCACACTGTGTTACGATCCTCTTAGTGGCCCCACTTTGTGTCATTGCTCCTGTATTAGCACACACAGTCTATGATAGCCCCATAGTAGCATAGTAGTTCCCCTTAGTAGCCCACATTATTTATAGAGGTCCTGTTAGTAGCCCCCTCTATTTTTGTGAGGCCCCCACACATTATGGGCATAACACAATTTTATAACAAAAAATAAAAATAAACATCATGTACATACTTGCCCTTATGAGTTCAGCAGCAGACAGCAGCCGGTCATGGACAGACAAATGCAATGGCATCATCACATTGCTGCACTCTGGACCTGCCGAGTTATAGGTTATAGAATTAAAGTGACCTGCGGTCTACAGAATGGAGAACAGCAGTGCGGTAATATTGACCCTTCCTGCTCTGCCGCACAGTGTAGCTGTGTCTGTGTGCTGCACACGGTGATATAGTTAAAATAGCATAGCTCTGGGTGGGCCCCTCACAGTTCGGGGCCCTGGGTGACTGCCCTTTCTGCCCCCCACCCCAGTAGCTAGTGTGAATACCATAATTATATATTTAAAGAGGATCTATCACCTCCTGGGGAACTTCATGAGGTAAAAGAAGACCAAACTATAAATTGCATCTTAAATATACTGTATATAATTTGGAAAAGTAATCAATGACATCCACAGTCAGTCTGGGGCAGCAGGGGCCCACCAGTAACATTGACTCAGGGGGCCCACTGATCAACTACATACAAATTTTACATTCACCTATGCTTCTATATAATGATATATTGGTAGTTCGTAAAATGAATGATGAGACGCTTCCATTATCAGTACACATTGAAACAAGTGTATTGTGCCAAATACTGATCATGTTGGGGGTAAGTGACAAACTACTGCAACGGGGCCCCCCGGAGGATTCTCCGGTTCTCCATTGGGCCAGTCCAACCCTGATGACATACCATATTAGTTCTGATAGCTCTGACCCTTTAAGAGAGGGAAACAGAAATGGAAATCTCCAATTGTCTCACTATTTTGACAGATTGATACTTTTTGCTTCTGAACTCTACAGTGTCCATTTTAGGACATAGTCATATATCAAAGTCAAACATCAGAAATACTCTGTCTGATCCCTGATTAAATTAATGAATGACTTTGATAAATGACTTTGATAAATGACTTTGTCTTTGATAAATGGTTTTGATAAATAACAATGACTTTGATAATGACTTTGACGAAATGACTTTGATAAATGACTTTGTCTTTGGTAAATGACTTTGATAAATGAATTTGACTTAGATAAATGACTTTGTCTTTCATAAATGACTTTGACAAAATGACTGTCTTTGATAAATGGCTTTGATAAATGACCAACTTAGATAAATGACTAATTAATGAATGACTTTGATAAATTATTTTGACTTTGATAAATGACTTTGTCTTTGATAAATGGTTTTGATAAATGACAATGACTTTGATAATGACTTTGACAAAATGACTGACTTTGATAAATTACTTTGACTTAGATAAATGACTTGTCTTTGATAAATGACTTCGATAAATGACTTTATCTTTCATAAATGACTTTGATAAATTACTTTGACTTTAATAAATGACTCTGATAAATGACTCTTCGATTAGGACTTTGAGGACAGCTACCGAAAGGTGGCGCTAGAGTTTCTTCACTTACTCACTGAAGTGACAATCTGTGTATATATAGTGAGAGACTCAGATAATCCTATAGATCAAATTTGTCTATGCTTCTATGTAATAATAAGCAGGTAAGTTAATTAAAATCCATATTAAGACCTATACCATCAGCCCATGAATGCATATCAGAGGACATAACCTTGAACCACACTGCTCAAACAGGTGTGGATTGAACAAGTATAAGTCCAACTTTATCAAGTGAAACTCATATACAGCTCTTAAATTGCAAGCTTGGACTTTTCACAGAATGAAGATGAGAAAACCTATTACATGAACACGATCTATGGGACAGTCCCCGGCACCAGTGTCCATCGCATTGAGATCCCGGTGAGATGTGAAATGCAGGCCAACGAGACTCTGGACTTCAGTTTTCAACCTAAAGTCATTGACGCTGTCTCTTTCGGACATTATAATGTATCATTGAGACTTTACAAAGCCAGCAACTTCACTGACCTGGTTACAACATATCCACATGAGGTGGACATTCATGGCAGCCTCCACGTGGAGTTCATAGTGGAGTCGGATGATGAACATCTCCAGATACTTGTAGAGAAATGCCAAGCTGCTCCATCACTGGGGGAATCACAGGAGATGTACAACCTCATCCAACATGGGTAAGTAACATAATGGAGTGCCCGATAACTAGACCAGGAGAGAGAAGAGTGCTCCTGATTAGAGATGAGGTCTAGAACGTTAGGTTCGGATAGTTCAGCCAGACTTTGAAAAGCAGACTGTTGGGAGCTAAAACCCGACCCGAAACTCCTTTGAAGTAATTGATTAGGCAGTTGAGCTCTCCGCCCACATACAACCAGCCATAAGGAAACCACTGACGGAAAGACAAGGATTTTTCTTTTCTTTTTTTTGACAACCCACTACACCTCCACACTGTGTCATGGCCCTCTTAGTAACTACAACACAGTGTCATGGCCCGCATAGTAGCCCCCACACTGTGTTATGGCCCTCTTAGTAGCCCCGATACCGTGTCATGGCCCTCTTAGTAGCCCGACACTGTTTCATGGCCCTCTTCGTAGCCCTTACACAGGGTAATGGCGGGGCTTTGGCGCATGCGCAGTGCGCATCTTGAAGCCGGAGCGTACCACGTGATCATCCCCACAATGCACCGGGCTAGATATGACGTTCCGGCCCGGGCATCACAGGATCACAAGAGTTGGCCATTTCGAATAGGAGGTGTCACAGCCCAAGGAGAATGCAGACGCCCAGCGGGGCGTGTGGAGACAGCGCGAGGAGGGGAGAATGGACTATCCAGTCTCCAACTGCAGACAGTTTGTAAGTATAAAACTTATTTTTCTCCCTTATTTTACGGCCCCTTTAGCACAGAGAGGGATGGTTAGGGATTAGATAGGAAAGTGCAGGGACCGGTAGAGGTAGGTTAGAGGGCTACCACAACCTGACAGGTTCCCTTTAATAGCCCCAACACTGTTTCATGGCTTTCTAGTAGCACCCATACTGTGTCTTGACCCTCTTTGTAGCCCCTCTTACTGTGTAAAGGCTCTCCTAGTAACCCCCATGCTATGTCATTACCATCTTAGTAGCCCCCACACTGTGTCATGACCCTCGTAGTAGCCCCCAAACTGTATCAAGGCCCTCATAGTAACCCCCAAACTCTGTCATGGCCCTCTTAGTAGCCCCCACATTGTATCATGGCTCTCTTAGTGGCCCCTACATTGTGTCATGGCCCTCTTAGTAGCATTCACATTGTATCATGGTCCTCTTAGTAGCCCTCAAACTGTGTTTTGGTCCTTTTAGTAGCCCCCCCACACTGTGCTAGGACCCTCCTAGTTGCCTCCACACTATGCCATTACCCTCTTAGAAGACTCCACAGTGTGTCATGGCCCCCTTAGTAACCCCCACACTTTATGATTGCGCCCTTAGTAGCCCCCACTATTTTTGTGAGGTACCCACACATTATGGCCAGTACAATTTTAAAAGAAAAAAACATTGTGGAGCCGAAGATACAGAGGAAAGGCGGCACTATGCATGAGCAAGTTTTCATTTACAGCCCTGCTATGTTACAAGGTGCACACTTGCCAGCTCCAGATCATACACACTATGTATGATGAAGCCGGACAACTATACCCACAATGCACCGGTCAGGAAACACATGCAGGTAGGCGCGAGAGAGGGGGATGAAAACAGTGCTTGCAAATTAGGCAATCACACCCATAGAAACGTGATAACCATGGAAGGACAGTGGCCATGGACACTAAAAGAATACCCCTACAGACCGGTCTGTGACTCATTTACATGACAAAATGTTAAGTGTATAAATGCTTTTTTTCAACTGTAACATTACACTATGACAGGGATGATTAGAATAGAACTATGAAGCTGCAGGGACAGATAGTGATAGCTGGGGAGGGGCATAAACAACCAAACAGGTTCCCTTTAATACTGGTACATTTTCTGCATGTTCCCCCTACTGACACCTTTCATGCAAACCATTTGTAATGCTGTATTCTTCTGTTTCAGCTGCTCCCAGGACTCTACTCTACAGTCTCATCAGGCCCCGGATCAGCGGCTGCAGCGCTTCAGCGTTCATGTATTTAAGTTTGACAACTTCACTGAAGTTTATCTGTCCTGTAACGTCATCATCTGCCACAATGGAACCGTCCCGAACCGCTGCACCCAAGGCTGCCTCACCCCGAGACACCGACGTGACACCCGCAGCTCCAGAATGCAACTCCGATCAGCCAGGGTATCCCAGGGACCCATCAGGATCTCGTTGGGTGAGATTAAATTCCTTACTTTTAAGTGTTATTTTCCAGGGAGCCTTGGGATAAAGATTTTATTCATCCATAAACCCTATCCACAAGTACAGATGTAATTGTGGTTTTTCGTTCCCTGCTATCCACTCCCACGCAGCATCAACAATCAAAAATGACCACAGACACAGGTCTCGGGAATAACAGTTGCATTTACTATTGCAGGAATGGAGAAATCCAACATGGAGTACATATTACACAGTCAAACGTGGGTAGCCCACGGCAAGTACAGTTCAAAGTTGAATTCTGACATGGGTTTGAGGTTCTAGAGCTTTAAGAACACAGATTATTTGGAAGTAGTATTTATACGTAGTTATAGGAAAGTTCAGAGTCTTTTGTGTCTTAAAGCAGATGATTAGCCATAGCAAGAGAGTTTTACAGACCTTGGAATCCTGTAGTAATTTCACAACTAGTACATGCAAAAATATACTTGAAGCAATTAATAGACAGTTGCGGTGAGATAGGAGAACCTTAACTTTCTCAAGACGTGGGCAGTAGGTTCATTTCAACACTCAGTATGCCCTACTGCTAAAAAAGCACATGTAAATCCAGACAGCGAGGATCCAGGGTTAAAAGTCTTTAGCCATCTCGGCTGTAGAAGTCAGAGAAAGAGTCATATGCCTTAGGGCCTAGGTCACTGGCCCATTGGACAACACTCATATGTCACATTTCAGATTCTTACAATGCAAAGTACTATAAACTACATTTCACAAGCAGATGGTGCTGAAAAACAACAAATGAGAAATACCTGAGAAAGGCATGAAAAACGCATGAAATATACATTGAATAGAAATGGATATAACTGAACCACATATTTAACACTCCCTAATAATTGTAGAGAGGTAGCTAGGGAGTGAGCTGTAGTGTACAGGGTAACTCACGGTCCATGGTTAGTTAAAGGGACAGACATAATGTGGACCTGGTCACTACACAGGCCATAACCCAACACTGGCAGCTGTAGCATTATTAATGACATCAGTGATCCTATGAACAGTTAAAATGTGAGCATCATGAACAATGCCAACAAGGTGCACCATAAACGGAGCCAATTGAAGGGGTTGTCCACAGTAAGGCCAAACCCTTCTAGGGCCCCTTTCACATCAGGGTTATTTTTAAATCGCGGCAGATGCGGTGAAAAAACCGCATCTGCCGCGATTACCGTATACCGGCTGCACTTGCGGCGCGGTTGTGGCAAGCCCCATACAATGTATAGGCGGGCTTGCGGCAGGTGCGGCAAGTGCGGTTTTGGCACTTGCAGCAGGTGCTGGCACGAAAAAAACCGCGGTCAGCCGCAGTTTTTTTGCGGCCGCACCTGCCGCAAGTGCCAAAACCGCACTTGCCGCACCTGCCGCAAGCCCGCCTATACATTGTATGGGGCTTGCCGCAAGCGTGCCGCAAGTGCAGCCAGTATGCGGTAATCGCGGCAGATGCGTTTTTTTCACCGCATCTGCCGCGATTTGAAAAAAACGCTGATGTGGAAGGGGCCTTAAATGCAAAAGTTACCTAAATTAAATAAAAAAAAAAAAAACATACATCACCTTCTGGATTTATCCCATTTATCAATAACACTGGGGAACACAATTTTTTAGGAGTTAGGTCAGACAACTGTTCTTAATTAATTTTTGGATGCTGAATCCAGAAATGATCTCAGTTTTTCTCTATCACGTCAAGTTTTTGAACTATAGGATTTTTGTCTTCTCAAAAATATGTAAACTACTGTACCTAAAAAGTGATTGTTTTTTTAAATAGTACAAATATGAACAAAAAATGAAATTATATAAGAAATAGGGATGTCTCAGTTGTGACTTCTCTTACAAGTTGCCACGTAGCTCTATATGAGTCGAATTGTAATCAGATAACAAGTCTTATTACAGATATCAGTGCAATTGTGCTTCTCTGGCAGGTAAGTTGTGGAGGAAAAACTTGACGTGCTAGAAAAAAACTGACTACATTTTTGGAATCAGCATGCCAATTTTAGTATAAATCAGCTCAAAAACCTAACTCAACAGAAATTTTTTTTCAAATTGTTCCCCAGTGTAATCATTACACTTGTGCCCAGTTGTAGTCACCCTGTAGCCCCTACCATACTGTGACATGAGGGGTCCAATGCTCTATAGCTCCATCTAGTGGTAGAGACATTTATAGCAAGTACCAATTCCTCTCCTTATCACTGACCGCAGTAGTCCTGCCTGTATCTTCACCATCTCCTGTCTCCTTCCTACAGATCAGCCCCACAATCCTCCTACAGTCCCGGTGTCGGCCCTTGTGGTGGTGATCGGGGTCTTCGGTCTCTTGTCGGTACTTGGACTGGTTCTACAGAAACTTCACTACCGGAGACGGGACTACACCCCGCTACAGAACATGGCAACGGATAACTGATTCATTTTTTAATTTCAGCATTCTAATTATCAAATCTATATGATCTAATAGATTTTTTTCTTCTATCAGAAAAAGATCTATATAATGTGTCTTTGTTTAGAATAAAGTAATTGGAATAAAGTGTTTTTTCACCTTCTTTCGTTTAATAAAACAAAGTAGCAACTGTACTTGCATTACCACCTTACGCCAGACACCCATCAGCACGGTATCCTGTAATTCACTATGTAGCAGTGTCCTTACAAAAATCTTGCTGGGAGTTCTGCATGGATGAACTTAGATGTGTCTCTTAAGGGCCTGTCACACGCGTCAATATCGCCTGCACGATATCGGCTGCACGTGACGTTGCAGCGATATTGACGCGTGTGACATACTGCATCAACCAGCGATAAATCGCTGGTTGATGATCGCCAGGTTTTAGAATCTATCCTAAAACCTGGCGATTGTCGCCCGGTGGACACGCAGCATCGCTGCGTGTGACACCGGGACTAGCGATATTCCAGCTCCCAGCGCCTCTCACAAGCGCTGGGAGCTGGTATCCAAGGTACACTGCGGGTAACTAGGCAGCGCGCGCTGCCTAGATACCCGACGTGTACCTTAGTTACCAGCCTCCTCCGCTCACCGGGTGAGCGGAGGAGGCTGGTAACTAAGGTACACATCGGGTATCTAGGCAGCGCGCGCTGCCTAGTTACCCGCAGTGTACCTTGGAGACCAGGCTGCTCCCGCTTCCAGCAGGCTGGCAGCGGGAGCAGGACATAGTGGAAACGATATTTAAATCGTTTCTATGATGTCTCTGGTCAATTGATCGCTGGTGAGTCTGTCTGTGTGACAGCTCACCAGCGATCAGCCGTCAATGTCGTCAGCGATCAGATCGCTGACGACATTGACGCGTGTGACAGGACCTTTAGACACGAATATATAAGGATACAAGATAAAGATAACCAGAATCTCCCAGCTGCCAGGGAATCTTTGTCAGCAGGAGACCTCAATTAAAGATATAGTGGTGGTCCCCCAGCAGCCATGGGGACAGGCCTGGGTGCCAAATGCCCACTGCCTCCCCAGACCAGCCCACCCCTACGTGAATGCCAGGGGAACGTTGCCTGCCTGTATAGTTTGGTGGAGGATGGGTAATACTATGGGATTGCTATCGGGGTCAGCCTCAGTCTCTTTGTTCCAGGAATGGGAAATTTTTATTTCTGCCAGCCTTCTGGGTGTCAGTATAGTAATTGTGCTCCATCTGTGTCTCCATAAAGTATGAGCACCTCAATTGTACCCCATTCAGTAATAGTCCTCCCATTGTGCCTTTGTATAGTAATTGTGCCTTCATAATGTAAAGAGTGCCCCCTCCTCAGTATAGTAAAAGGGCTCTCTTTGTGCCTCCATACGGTATTAGTGGCTCTATATAGTACTGCCTAATCTGTGTCTCCATAGAGTAATAAAGCCCCCATAAAAGTAATAGTGCCCCCTCTGTACCTTAAGATGCAAAAAGTCATCTCACCTCACTCCTGTCACAAGTAGTGATGACCATAGTTAAGCAGAGGTGGCGCAATACAGTAATATCATTGCCTCGCCATACAGTGACATGTGGGGCCCAACGCTCTACAGATGTATGTAGTGGTAGAGATGTCTATTGCAAATACTATTTCCCATACCAATGACCGCAGTAGTTCTGCCTGTATCTTTACCATCCCTGTCGCTTTCCTGCAGATCGGCCCCCGAATCTTCCTGTAGCCCCTGTGTCAGCATTTGTGGCGGGGAACGTGTGCACCTGGCTTTAGAGGCGCAACAATACTGGTGAAAAAAGCCACATGTATGCGCTAGATTTGCAGAGAGCTGGCGATAATGACGATTCTTGCAAATCATGTTATAATGCCCATAATGGTTTGAGGAGAAGGTGGAAAGGGAAACTGGAGTGCCTGAACTTCTCTCAAGCTAGGGAGCCCTGAACAATCCCTAACTCAGGGGTACTCCTGATGGTGGAGAGGCCTGAGTCTCCACCCTGGCTCTGCTCCTGTAGTGCACTGAACTTATTCCCACTTCCCCTCCCCCCAGAGCTGGCAAGTGAAGAAACCCACAGATAAGGACAGACAGTGGAGAACCAAAACTCAAGCTCACAACACGCACATCTCTCGCCCCTGGTGGGGACTGTGGGGTACTCGGAACCGGGCCCTCTCGTTGTCGTCTGGGGCTGCGGGATGTCACGGTGGCGTGACCCAGTCCGTGATCCCCTCATTGGGCGATCGAAAGGGGAATTAGGAAAATGAAGAAAAATAAAATAAAAGTTTAAAAAAAATAAAAAGAGTGTAGTGACGCCACCTGTGGAATGCGGCCGGTATAGCCGCTGCTGCAGTTGGGACCTCTGGGGATGATGTTAGTAGCAGCCAGGATGTTTCAGCTCTCCACGGGAAGAGCAGGTCCCCAGGACAACCGTAAAGTTTATGGATGTGCAGGGCTCGTTGGGGGTGCAAGATTTAATGTATGAAAGAACTGACAGACACAGGGATAACAGTCTCCTATACCTTTACTGATGCAAGTAGCAGGTTCATCCAGGGAACAATTCACAAGCGGTGTAAGGCTATGTGCACACTGGCCGGGTTTATGCAGGTTTAGCAGCGGAAACCGCCGGTCGGTTTCCATGAGGTTTATGTAAATTTATGTTAATCCAAAAGCGGCTTTTGGGTTAACATATAAACCTATGGAAACCGACCCCCGGTGTGCACACACCGGCGGTTTCCACATGCTCATCCGTTGCTAACCCGCTGGGTTCCCAGCGGGTTAGCAAAGAATGAGCATGTTCTATAATCCGGCCGGTTCTGCAGCGGCTGCAAGCAGAATCATGTACTGCTTCCAGCCGCCGCAACACCGCCGGCGCTAACCCGCTGGCCACCCGCCCGGCACCCGCCGCACAACTGCGGCACATACCCGCCAGGATGCCGGTGGACGGCTCCGGAGCTTCCTGGCGGGTCCGCCAGCAGCCGCCGACCCTAACCCGCTGTGCACCCGACAACGTGTGCACATAGCCTTAGGGATCTGGAGCCTGGAAGGAAGTTCAGGTTTCCCACACCTGGCAAGGTCTGAGGCCTCTCTGTAACTGCGTCTCCTGAGCTCTTTGATGCGGCTGTGTCTCCTGGCCTTGTGGTGGAAGAGCAGCTTAGAATTACACGCCTTCCGGTGTTGGCTGCTGGGCATAAAATCCCTTGCTACCTTTGACTCAGGTCCTGCGCTCAGTGCTGGGGCGAGCTGGCTCTGCTCCACTCCCCACACCTTTTCTCCACTATCCACAAGTAGAGGCCATAACCCAACACTGGCCGCTACAGCGTTACCAATGACATCAGTGCACCGTGAACAAAGCCAGCAGGGTGGACCATACACAAGGACAATTAAAGAGATTTTCCACTTCTGGCTAAACCCTTCTTAAATACAAAGGTTACCCAGGTGAAATTAAAAAAGGACACAACCTACTGGATCAACGTCAATCCCATTTATCAATTATTACACCTATGTTCAGCTTTAGTCGCCCTGTAAGCCCTGCCATAGTATGACATGTGGCGCTCAATGCTCTATAGCTCCATCTAGTGGTAGAGACATTTATGGCACGCACCATTCCTCTACATATCACTGACCACAGTAGTCCTGCCTGTATCTTTACCAACTATCGTCTCTTCCTACAGATCGGCCCCACAATCCTCCTACAGTCCCGGTGTCGGCCCTTGTGGTGGTGATCGGGGTCTTCGATCTCTTGTCGGTACTTGGACTGGTTTTACAGAAGCTTCACTACAGGAGACGGGACTACACCCCGCTACAGAACATGGAAAATGTTAATTCACTTGTTAGTTAATGTGACTCTGCAAGTGGTTCTATTTCTTTTTATTGTAAGACAATTCCCTCCTGGCACCAATTATATGTAAATAACCTTCATAGTGATAAGAGGGTAATCATTAATGATCCGAAGCTGCTGCTCTCACACATATCACTATAAATTGCTGTATGTACCGGAAACATTCAGAAATATAATATAACACCTATGTAATATAATAAAATTGAATGAGAGTGATAAAACGTGCATCAAATGTCAACAAGAATATTGCAATAATAACGGTAGAGGTTAAAAATGACCCAGAACGAGCAAAGCTCTACTTCTCAGAAGAGTTTTAGATCCAAGTCATGTAAACTGTTCCTTGTAAAGGATCGATCTCATCTTAGTAGATCACCGATAGGATATGATCAGATGATGATCACTGGAGATATGATCCAGATACTTGTAGAAAAATGCCAAGCTTCTCCGTCACTGGGGGAATCAGTGCAGATGTACAACCTTATCCAACGCCGGTAAGTAACATAATGGATTGTGTTGCATGCACGCCACTCAGTAAATGAAGGCAATACAAAGGAAACATGAGTTCTTTTGGAATCCCGGGGAAATCTTACTCATGGTGACCAGTAATTATAACTCTTCATAGTAGAGAGGACGTAACAGTATACAGGAACACAGCGATGCACAGTTCGCTTTAGATTGCTGTATGTACCAGAAATAGTTAAAAACATAGGCGCACCCAAGGGGGGGGACCTACGTGTCTGGACCCCCCCCTTTGGATGGCCCTGAGAAGTGGTGCAGTACACAAAGAGCTGGGCCCCTATGTCAGGAGACAGGAACAATTACACAGCACCCAAGGGCCCACAAAAGAGGCTGCTTTTAGGGGGGCTTCGCTCCCCCAAACCACCCCACCGGGGGCTTTGCCCCTCGGAACCCCGCTGGGGGGTGACACCTCCCTTTCAGGGCCGGTGTGTGTTTCTTGGACCCCTACCTTGGGAAATTTCTGGGTGCGCCACTGGTTAAAAACATAATATACCACTTACATAATATGATAAAATTGAATGAGGATGATGAAATGTGCACCAAATGTCACTAAGATGGTAGTGATGATAATGGTAAAGGTCATGCATGACCCTAAACCTATAAGGAGCAAAGCTTTACTTCTGGGAAGAGTTTTAGATCCAAGTCATGTGCACTGTTCCTTGTAAAGAGCTATTTCCATCTCATGTTGGATATGATCTCATAGTGATCACTGGGGATCTGATCTCTGGGACTCCCACCGATCTTTTTTGTTGTTTGAACAGTATATATCTGTGTTTGCCAATTCGGATCACTTGGATCCCCAACTTTAAGGTGAAAGGTGCTGATCCCCAACTTTACTGCTAACAGTCTACAATGACTTAACATTGGTTATGAGTTTTCTTACTGGCCAGGGGGTTGTGGCCCCCTTAGACATGATCTCTCTCGCACTGCCCTGATGTTAAATTGGTTAATGCACCCTTGAGAACAATCCATTGGAAGACATAGGCAATGCAGGCTTATATTTTCCAGCAAATTCAGTGGTTCACAAATGACTTTGAGGGTTCCCTGAAAAATGCCCACATGGAAAAATGCCCACAGGTAACCATACCCCTAACCCTAACGCCTAACCCTAAAACTTTAACCCTAACCCTATCTCCAACCCTATAGGCATTTTTCTTTTTGGGCATTTTTCTGGTCACCGACATGAGGTGAGAGCAACCAGTTTTAATTTTCTTGTAACCTTTTCCATATCCCCAGTTTCAGAACTGACCCACAAACATAACATGTGATTTTTTATTAATAAAATGTATTTCCTTATATTAATCTTAGTTAAAGGGATATTCTCAGGTTATCCCAACAGTCAAAGGCATAACACATATTCAAGCAAAACACACAATATAAAAGGCAATAGAGTCTCACCCTTCCACTGGCTCAAAAGGGATTAGAATATTCATACCTTTGTAGATTTTAAGGCCAAATAATCCAATCCAGCTGCACCCCGCTTTTAGCGGGCACCCACCGGGAAAGGAATAGTGGCAAGCTTAGGAAGCTGACCAAGCACAGAAAAGTCTGTAGCCAGGTGACCAAATTGTCCCACCCTGGGTATCTTCCTTAAGTAGTCTCTGATATTTAAGCCAGAACCAAAATTCCTAAGCTGAAGTTGTGGTCTTCCAATCAGGATTGAAGTCATGTAGCATAGCAACTCCTGGTGACTGAAGAAGACCCTTTTATATATTCTGAGCATGTTTCTCAGAGTATTGTGGTCTTACAGGATTGGTGTAATATGGCTGTGCTCTTGTTGGCTGGCATTTCAAGCCAAATGCTTAATTTTCCTGTGAGTGATGTAGACAGAGGAGGTGATGTAATTAAATTAGAATACACAACCTCAGACAATAAAGGCTCCAAATCGTCTGGCAAGAAACAATGTCTTAGTAAACATGATATAACCAACAAAAGACCAATATGTCTGGCCAAATTAAGAAAATTTAACCCACACCACACATTGTAAAAGATTGTGTTCTCACAAATAGTCTGTGATATAAGAGGCTGACACACCAATTCTAAAGCCATGGTATCTACTATTGGATGATTGCTGGTGGCTGCAATCTCCATAGGGTTTAACGGAGAAGTCACTGTGTGGTCCTCTGTATTAGTATATGGGAGTCACCCATTGAACTGTATGGAGTCTGTGGCAACCAGGGACAAGTTATTGGATAGGTTCTCTTTTAGTCTCTCTGAAGGACTTGACTCATCTATTGCTACCAATGGCTGCTATGTAGTTCTTTACTATCCCAGTGGTGACACTGCAGGGCACATTAATCTTTGGTTTTAGATACCCCCACATGGACTGTACCCCATCAAACCCCTTTCCTACAAATAGATAAGGGTCTCAGATATTAAGATTGCACCTAGTACTATGTTATCCTCTGGACAGGCCATAAATGTTCAAGATGGGATTATCCATTTAATAATGGAGGCACGGTAATATCAAGAAATTTCCAAAATATAACAAGAACAAAAACAATTTTTTCCTCTATTTTTCTAATTTGTTTAATTTAGAAATAATAAATCTTAAATCCGCCACAGATGGCGTCTTCCCATACCTGTAATCAGTCAAGGACGGACCGCCTGGCATTGGCATTGACTAATTACGCTTCTTTTTAATACCTAAACCTGATCCACCAATGAATGACGAGAGTTTAATTACTCCACCCTCTCAATAAGAATCAGAATAAATTAGATAAGAAACGCTATAAAGTTACGATCACTTCTGGGATATTAAGAATCTGGACCAGGATGAAGATAATGGAGCGGCTCGAGGATTCGAGGCTACGGAGACTTTCCATCTTGTTGGTCCTTTCGGGAATGTGTGTGGCCGGTAAAGACTATGGTGTTTTTATTTGATTGATTTCCAACCTGTAGCTCTGCAACTGTTACAGAACCACAACTCCCAGCATAACCTTACAGGCAGTGGGGGATATGTTGGGTGTTGGGATTTTGCATTACTAGGTCTCAATTTGGACACTATAACAAGAATAGGATTATATGCTGCATTGGCGGACAGAGACAGAAAAGGGCCCCTGTGCAAGAACAATGTCCAAGAGCTCATCATAATGCACAAATCCACCTGCTTTGGGGTAGAAAAGGGCCCCCCTAACCACTTGGGCCCCTGTGCAACTGCACCAATGATATGCCCCGCCCTGGTATGCTGCCATTGAAGCCTTTTGAGTACATCAGGTATCTTACTAGTATGAGAATGGAGCTACAACAGGGAACTTTTTCATAACAAGGCTATCGCTTCGTTGGATCCAGATCTCAAATGCATTACATTGATTACCATACCAATCATCCAAAAGTGCCGATGTAATGTTACATTTTCCCAGAATATGTTGCTGCAGAATTAGTCTTCTCGAGGGTTCACAAAGCCAGATCCACTAACTTCTATTTATATGTTTATGTTATATCCCCAAAAAGAGCTTGAAACTTCTTAAATAAGATTAAAAAGTAACTAAACTTAATTATTAAATAGCTTTGGCAAAGTTATGAGTCTTTATAATACCCTGCAGTACCTTATTTTGTTTCCTTCTCTCAGAAAACTATGCTCAAAGTGCTGTTTTAATTGCTTAGTCAATGCTCTTTTACAAGCTGCTTTGAACTGCTGCCTTGGAAAGAATAAACCTTCAAACACTATGTATGAATATTCTCACTGTGTGCTCCATCATGCTCAAACAGGGAGAGTTTTGTAAACAGTTTTTGACTCAGAATTCTTGGTAGAGCAGCGGTTAAATGCAGCTTGTAAAAGAGCATAAACTGGGAAGTTAAAACAGCAGTTTTAGCTAAGTGATAGAGAAAAATATAGGATAAGGTAATAGAGTATATCACAAAGAATCATAACTTTGCAAAGCCTGATCAATAATTGACTAAAAAGAAAAGTTTAATTACTCTTTTATTTATTTATTGGGGTATGCAATGTATAAAACGTTGACACTTAATAGGTTCAAAAAGTTGGCAAAATAAAGTTTTTAATTATATAAGGGTACTAGCTGTAGAGCCCGACTTTGCGTGGGCATAATCCCCATATATGGTCGTAATGCTCATATATGGTAATATCGCCCATATATTGTAATGTATGTATGTGTGTGTATCATTGCCCTGCCTCTTCCTGGTAGCCACACCCCTTCATAGTTCCACCCCTAACATAGCCCTGCCCCCTCCTGGTAGCCCCTTCATAGCTCCACCTGTACAAATAGCCCCCCACTTCATAGATCCGCCCCTACATATAGCCCCACCCCTCCACATAGTCCTGGGCAGGGCTATAGGAAGAAGGTGGGGCTATGTGGAGGTGCAGGTTGTTAAGTGTGCGTGGCTATGTGGAGTGGGCAGGGCTATGTGGAGTGGGCAGGGCTATGTGGAGTGGGCGGGGCTATGACACACACATACATACACTCAGCTTTATATATTAGATAACAGGATATTTTGAAGAAGAAATAGAAAAACACCAAGACAATGAGATCTCCTGCTAAACTTTCATACATGATCAATGATAGAAAAAAATACAAAAAATCTTTTTAGGGATATAAAGGTTCACGCACTATAATGACAAGTTTGTTCTATTCCATTGCTGGAACAGCTGTAAAGTGATGGGGAGTCTGGTAGAAAGACCAATAGAAGTCAATAGAGTGGTGGACCTTAACCCTGCTGTTCTGTTCATTCAAAAATGACCAAATTTGGAGTTTTTGATTTCATTTTTCATTTGTTTATGGACAACCATGTTCACATATAGTATAATGATGCAACAGGTATTCAAATAAAACACTTAAAGTAGCTAAAAATTAAGATTTTAATAGGTCCGGTCAAAATTGACTGGAACAATATTCACAGCAAATCAATTAGCCTCCAACTACCCTGAAAAGACCTGTAAGGCTGCGATCACACACAGCGTATTTTCGCGTCTGTTTACGCACGCTTTTTCCCCAAAAGATCATCTGCGTGAATGGAAATTCACTTTTGCCATTCAGATACTGCGCTTTTTTCGGCCGTGCTTTTGCGGGAGAAAGCGCACGTGTAAAAAAGAATCAACATGTCAATTCTTCTTGCAAATATGTGCATACTTTCTCCCATAGGCTTCATTATAAGCGCTGGAATTACGTATTGCCATTCACACAATGCTCTATTCCAGCGCCTATAAACGTGAGTGCAGGAGGAGAAGCAGGAAGTGATGTCACGGGGGGAGGAAGAATCCTGTGTTCCTCCCCCGTGAGACATGTCGGGGCTTACTTTCACTTTCGCAGTGTATCTACATACACTGCAAAAGTTAAATAAAAGTGAACAAAATGTATTAAAAATAAAAAAATACAATACTCACCTCTCCGGCGGCTGTTCAGGGACCCGAGGGGAAGAGGTCCGATCGCTGCAAGGACCTGAATCATCTGATTGGCCATTAGCGATCAGCTGATGTGTCGCGTGACAGCATCAGCTGATCGTGACGTGACCTCATCAGCTGAAAGTTTAAGGCTGGTTTCACACTACGTTTTTTACCTGTCAGATTCTGTCCGGTGTATTGCTGGAAACACCGGACAGAACCTGACAGCTCCGGACAAACAGAACCAGAGGGTTAATACACCCTCTGATCCTGTTTTCTGCCGGAATCGGCACATCGCAGCTTTCAGGAGCTGTCCCTCCATGGTGCTGAAGTTCAGCGCTGGGCAGGGCTGAACTTTGGCAGGGATATATGTCCATTACAGGGTAGGCATAAGGCCAGGTTCACACCAGGGCAAGATCTGATCCGGAGCTGACAGCCCTGGATCAGATTTCGACCCCATAGTATGCTATGAGGCCGGATGGAGCCAGATGGCAGCTACCTGTCATCCGGTTTCCATCCGTCCGGGAGAATCCGGGAGGATTCGGATTTTTCTCCCGGACACAAAAATTCTGCATGCAGCATTTTTTTGTCCTGGGGAAGAAAAGCTGATCCTCCCGGATCTTACCGGTCCGGTGCAATCCGGCGCCCCTAACATGGGGGTCTATGGCGCCGGATCACACCGGAGCCGCAGCCAGGAGCGGGACGCCGGGTGCTGAACTTCAGCACCACGGAGCTGTCCCCTGCTGACAGTTCAGGACCGCAGCTCGCTCAGCGCGATCTTGAATTATCAGCAGATGCGGCTGCAAATGAGCCATCTGGCTGCACACAGGACCGGAGGTTATATTTGGCCCTCCGGTTCTGTGTCCAGATCCGGTCCGGGGCTGTTCTATTCACATCAGACAGTCCCGAATCGTATCTTGCTGTGGTGTGAACCCGGCCTAAGCGTTGTCTAATCTGGCGGTACTCCACAGAGAACATCTTCAGCTCTGCTTCATATCTCTGTGAGCAGACACATGTCTGCTCACAGAAACGAGCAGGCTCACACTGACAGCCTAGCAATGTGAAATATCATCTGAGTTCACACCTGAGATGACCTTTCACACGGCCAGGTTGTCAGTATGAGCCTGCTTGTCTATATGAGCAGACGTGTGTCTGCTCACAGAGATATGAAGCAGAGCTGAAGATGTTCCCTGTGGAGTACATCAGAGGAAGGGTTTTTTTTGTCAATTAATTAATGAAAAGTGTTTTTTCTCTGTTATGTTTTTTTTTTTTACTGTTTGCTACAAATTCATGGTGGCTGGGTCTAATCTTGGCCTGACACCATGAGTTTCTGGCTTAGTGCCAGTTGCCAACACAAAGCTGGCATTAACCCTTTTATTACTGAGCATGCCACCACCACCAGGGCTGGTGGAAGAGCTAGGTAAAGCGCCTGAAAATGGTGCTACGAAAGAGTGTGCCATTTTCAGGGGCAGCTGCGATTCTCAGAATTGGGGGCCCAAAACGCTTGGGGCCCCCAGCTGCCTGGGGTTTACCTTGGCTGGCGATCAAAAATAGGACAAACCCACGCATTTAAAAAAAAAATTATTTATTTAAATAATTAAGAACATAATGGACATCCCTGTATTTTCATTGCCAGCCAAGGTAAAGCCAGGCAGCTGGAGGCAGCAGCCTGTAGCTATCCGCTTTATCAGTGCTGTGTGTATACCAGTGCTGAAAAGCGCTACGCAGATTTTTTTAAATTATTTTTACAGAACTATGATGTCAGTCAATGGGTGAGGGACCCAACAGCCAATCACAGTTACTGTCACAGTGATTGGGTGTCTGTGATTGGCTGCTGAAGTAACCTTGAACCAACCCATATATTCTAGTAACTAGAATGTATGGCCAGTTTCCACGTTAGTCCAACAGTCAATTACAGACAACCATTGTCTGTGACCGCGTCTGTGATTGGCTGTTGGGCCTCTCTGCAGTAAATATCCAGGAGGTTAATGAGCGGCCCTGGAAGTAGATGCAGGTGGGATGCGGTAAGTATTATCTGCTCTATTAATAAATATCTGCATCATTTTTACAGCTCCGCGAACCCGAACTATTACACAGACTTCCCAGGGAAGTCGGCATTCGGGGTCTGTCCCCGAACACTGGAGAAACACAACCCGACTACTCTGCTGCTTGGAATATTACAGATATGTCTGACCTGACATTATTTCTGTTTTCTCTACAGATATCGCCCCAATACCAGATCAATGCTTATTAAAACCAGGTAAAGCATATATTTAGCATATATTCTCTCTTTTCTGTGAACTGCAATAACATTACATTGCACAATCATTTTGCATGGAGACAGATAACATCATAGAGAATGTATGCAACAAGGGTGTCATCCTCCATCCTTATAGGGTTAGTTTAGGTAGTGCAATTTGTTTTTCTAATTAGTAGTATTTTGTGAGTTAAGGAGTAATAATTACTGATAATATCATTAAAAAATCTGTATGTAAACAGGTGGGAGGACAGGGAGGATAAAGGGGAAGTGCAGAGGGGGTTAATTGGCTCAGTGGACGTCTCGGATGTGAATCAACCACTGGAGAACTCTACAAACAAACTTGCATTTAGTAGTACAGATATGGGTATTTTTGGTAAAATTCAACATTCTACATGCTGCTTTCCATTTTCCCTGGACTTAAAGGGAACATTTCACCAGGTTTTTGTTATCCCATCTGAGAGAAGCATAATGTAGAAATAGAGACCCTGATTCTAGCGATGGGTCACTTACTGAGCTGCTTCCTGTCATTCAGATAAAATTAGTGTTTTTTCTGCTGCAGATTTAGCAGTTAATGAATGTGCTGGACGATCTAGCAGCAGGAAAAGTAGTCTACTAATGATAACCTCCAGATGATTAAACAGTGAGTTTATCAAAACTACACGGAGCAGCCCAGCAAGTGACCCTCGCTGGAATCAGGATCTCGGGTCCTATATTATGATTAGGTTGAAAAAATCTGGTGACAGGTTCCCTTTAAGTGTGTGTGGTTGTGAACTATACTTGGGTGAAGTTCTGAATGCCTGCCGCTGCCACGGCTTCCAAATCTTATTTAAAAGGGCCGTATTATGATGAGTGAAGACCTTGCATATATTTTCTCTAGGTAAAAATTGTCACCAAAACTTGTATGTAAGAAAATTTCAATTAATGATCAGATCTTAATTGCATAAACCACATAATATTTTTAAAGGGAATGTGTCAGGTCAAAAATCCATATGGAACTCATATTTTCTAAATCCTCTGGTGAAGCTCTTTCTAGTCATACATTTCTTTTGTTTATACGCACCCCCTATCTTATATATAATTGCCGTAGCTCACTTCCGTCATATTCGGCGCTACTTCCGTCGTCGTGGACGTGGCTGCCAAACGGAAGTAGCGCTACGGCAAGTATATATAAAGCTCCTCCTGCCCGTGTTCCCCGCCTGTCACAACACTTCCCCCCGCTGCCCCATCACCCCCCCTGCCTGTCACCATAGCCCCCCTCCACTCTCCGGTCACCCCCCGCCTGTCAGCACAGACCCCCCCACTCTCCGGTCACCCCCCCCCCCACTCTCGGGTCACGGGTCACCCCCCCACTCTCGGGTCACCCCCCGCCTGTCAGCACAGACCCCCCCACTCTCCGGTCACCCCCCCCCACTCTCGGGTCACCCCCCGCCTGTCAGCACAGACCCCCCCACTCTCCGGTCACCCCCCTCCACTCTCCGGTCACCCCCCGCCTGTCAGCACAGACCCCCCCACTCTCCGGTCACCCCCCTCCTGTCAGCACAGACCCCCCCCACTCTCCGGTCACCCCCCCCCACTCTCGGTCACCCCCCGCCTGTCAGCACAGACCCCCCCACCTCTCCGGTCACCCCCCCCCCACTCTCCTCTCGGTCACCCCCCGCCTGTCAGCACAGACCCCCCCACTCTCCGGTCACCCCCCCCCCCCCACTCTCGGGTCACCCCCCCGCCTGTCAGCACAGACCCCCCCACTCTCCGTCACCCCCCTCCACTCTCCGGTCACCCCCCGCCTGTCAGCACAGACCCCCCCACTCTCCGGTCACCCCCCTCCTGTCAGCACAGACCCCCCCACTCTCGGGTCACTCTTACCGCAGCTCCATCCACCAGCCGCGATCTCTTTTCATGGGGCTCAGACCTCTGATATGTCACGATGATGGCGGAGTCACAGATCCACATGACCGTGACGTCATCAAAGGTCCTGTCCCGATCTAACCTCCTCTGCTATCATCCCCCCTCGCGCACACTGACCCACGATCTGCTCCCTCAGCCCCCCTCTGCCCACTGACCCCCCCTCTGGCCCCCCTGACCCTGCTCAGCACAGACCTCACCCCCACTCACTGCACCCCCAACTCTCCCACTCACTCACCCCCCACTCTGCCACAGATCACCCCCCACTACTCTGGCCCACTCCCCGCCCTGCTCGCACAACCTCCCCCCACTCTCTCACTTGACCCCCACTCTAGCCACCGCTGATCTCTTTCTGACGCATCAGACCCTGCATGTGTCCATGATGCGAGCCCCCTACTCTCCCTGACCCCACAATCCCCTGTGACCCCCACTCCTCTGACCTACTCACCCCCTCTCTGCCCACTGACCCCAACTCTGTCCCTGCCCCCACTCTGTCCCCTGACCCCCACTCTTCCCCTGACCCCCACTCTGCCACTGACCCCAACTCTGCCCCTGACCCCCACTCTGCCCCCTCACCCCCCAACTCTCTGCCCCTCACCCCCACTCTGCCCCCCACCCCCACTCTGCCCCTCCCCCCACCCATCCCCACTCTGCCTGACCCCACTCTGCCCCCTCGACCCCCACTCTGCCCCCTGACCCCCCCACTCTTCCCCTGACCCCCTGCACTACCCCCCTGACCCCCCCACACTCTGCCCCTGACCCCCCCCTTCCTGACCCCCACCTCCTCTCCCCTGACCCTCCCCAACTCTTCCCCCTGACCCCCACTCTGCCCCTGACCACCCCACTCTGCCACTGACCCCCACTCGACCCCTAACCCCCACTCTGCCCACTGACCCCCACCTGCCTGACCCACTTGCCCCCCAACCTCTTGCCCCCTGACCCCCCCTCTGCCCCCTCACCCCCACTCTGCCCCCTCCCCCCACACTCTGCCCCTGACCCCTCCTGCCTGACCCACCTCACCTGCTCTGCCCACTCCCCCCACTCTGCCACTCTGACCCCCACTCTGCCCCTGACCCCCCACTCTGCCCATCTCACCCCACTCTGCCCACTGACCCCTCTCGCCCACTGACCCTCCACTGCCCACTGACACCTGCCTCTGCCCACTCACCCACTCTGCCACTACCCCTCTCGCCCCTGACCCCCTCACACTCTGCCCCTCCCCACACTCTGCCCACTGACACTGCTCTGCCCACTCATCCTGCTCTCCACTCACCCACTTCTCCACTCACCCCTCTTGCTCTGACCCCTCTCTGCCCATCCCCCCTCTGCCCACTACCCTGCTCGCCACTGACCCCCCACGCCCACTGACCCTGCTCTGCCCACTCACCCCACACTCCCTGCTCGGCCACTGACCCTCACACTGCCCACTGACCATGCTCTGCCCACTAAACCCTGCTCTGCCCAGTCACCCCCGCTCTGCCCGCTAATTTTTCACACTAACCCCTGCTGTGCCTACTGACCCCTGCTCTGCCCAATCACTCTGCCCACTAACCCCTGCTCTGACCACTGACCCCCGCTCTCACCCTGCTCTGCCCACTGCCCCCCACTCTGCCCATTGACCCCCCACTCTGCCCATTGACCCCCCACTCTGCCCATTGACCCCCCACTCTGCCCACTCACCCCTGCTCTGCCCACTGACCCTGCTCTGCCCACTCATCCTGCTCTGCCCACTCACCCCACTCTCTGCCCACTCACCCCCTCTGCTCCCTGACCCCTCTCTGCCCAGTCACCCCCGCTCTGCCCGCTGACCCCTGCTCTGCTCACTCACTCTGGCCACTCACCCTGCTCTGCCCACTAATTTTTCACACTAACCCTGCTGTGCCTACTGACCCCTGCTCTGCCCAATCACTCTGCCCACTAACCCCTGCTCTGACCACTGACCCCCGCTCTCACCCTGCTCTGCCCACTGACCCCCCAATCCTGCTCACTGACCCCCCACTCTGCCCATTGACCCCCCACTCTGCCCACTCACCCCTGCTCTGCCCACTGACCCTGCTCTGCCCACTCATCCTGCTCTGCCCACTCACCCCACTCTCTGCCCACTCACCCCCTCTCTGCTCTCTGACCCCCTCTCTGCCCAGTCACCCCCGCTCTGCCCGCTGACCCCTGCTCTGCTCACTCACTCTGGCCACTCACCCTGCTCTGCCCACTAATTTTTCACACTAACCCCTGCTGTGCCTACTGACCCCTGCTCTGCCCAATCACTCTGCCCACTAACCCCTGCTCTGCCCACATGACCCCCCCTCTCACCCTGCTCTGCCCACTGACCCCCCCAATCCTGCTCACTGACCCCCCACTCTGCCCATTGACCCCCCACTCTGCCCATTGACCCCCCACTCTGCCCACTGACCCTGCTCTGCCCACTCATCCTGCTCTGCCCACTCACCCCGCTCTCTGCCCACTCACCCCCTCTCTGCTCCCTGACCCCCTCTCTGCCCACTCACCCCCACTCTGCCCACTGACCATACTCTGCCCACTGACCCTGCTCGGCCCACTGACCCCTCACACTGCCCACTGACCCTGCTCTGCCCACTCACCCCTCACACTCACCCTGCTCGGCCCACTGACCCCTCACACTGCCCACTGACCATGCTCTGCCACTAAACCCTGCTCTGCCCAGTCACCCCCGCTCTGCCCGCTGACCCCTGCTCTGCTCACTCACTCTGCCCACTCACCCCTGCTCTGCCCACTAATTTTTCACACTAACCCCTGCTGTGCCTACTGACCCCTGCTCTGCCCAATCACTCTGCCCACTAACCCCTGCTCTGACCACTGACCCCCGCTCTCACCCTGCTCTGCCCACTGACCCCCCAATCCTGCTCACTGACCCACCACTCTGCCCATTGACCCCCCACTCTGCCCACTCACCCCAGCTCTGCCCACAGACCCCAGCTCTGCCTACTCACCCTGCTCTGACTACTGATTATGCCCACTGACCCCTGCTCTGCCCAATGACTCTGCCCACTAACCCCTGCTCTGCCCACTCATCCCCCACTCTGCCCACTCATCCCCCACTCTGCCCACTCATCCCCCACTCTGCCCACTGACCCCCAGCTCATCGGTTTCCCAGCCAACGACAGGTCCTGTCCTGGAAGCTACAAGACAGCTGGAGCGAGCCGCCAGAGGGTAAGTATCCTCACTGAGGTTTTTTTTTTTTTTTATTATCACCATGAAGTTCCGGTGGGGAGGGGGGGGGGGTGCTGGCCCAGAGGGAGGGGGGCCGCAAAGAGTGGAGGCCCAGAGGGACGGCGGCCGCGGGGAGCGGAGGGGGTCTGGAGGAGCGCCTCCATCCTGCCCCCCCGACACCATCCCGCACCCCCACCACCATCCTGCCCCCCCCAACATCCTGCCCTGCCACCTCCATCCTCCCCCCCGCCACCATCCTGCCCTGCCGTCTCCATCCTGCCCCGCCTTCGCCATCCTGCCTCGCTCGGTCCATCCTGCGCCACTCGGCTCCATCCTGCCCCTCCGGCTCCATCCTGCCCCTCCGGCTCCATCCTGCCCCGCCTTCGCCATCCTGCCTCGCTCGGTCCATCCTGCGCCACTCACCTCCATCCTGCCCCTCCGCCTCCATCCTGCCCCTCCGCCTCCATCCTGCCGCGCCACCCACCATCCTGCCCCGCTCGCTCCATCCTGCCCCGCTCGCTCCATCCTGCCCCGCTCGCTCCATCCTCACCCCCGCTGTTCTTGCTCCCCCGGCTGGTGTTTAAGTCTATTATTTACAACTCTTAAAAATATTATATACAGATTCTAGACTCCCGATTCTTTAGAATCGGGCTCACAGGTAGTCCTGTATAAGCTGCAAAAAAAGAGATTTATTCCACCTGTCAATCACAGTGAGTGATCACTTAGTTCTCTGCTGCACACTCCCCAAGGAATGAATATTCATGTAGTGATATCACTGCACTGCACTGCCCTGATCTGCAAGCACCCAACCAAAGTTCAGTGTAAATCACTCACATGGGGGGCTCTGTATCCTCCTGTCTGTGCTGTTCTCCCAGGCAGCAGATTTTGTATTGTCTGGACTTTAAGTAATAAACTCTAAAGTGAAATATTACAATGTTGTCTGCCTTCCACCACCACTAGAAGGCGCTCAGGAGCTTACTATACATTATTTATTCAGTAGGCAACAAGATCCTAATTGTTCACTAGCAGCAGCTACAGGTAACAAGTATTTATTGTTCTGTCCCAATGGTTCATTCTAACAAAAAAGAACAGAAATATTCTATAAATGTAAGGTTCAAAGGGACCAATGTGACCTAGTGTGACCCTAGATACTAGTGAAACGGGTCCTTGGGTGTGGGTGCAAGACAGGGTCTTCTTATAAGTTGTGTTTCCCACTACCACATGTTGCTGGATGATGAGGCAAACCGAGACCCAGCATTTTAGTAAGGCAGGAGCCGTACCGGTATATGAAAATAAACCTTAGTTTATTACAGGAACAGATGAAACATATATAAAATAGGAATCAGGTATAAAGCTTTGTAATCACGTGCACTGCACAGAGGTACATGTATGTTGTGTTTGCAGGTGGCCGCACATATTCTGTGAGAAGCATATTCATGTTACAGCACATTTGATTTATTTTGCTCTCCTTCCAATGACGACTAACTTCAGTGCAGGGTGCACGCTCCAACTTGGCAAAACTAGTATCTCCTCACTAATGCTTCTATGTTCGGCCCACACGCAGCCACTGCACCCTTTGTCTCCTGTGCCATCTCAGGGTCCCCACTAACACTCAGTTATACTTCTCGGACCTATGGCTCTGTGTCATCTCAGGATCAGCACTAACACTCAGTTATACCTCTCGGACCTATGGCTCTGTGCCATCTCAGGGTCCCCACTAACACTCAGTTACACCTCTCTGACCTATGGCTCTGTGCCATCTCAGGGTCCCCACTAACATTCAGTTATACCTCTTGGATCTATGGCTCTGTGCCATCTCAGGGTCCCCTCTAACACTCAGTTATACCTCTTGGACCTATGGCTCTGTGCCATCTCAGGGTACCATCTAACACTCATTTATACCTCTCGGATCTATGGCTCTGTGCCATCTCAGGGTCCCCACTAACACTCATTTATACCTCTCGGACCTATGGCTCTGTGCCATCTCAGGGTCCCCACTAACACTCAGTTACACCTCTCTGACCTATGGCTCTGTGCCATCTCAGGGTCCCCACTAACATTCAGTTATACCTCTTGGATCTATGGCTCTGTGCCATCTCAGGGTACCATCTAACACTCAGTTATACCTCGCAAACCTATGGCTCCATGTCATCTCAGGGTCCCCACTAACTTTCAGTTATACCTTTTGGACCTAAGGTTCTGTGCCATCTCAGAGTCCCCACTAACACTCAGTTATACATCTTGGACCTATGGCTCTGTGCCATCTCAGGGTCCCCACTAACACTCAGTTATACCTCTTGGATCTATGGCACTGTGCCATCTCAGGGTACCATCTAACACTCAATACCTCGCAGACCTATGGCTCCATGTCATCTCAGGGTCCCCACTAACTTTCAGTTATACCTTTTGGACCTAAGGTTCTGTGCCATCTCAGGGTCCCCACTAACACTCAGTTGTACCTCTCGGACCTATGGTTTAGTATCATATTCCTGTTTCCCATCCTTCTCTTCTGAGTCTCAGGCTTGCCCATTAGATTCATATCCACACAGCTGCCTTTCTTATCATTTCCCAGGCTTGCTACCTGTGTCTCTTTACTTTCACCTACCTACCGGAACTGCGGCTTAGTCTATCACACACTCTGGGACTGATTTCACTCTCCTTACTGAACTTTCTCTGAATTCTCCTACTGTAGAAATGAATAGCCAATCCACTTTTTGCCTCTAAGGCTATGTGCACACTTGTCGGGTGCACAGCGGGTCGGCGGCTGGGCGGACCCGACAGGAAGCTCTGCAGCCGTCCACCGGCTTCCTGTCGGGTATGTGCGGCGGCTGTGCCTCGGGTTTGCGGCGGGTGCACAGCGGGTTAGCGCCGGCGGTTCTGCAGCGGCTGGAAGCAGCACATGATTCTGCTTGCAGCCGCTGCAGAACCGGCCGGATTATAGAACATGCTCATTCTTTGCTAACCCGCTGGGAATCCAGCGGGTTAGCAACGGATGAGCATGTGGAAACCGCCGGTGTGTGCACACCGGGTGTCGGTTTCCATAGGTTTATATGTTAACCCAAAAGCCGCTTTTGGATTAACATAAATTTGCATAAACCTCATGGAAACCGACCGGCGGTTTCCGCGGCTAAACCTGCACTAACCCGGCCAGTGTGCACATAGCCTAAAACTCCAGCCAGCTTGACTGTTTTTCCTTCTATACCCAAGGACGGAAATGTTACTTTCCCTCCTCCTCAATATCATCACATCACACAGGCCATAAGAACACAATACACATTTGCGTTAAACATCATATAAAAGAGTGCTTTAGCATAACAGAAATAGCAACATCTTAAGGGAGTGTCAGCCATCTTCCTCTTGCCTTTACAAAGGGCCATTGTGGGATGCCATAATCCACATTGACCCGTCCGATGTTGACAATGTATAACTGTATTACCAGACGTTTCCTTTTTCTTCCACCAGGACAGATCCAAAGAACATTCGTAACTGCATTCATGGCAAACATACACCCACCAACTTTCCAGCTGTATCTTGTGACCTGTGATAAAGCCGCTACAGTCACAGTGACGGTGTCTCAGCCGTTCTTCAATAAGACGGTTCACGTTCCCCAGAACAGTAGCATCCTGGTGACCCTGGACTACACCTATATGATCACAGAGCAGGGCATCACTTCTAAGGTCATAATGGTGACGTCCGATGTGGCCATATCTGTCTTTGCATTCAACACCCACTCAGTCACATCAGACGCCATGACCGTGCTACCGCAAGAAGACCTGGGGGTGGAGTATTATATCATTACTCCTGGGGAAGGGATTGCACAATCTTCAGGAACCAGAGGACAATTTGCGGTGGCCAATGGAGTTGAACATGAAGTCCAAGTGGACATTACAGTCTCAGGATCCATCACTTATAATGGGATTTCCTACAAAACTGGAGATTCGTTCACATTGTCTCTGGAGAACCAACAAGTCATTCAGTTTCAAAGCTCTGGTGACCTCACGGGAACCAAAATCTCATCTTCAGCCCCGGTGGCCGTCTTTGCTGGACATACCTGTTATACGGGAGGTGATTCTGCTTGTGATGCCCTCATGGAGCAGCTTCGTCCAGTGAAGAACTGGGGGAACGTCTTTGCCGTCTTCCCTTCTTCACCCACACTCATGATGTCATCACTATAGTTGGGGGAAGTCCGGATACCCATGTGACTATTGATAGTCCAGGAGGTGCCACCCATCATAGTCTACAGGAAGGCGGCCATGTCCGAATCACTGTAGACAAAATCCTCCTCATCAATGCCACCAAACCTGTGATGGTCTCATATATATTCCAGGGATTGAGCTCATCTGAACTAAAATATAGTTATGACCCATTTCTCACCACCGTCCCACCATCATTACTGGGAAGAAGATATTACAAGTTTGTGACTCAGTCTACCTATGACAACTTCATCCTCATCATTTCTCAAGTGTCTTCAGACTCCGAGTTCTACCTGGATGGAAATCCCCTAAGTTCTTACCCAACGACCAGGAAAGAATTCAATGGGTTTATAGGTCGGGAAGTCACATTGGGGAAAACTGAGGGTCAGCATGAGATCTACCACCAGACCTCCACATTCACACTCTATGTTTTTGGCACTGGAAAGGACGTCTCCTATGGATATTCAATGGGTGAGAGTGGACCAAATCCAGGTGAGAGACCATCTACACTGCCTGAGTTGAAACAACATATAGCAAATGGGGAATGGTTGTATGGTTTAGTTGCAATGAGTAGACAGCAGGGCTGTGAAGTCGGTAAGCCAAACATCTGACTCCTCAATTTACCTGAATCCGACTATGCCCAAAATGGACACCAACTCTGACCCGTGTAATTAATGCAATTCTTTATACGATCCCACTCATATTCTTCAGATCTATAACATTTTGGAATATGAGAATGTATATAAAACAAAGATGGTATATAAATGTATAAAGCCAGGTTCCTAGACATACCCATTCATGCAGGTTTTAATTGCACTCAGAGGCATATAAACACCCACACATGCAGTTGTATAAAGCAAGCAGAGGCACAAGGTTAGGACCTGATAAGATGAGAACACCTTGGCGTGGTTATCAGGCTCTTATGCAATGGCCAGTGCTTAAGCTAAGTTTCTCAATTTTTCTCTATAATCTGAAGCAGTTTCTCTCATATCCTTTTTGCAATACAGATTTCATTAGCTTTACACATTGCCCTGCCATTCATCAGTTAGCCAGTATGCTAGTTCACATTTGTCTTAGTCTTTATTGTGCAGCAGATTCACATATAGGTGTCGCCAGTCAATCTTATATTCAAGCACTCTTTATGTTTTGTGAAATTTTTACACATTTTTTTGCTGTGTATTTATTTCAGAAACACCACAGGAGCCGGAAAGTTCGATCCATTGCCTCCCGGATGGTGCGGAGTACGTCTTACCATACAGCTTGGTATCGGAGGCTCATCTAGACGTTCTTGATATTCATCTCAAGGATCCTCTGTGTCGAGCAGAAGAGGAGAAGGATCACTACATCATCAAGATACCATTCACCAGATGCGGGTCCAGTGTCCTGGTGGGTTTTCCAATTAGAAAAGTCTTATATAAAATCGATTGGTAAAACATCTGTAAAGAGGTGAACAGGCTGTTGCAAGCCCCTTGCAGATACCAACCGCTTTTGTCCAATGTTTGTGATGTGCCCCAGGGCCGTGGGGTACTCGGAACCAGGTGGTTCGGTCTCTCGGGGGCTGAGACTCGGCTCAGTGACCCTGGGATCAGTCCAAAAATGCTTGGAGGAAAATGATATGGTTTTAGGGATAAAGAGTCATGACACCACCCATGGTATGTGGCTATGGGTAGCCACCGCTGTTGCAGAACATCTGGGGACGATGGACGGGCAGCAGAGATGTGGCTCCCCACAGGTTGAACAAGTTCAGTGCAGTGCAGTGGATGAGATGGTATTTTATATTTTAACACTTTCACACAGTTCTGCAATTCTGTACCCGGGTTTACTCACAGCAAGTCTCAACAGGTCATACGGTGTTACACTTTCTCTCGGTTAAGCTCAGGTCTGGGTAGTCCTCAAGAAACTGGGATGGCAAGTACGAGACCCTCAGTGGTGTGCCTTTCTTTGCCTCTCTTTGGTCCTCTGTCTCAGCCCTGCCTGCCTGTTCTTCCCTTCAGCGCCTCTGCGCACAGAGCCTCGATCTTGCAGCCACGGGTTTTGTTGGGCGACAGTACCTGTCGCCTGACCCTCGTCTGGCTGCCTTCTCGGGGGATGCGCAAGGTGGTAGCCACAGCTCCTCTGAAGCTTGTGGCCTCCGGTTCAGCAATTTGGGTTCTGCACTCCCGCATTGCGTTCAGGGCAGGTCCCTGCTTCTTGACCAACCCCTCCGCCTAGTATCACCAGTCCCAGATTCGGGTGCACTGGCCGCTCTAGCCCCGCCGGTGACCATAGGGTTCCTTCCGTACTGCTCCTGGGACGAGCTCTCCTTCTGCTCAAGTCCCCTTCTTCTCAGCCCAAACACACATCTTCCTCCTACCGCGAAGCTCCACCGCTCCTCGCTCTCTACTGCTGTTCCGAACTCCTCTCCATTGTTCTCTCTCACTCACTACTCTGGCTGTTCAGATTCTCTTCTTTTCTCTATTTCTCCTGCCCCCACACTCCACCCTGGATGGGGTCCTCCCTTCAGCAGGTCCACCCACGCTTCTACTCTGGGTGCTTGGTGAGGAACTTGTACCTGCCATCCCCATTTCCTGACAACAGGGACACCACACCCATGGGTTGGGTGCAGTACCCCTCGTGATGTCCTGACCAGTGGGGCGCCACATTTGTATTTCTGCAATGTTGTCTTGTCGTAACCAGTGTTAATTTTCCTGTGGGCTGCAGTACTAACCACCGGCCACAGGAGTTCACTGTATTTTCTCTTATATAGACTCCTATTTCTATAGATTTGGGTCAAAGGTTAGGTCTGCCCAGCAACAGACAGCAGGGTCAAAAGTAGTTAACATTAGGACTAGCCGACTGTGGGAGGAGTGATAGAGACCAGTGCAAGTCAGTTCCTGGTGCAGGAGGGAGTTGAATAGGACACTTTGAGAGAAAGGACAAGTGTTGGGTGTGTGTCAAGTATGAGTAAGCAAGTTCAAAAAAGAATCCTTTAGTGGCAACAGAAGGCTGCCAATCATGCAAGTGGGTGATACCTGCTAGAAAGACTTTTGTAGGAGTGAGTCCAGTGTTGGCCAGCTGTAAGGGAAACCTCAGGAAGGAAAAGGGTCTGTCCAGCTGAGAACACAAAAAGAGGGCTATGGCTCTAGAAGCGATCACTACAAGTAGTCTGGGTGCAGGGTTCACAGTGAAACATATTGACCCTGTGGCCCTGTATCAGGAAGTTGGACGTATCAACGTATCTGTTCTGCCTGTGTAATGTTCACAAGTGCCATCACCGAAACCACTATGCATGTGCCTCTGAGGCACCCCAGGAACCGAATCGCTGCTTCTGTTGCTAGAGAGTCACGGGGTCATGACCCGGTCCTGTGGCCTCGGCGTCAGTTGAAAAAGGAGCTATGTACAGGGGAGGTTGTTGTGACGCCACCCATAGTATGTGGTCAGTGGGGACTACTGCTGCCTTATACCTGCTGGGGGACGGTGATGAGGGGCAGCGTAGATGGTAAGCCTTCCACGGGTAGGGCTGGGTGTCCCCGGGGCAGGTGTAGTGTGAGGGCTGCATACTCTGCAGCTTCTCCAACCAGCACACAAGGGACAGCAGGGATGTGGCTCCGCAGGTGGAGATCTCTGCAGTGGCGTGGTAAATGAACAATATGTAGAGATAGGTCTGCTCACCCCTTCCCAAAAGAGGTGCCCAGAAAAATAAATTCAACACTATAATAGGTATTTCTGTCACACTCGAGAAGAAAAAATGAAATCCAGGTATGATTGATGTGAAGCAAAAGGATAGTTTATTTGGTTCTGATCTCACAGAAATGCTGTCAATCCACAACGTTTCGGCAATACATGCCTTGATCACGTAACAGCTGGTTCAAATGCCATAAAATCAAAGATACAGAACATGTGTTAATACAGTCATAAGACCTATAATTATATTACTGTCAGCATATCAAATAAACAAATTATAGCCTAACACCTTTTAGAATATGCGTGTTAATTTCTCTTTCATTAACATAATAGACTTGAAGACTAGTCTCAAGAAGCAAATAAATCATCCAGGAGAAAAACAATAGTATGTTTATACCTTTAAATCTGAGGTTTTCGCTAAATGATCTTGTGCGGATGCATATAAGGCAGGTACCAATACTATATCTGGTAACTAGAAAAATCATATTGATAATAAACAGCATATCTAGAATGCATAAGTTATAAGAGCATGACTATCTAGGTAAAAGTGCCATAATATTACCTTTATTGAGACTTCTCTGGCATGTAATTATCACTAAGTCAAGGGAAACCTCTTATTAATAGTGCCAACGATCTCATGAGTGTGTACCTAATATCAATAGAAGTAAAGTGGTTCAACTGTACATGTATATTAAAACTAAAGTACAGCAATATACCATCACCAAAAAGGCACCATTAGGACACAATATGGCACATTACCAGATTGTCATATGAAGTAGTGCTGACAGCAGCTATTTCTAGTTCCTGGATAGTATGGACCCACTACTGAAAAGCAAGTGTCTTAGATATAAAAACCTGTAGTAATGGCAAAGTGTAGCTCAATAGAATGAAAAAGTCCCAGAGAGGGATCGCTTTACCTGACCACACGTAGTAGTAATGAATGCGAGTGAACCGCGATATGGAACAGCGTCCACGCCGAACGCCGTCCTTAAGTAACGAGCGGCCCGTGACGTCACAACGGTCAACGAGTTTAAGAAGGCGTTACAAAATAAAAAGCGGGCAAAGTTTAATAGGGACGAAGAAGATTATCATAAAAATCAGGTGTACTTCTGGAAGTTCACCGATTACTCGCGGTTCCGAGCACCTCGAAAACCATGGTCTACTACATCCAGTTCAGACGGAGACCAGGGCAACAACCGGCCTGGTCCTTCGGCTCCTTTTTTAGATTCACGCCGAGGTCGTTCTTCAAAAGGAAGACGCGGAGGAGTAAGAGAGGGCGTAATGACCAGATCCCAGGTAGGTCAGAAAATATAGTTTACAACATTTCCTCATATTGTTTATCTCCATCTGAGGCTAATTTACTACAGAAGGGCCTATCCTTTTGTCCAGTACCATCATTTAGTACTTTTCAAACAGAACAGGAACTGTATAGGTTCTTTAGGAGTGTTAGATTAAAGGCATATTTTTCAACTTCTCCATTTACATCAGTGCCTATCACTACACGATCTCCACAATTCAACCTTAAGGACCTGGGTTTATACACCCCTAGCGATTTTCAGCCACCAAGGAACATTCACCCTGCTGAAACGTATATCTCAATTGTACAACGTGAAGTTTCAGATATCTTTCAGAAAATTACACGTGGGGAGTTACACATTAAACATAATCTTTCGGTGAATGAATCCAGGGCCCTACAGAACTTGTCTACTAATAAATCTATTATTGTGAAACCGGCAGACAAAGGGGGCGCTATTGTAGTTATGAATAGAACACAATACATACAAGAGATTTATAGACAATTAAAGGATGTTAATACTTACTCCCCTATCCCCAGAAATCCTACGGCTGAAGTACGGAAGAAATTGACTGACTTCATTCATGTGTATAGAACTCATAATGTTATTGATGACAAACTAGCTGATTACCTACTACATAGAAATCCGGTTACACCGGTTTTCTATGTTTTGCCGAAGATTCACAAAGACTTACAAAATCCCCCAGGTAGACCAATTGTTGCGTCTACAGAATCTATCCTCTCACTTCTGTCCAAGACCTTAGACAAAATATTAACCCCGTTAGTTTTTGGGATAGAATCATTTATTAAGGATACATCAGATTTTCTTTCCAAGGTGAAGACTGTTACAGGTTTAACAGATGAGACCCTATTGGTGACCATTGATGTCAGCAGTTTATACACCTCGATAGAACATCATATTGGTATTGACTCTATAGAATCTTTTCTAACATCTAGAACAACGTTCTCGTTGCTTGAAAGAAATTTTTGCAAGGATGCTCTACAGTTAATACTTCATAATAATTTTTTTCTTTTTGAAGATACATACTTTTTACAGAAGAAGGGGACTGCTATAGGCTCACATGTAGCACCGCCATATGCAAACATATACATGGCGGAATTTGAACGGAAGTATGTATACACTCACCCACTCTATACATCACATGTCTCTTTATGGCTACGCTTTATAGATGACATTTTTTTCATATGGCAGGGTTCCAGAGATAGATTAGACCAGTTCTTCAGTGATTTAAATAGCTACATACGGGGCCTTAACTTTACCCTTAACTGTGACGCTTTGACTATCAGTTTTCTGGATACTCAGGTGACGCGGACACCACAGGGCACACTCATCTCTGACCTGTATTGCAAATCGACAGACAAAAATAGTCTACTTATGTACACTAGCTGTCATCCCAAACACTTGAAGAGGGCACTACCCAAGTCACAACTAACGAGGGTAGAACGGATAGTTTCCAATCCTGAGGTAAGAGATATCAGGTTAAAAGAAATGCGATCCAAATTTAAAGCCAGGGGTTACCCCGATAGTACTTTATCAACCGGGGCTACTAATTCTAATAGGGTGGTAGGTGAGAAGCGCATAATGTTTGTCAACACATATCATCCTTTTTCTAATTTAATCAATTCAGTCGTTAGGAAACACTGGGGCATACTCCGTTCCGCTTATCCGAAAGTAGCGGAGTTTGCAACTAACCCTCTGTGTTGTTTTAAAAGACCTAGGAATCTTAGGGATCATCTCGTACGAGCCGACATAGGTTCTAAATTACCTAGAATGGTACAGGGAACACTAATCACGACCAGAAGGGGTACATTCCCTGTATTAGTTGCATGCAATGCTCGCATGTAACTAGGGGTGAGTACTTCTTCCATCCAAGATCTGGTAAGAGATTTGAGATCAGGGGGTTCTTCACGTGTGATTCTTCATACGTGGTTTATTTTATCAAGTGTCCGTGCGGTCTCGGATATGTTGGGGAGACCACCCAGCATGTCCGAGACCGCATCAGTCAACACAAGTCTACAATCCGGTGCAAAAAAGATCTTTTACCCATCCCACATCACTTTAATACTTGCGGCCATGGGGTCTCACAACTAAAATTTCAGGTCATAGACCATGTACCCATATCTAGGAGAGGAGGTGACAGAATTAGAAAGTTAAAAGAAAGAGAAAGTTATTGGATCCATACACTGGATACATTGGAGCCACGAGGCTTGAATAGGGAGTACGAAATAATAACATAAGATTTTTTACCTATGAAACGTTTTCACATCTCTGAATAAGATTTAGTGTATGTCTCTTTAAATTCCCCATTCTTGCACACTGACTCCTTTTCTATTTCACTATTATATCATAATGATATATTCAAGTGATGATATGCATTTGCTGTGACTGCAGTCTGTGAGGGATCTGGTCAAAACTGCCATGGTGATATAAGATCATCACATTCATTGATTCATACTCATAAGTTTATGTATACATGGTTTTGTATGTGCTCTGATATTCTTGTATATTTTCTTGCAGTTTCCTGAAGTTTAACTTGATGGCACCATGTCCCCACTGGGCACTCGCAGCTCCAACACTTAGCATTTGTTTACATAGCACTTCTACTTCAGCCAGCTCCTTTCCCGGCCTTGTCCGAGAGACCTGACGTCACCTCCTGCATTCCCCCGCCTCCCTCCACTTCGGTAAACTCCGGCTGTGTCCGGAAAGACGCTTTACGTCGCGCGCATGCGCACAATGGATAAACAATGAGACGTCACGGGCCGCTCGTTACTTAAGGACGGCGTTCGGCGTGGACGCTGTTCCATAGCGCGGTTCACTCGCATTCATTACTACTACGTGTGGTCAGGTAAAGCGATCCCTCTCTGGGACTTTTTCATTCTATTGAGCTACACTTTGCCATTACTACAGGTTTTTATATCTAAGACACTTGCTTTTCAGTAGTGGGTCCATACTATCCAGGAACTAGAAATAGCTGCTGTCAGCACTACTTCATATGACAATCTGGTAATGTGCCATATTGTGTCCTAATGGTGCCTTTTTGGTGATGGTATATTGCTGTACTTTAGTTTTAATATACATGTACAGTTGAACCACTTTACTTCTATTGATATTAGGTACACACTCATGAGATCGTTGGCACTATTAATAAGAGGTTTCCCTTGACTTAGTGATAATTACATGCCAGAGAAGTCTCAATAAAGGTAATATTATGGCACTTTTACCTAGATAGTCATGCTCTTATAACTTATGCATTCTAGATATGCTGTTTATTATCAATATGATTTTTCTAGTTACCAGATATAGTATTGGTACCTGCCTTATATGCATCCGCACAAGATCATTTAGCGAAAACCTCAGATTTAAAGGTATAAACATACTATTGTTTTTCTCCTGGATGATTTATTTGCTTCTTGAGACTAGTCTTCAAGTCTATTATGTTAATGAAAGAGAAATTAACACGCATATTCTAAAAGGTGTTAGGCTATAATTTGTTTATTTGATATGCTGACAGTAATATAATTATAGGTCTTATGACTGTATTAACACATGTTCTGTATCTTTGATTTTATGGCATTTGAACCAGCTGTTACGTGATCAAGGCATGTATTGCCGAAACGTTGTGGATTGACAGCATTTCTGTGAGATCAGAACCAAATAAACTATCCTTTTGCTTCACATCAATCATACCTGGATTTCATTTTTTCTTCTCGAGTGTGACAGAAATACCTATTATAGTGGTAAATGAACAGTTCTCAGGCACTTTTGAGCTTACTGGGTACTTTACTTTTAAAGTTCTTAGCAGACAAGTTACAGTTCACAGTTCTCAGTCTTAGTTCTTACAGTCGATCCGAGGACCCAGGTTCTACTGCAGCTCAGACTGTTCCTCTGCGTTGCTTCCCTCAAAGTAACTTTCAGGCCCTGCTTGTCTCTCTTTCACTGTCCTCACTCACGGGTTTGGTCTGGCCGTCACAGGCTCTTTAGTGATGATTCCCTCTGCTTTAGAGTCACTAGTCCTAGTGTGATGGCTGTCTTCCTACTCCGTGGTGGTAGGTAGGTCGCGGGTCATAGAGTCCCCGCACTGCACCGGTGTGTCTTGTGATTAGAGTCTTAGAGTCTCCCCAGTTACCTCTACAGAGCTGGCTCTCTGGCTGTCCTGGCCTAGCCCTCTAGTGACCCAGGTGTGATTTGGGCTCACCAGGCTCCTTCTATCTCTCCGGTTGTCAGCTCTGAGTCCTCCGGCCAGCTATATTAGTGATGGCTGCCAGGCCCATTGTTCTCCCACTATTCTGTAGTTCAGCTGTAGGGTGTGTCTGTGGTGCTTCTTCCCTCGCCTCTGTCTCTAGAGCGAGCTTTCTCCCTTGGGAAAATGCCTCCAAGGTTTTGCGTCCTTCAGGGAACCTCTCTTCCTGGGAATCCACTCCTCCAGCATAGGGTTCCAGTGTTTTTAGTACTGTTCCTCCACCCACTTGTCCAGATCTGTCCTACTCTCCACCCACACTTCTCTAAACTCACGCCACCCCTTGCCTGACATAGAGTTGTGGGCATGGGATCAATGTGTGTTGGGGTGTGTGTGTGCCTAAGTCAACCGTCTTCCTCGTCTGGCTGCAGTTCACCCTGTGGCCGCCCTGGTCGCAAGAGCACCACACCTCTGTATTATGTAGAATAGAGAGTCAAGGATACAACCAGCTACTCCATGTACATTATTCTTCAGTAAAAAGAACTCTGTTGTCATCAACTTTTCTGGATTCCTCATCCAGGGGATAAAGGGCTATGAGGTTATATAGAGCATAACCGGTCTCACTATGAAGATGTCACCAGTAACCACAGTACCATCTCGCATACACACACACGTAGAATCTCCAATTTTCTGTAGCATGTCGGGGTGCTAAAGGAGAACGTGCTCATGGCTACCGCCATGCAGCACGAAGCAAATCTTCATTAACTTGCCTTCTTAATGAGCCGAATTATCCCTTATATACTGCAACATTCTCAATGTCAGTGTGCATGATTAGTTGAAGTTTCAAGGCTTAATAATACATGGATAATGTTCTTAAACAACTACCTGGAACCAGATGGCAAGGCATCATCCATACACCTCACTGAATCCAATCTAAAATGTATGTTTCCAAAAACAACCAAACATCGTGGAAGTGAAATAAACTAGTTAACAAAATATTCAGTGCAAATACCAAAGCTGTGCCAACATGATGGAAATATAGGAATAAGAGAATAGTAGGGGTGTTGTGACCCAAATAGATAGAAGGCAGTAATTTGTAAGAGCGTGAAGGGAGTGTGAAGGACAGTCTCTTCTGACCTTCTTACAATTATATTATACTAGCTGGGAGCCCGATGCACATGCATCGGGATTCTAGAAGGTCGAGTCTCTGACTCGCAATGGCCGCTCCGCGGGCATAGCGAGTCGCCTTAGAACTGCTCGCAATGGCCGCTGCGCGGCCAATGCTTCGCGCGTATCCACATGACCACGCCGGGGGAAAAAAACCTATTCGCAATTATATAATAGATGAATTACACAGGACACAACCATGGACCGTATTGTTCAACTGCGCAGAGTCAGGGATGGGTTTGCAGCTCTACGTTGTAAAATATGATGTCTCCACAGAATGAAGATGAGAAAACCTATTACATGAACACGATCTATGGGACAGTCCCCGGGACCAGTGTCCATCGTATTGAGATCCCGGTGAGATGTGAAATGCAGAGTAACGAGACTCTGGACTTCAGTTTTCAGCCTAAAGTCACCGACATTGTCTCTTTTGGACATTATGACGTATCACTGAGACTCTACGAAACCAGCGACTTTATCGACCCGGTAACTATGTATCCACATGAGGTGGACATTCACGGCAGCCTCCACGTGGAGTTCAGGGTGGAGTCAGACGATGAACATCTCCAGATACTTGTAGAGAAATGCCAAGCTTCTCCATCACTGGGGGAATCAGAGGAGATGTACAACCTCATCCAGCATGGGTAAGTAACATAATGAATTGTACTATAACAATAAACACCGCCAGCAAAATGGCCACAGTGACATTGCCAATAGAATGTCTCTAAAATCTAAACCAGCAGAGTGCCCCCATAAAGAACATGCCAGCTCCCAATAGACAACACCACCAGCAAAATGGCCCAGTGACATTGCCAATAGAGTGCCTCTAAAGTCAACACCAGGAGCAGGGAGGGATTTCCACAACACCTTCCACTCCAGACCTGAAGGGGGAGCTCTACTTGCTGAGTTTAGGCAATGTCCCCTATAAATTTGTGTCTGGGGGTGGAGTTAAGCAGTTCAGTATGGAGCAGTACTGAGGAAGACATCCTGGTGAACAGAGCCGCCCTAGGCCCATGCCAGTGAAAGAGACTGACCAGTGTGAGGGACCCAAGAGTGAGGGCCGGAGGCAAGCCAAGTTAGCCAGGGGAATGGAACCATACCGGTTTGCCCCATAGGAGTAGCATTGACAACCGGAGTCCGAGACTGTGAGGGATTTAGCAGCCAACAGTAAAGACCGAGGGCCAGGGAGACTCAAGCCTCCCAGCCGCAGCAGTACCTGGAGGCACAGCTGCATATAGAGCCCCAGGGACCGCAGCTGACACAGCGGTGTCCACCAGCAGGGTTCACGCCACCTGCCATACAGGTAAAGAGCAAATAGAGTCTGTGGAGCCTCGGTTAGGAGTCTCAAAAACAGGACTGAGCTCAGTGAATGCTTTGTGATACAGGTGAAGAGAGGAGAGGGTCAGGGCCTAGCTACAGGCAGCCTAGGACTGTAGCAAGTGCATCCACAGCACAACAGGGAGGCCTCAAAACTCATTGGTTGTGGAGATCCTGAACTGCTTCCAGACCACCCGGACGGTACCCTGGTCTTAACTTTGCACATCAACATTAGTAAAGGTAAGGAAACAACAACCCTTTGTGTGACTGTTATTAGGGTCCCTGATCCTGCTTCCATCATAGACTGTCCCGTAACTATACCATTCACAACTGCCCCGGGGATCCCGCTCCACCTACGGGGAGCGTAACCATCTTGCTGCTCCACCATCACCCCGGAGGACTGTCCCACAGCGCCGGTAACATTACCGAAACCGTAGGTGGCGTCACAAAACACTTTTATTCTATTTTTATTGACTGTTTTCCGACCACCAGGGCCATGAGACTGGGCAACAGGCCCCAGTGACATCTCCCGTGAACTAAACGCCCGAGGCCATGTATCCCATGGCCCTGAGGGGGGGGTCATGCCCCCATAAAGAACACTGCCAGCAATGTGTCCCCACTGGATGGGTTGTTCTGAGACTCTTATTTCTGTATCAGAGAAGCGCACTTTCCACTAAAATCAATGAGAACCATATGTATATATATGCGTCAGATTTCGTGTAAGACTTTCATGTTTTTCTCTTTCCTAAATTGTTAGTACAATCCTTTTTCCTTCATTTCAGCTGCTCCCAGGACTCTACTCTACAGTCTCATCAGGTCCCGGATCAGCGGGGGCAGCGCTTCAGCCTTCATGTATTTAAGTTTGACAACTTCACTGAAGTTTATCTGTCCTGTAACGTCATCATCTGTCACAATGGAACCGTCCCGAACCGCTGCACCCAAGGCTGCCTCACCCCAAGACACAGACGTGACACCCGCAGCTCCAAAGTGCAACTCCGATCAGCCAGGTTATCCCAGGGACCCATCAGGATCTCCTCAGGTGAGAAGATTGCCAGGCAATACACCAAGGTTTCCTATTTACTCCTAGTCTTTCACCTTAAACAATAGTTGCCGAGCCACCCATAAATAATGCCAGGAGACTGCCCTCAGAAATATTGGTTACAAAGTGTCCCCATAAACAGTGTCGATAGAATACCACCTTAAAATAATTCCAGCCAAGTTCCCACATAAACAATTACAGAAAAGTACCCCTATGAACAGTGTCACAGAGTTCCCCTATACACAATTTCACGGAGTACCCCTATAAATAGTGTCACAGAGTACACCTGAAGTGATACCTGTGCTCGCTAGGGCAGTAGTAACCATAGGCTAGTGCTGTGATTGATCCACCAAGGTACAGTACATTAAACCGAAAGTCCCTGGTGTGTGTGGGTGCTGATGATTTTACTTTTAGCGCCTTTAGACCGGTTCGGTCACTCTTATGCTGTATACACGGAGCAGGGTGGGGAAATGAGAATACTTCACAGCATGAGGCAGGACAGTCGGCCGGACCGCAAGATGCGATACCTGCTCTGCGCCTGCACCAAACATCACAAGGAGGCGCAGGCGCACAGAAGGAAGAACTGACTGGCAGGAGGGAGGCGGCAACGGCTGTAAACAAGGCGGCACAGAGACGCAGGGGGCGTCAAATGCAGCTGTGGAGAGAGATGGCTCCAAGCACCAGGGACAGCCTCCATGGCTTCTAACTAAGTTTTAAAAAGCTTATATCTCGGGGTACAAGCGTCACAAACACATGGGGGACCCCTTGACTGAATGCAGCATACATGCTGCATTCAGTGCTGCACTTAGATTCACATCCATGGGGGGTGACGGGTCCTCTAACTCTTTTGGTCCCTGCAATCAGTCTGTGCAGACTTTCACCGTACACCTAAATTCTTTCATACAGCTTACAGTATACTATCTGTACATAACCAGCACTGCTTATATATATATATGTCTTACACTAAACCTTATTATACCTACACACAGTGCAACACATCATACCTTATGACACACCTCTACATAACATCTCCTACATTATTCCTATCACTATGTTACAGTTTGCTTAATACACTCTATGCAATGAAATCACACACAATACAATTAAATCATTGATGTCTTTTGGGGGGGGGGGGCGCACAGGACTGCAGGTCCACCCTCTTACACACCTATTAACAGTGTCCCAGAATACCCCTATAAACAGTGTCAGAAAGTGCACCCAGAGTTCCTTACTTGTAATAATACGAGCAGAGGGCCCCTTAAATTGACTGTCAGGTCATTTTTCGGTATGATACTAATATTACCCTTGACTAGGGCCTGGTCATGTAAAATCATTATTCTACCCTTTGTAGTTTCCATGTTATCAGCATTGTCAGACCCTGCAGAGAGCTGCTGCATTAGTCCTGTCCCATTATAAGCAGAGACGATTAGTCTTGTGCTGTATAAACTGTCATGTAATTATGCACTCCCTGTCAGCAGCTCTCTCCTCCACCCTCTCTCTGCTCTCCGGGCACTGTGGTTTCACTTCTGGAGATACTGTTTTGTTCAGGACACAGAGGGAGAAAGCTATAGGTCTGCCTTATCTGATCTAGATTCCATTTGTTTCTGTAAAAAGGAATCCCTGCTGGGCTGTGAGAGATCTGACCTCTTGGTTTTGCTGCAAAGAGAGTAGAGAGGAGGATACAGCCGACTGATCTCCTGTGCAGTGATGTGAATATGTGACATGCATATTCATCTATGGGGAGGGGACAGCAGAGAACTAAGTGGATCATTCACTGTGAGTGACAGATGGAATTAATCTTTTAATTTGAAGTTTACAGAAGATAGGGGGGGGAATATATATAAAAGAAATAAATGAATAGAGAGAGTTTAGAGAAAGGAATTAGAAAATGATAGCGGTTACATATGGATTTTTGACCTGACAGTTTTCCTTGAAATGGTCCAGAAATGGTCCTATAACTTATGCCACTTAATTGCCTTCAATAACTAGTGCCAGGTGACTACCGCCAGAGCCAGAGGTGTGTCACAATAGCAATGACACCAAAGTCCCCCCTTTATAAGTAACACCTGCACAATACCAAAACGAACCACCTGGGTAGTATTCAAACAATGTATTGCCCTAAACTGCAATACCATATACAATCTGAGGACAGGGGTGGCGCTTAGGCTGGTTTCACACTGCAGTTTTTTCCCTGATCAGGTTCGATCAGGTTTGTGTGTCAAAACCAGGAGTGTCTCCAAATCTCAGAACAGAGGTCAATATTTCAATTATAGTTTTTCTCTGCAAGTTCCTCTCCTGGTTCCTCTCCTGATTTTGGCTCACAAACCTGATCGAACCTGATCAGGGAAAAAACTGCAGTGTGAAACCAGCCTTACTTAGGACTAAAGCAGCCATTTTTTCCTAATTGAATAACATATTGTGTCTCCTTTCTACAGATCAGCCCCACAATCCTCCTACAGTCCCGGTGTCGGACCTTGTGGTGGTGATCGGGGTCTTCGGTCTCTTGTCGGTACTTGGGCTGGTTCTACAGAAGCTTCACTACAGGAGACGGGACTACACCCTGCTACAGAACATGGCAACGGATAACTGATTAATATTTTCTTATTTTATTCTTTTGAGTCATAAAATCCATGTGATCACAACTATACATACTTTTTTCTTATGATCAGAAATTGATATTTTCTGGTCGCCCAATCATGGCTTATACATCTGAAATAAAGTAATTGGGTAACACAATCTGCAACTTCATTCAAGTGCATCTAAATGAAGAGATGTCATAGCTTGGTTTATAGGTTTGATTAAAAAACAACTACAATCTTCTTACGCAGATCTATGTGTTTCCATAGTTACAGATTACAAATAAACCTTGTATTCTGGATCTGTAGTCATTCTCCTCAAAGGGGTTCTCCACTACTACGACAATCCCCTCTGAATCAACTTGTTTCCCCCAATTAAAATAATAGAGCCTGTACTCCCCTCCTGTTCCTGTTCCGCCACCGTTCCAGTGGTGTCCGTAACCGCAGCTCGAGGATCACATGTGATGTCATGAGAACGGTGTCCTATCACTGCTGGCTTCTTTCTCCCCTCCTTTGGACATACCAGTGTTGACTTCCTGTTAATAGCTTCCATGTCCGAGGGTGGAGAGAAGGAAGCCGGAGGGGATTGGACACCGTTCTCATATGACGTCACAATGTCATGTGATCCCCGAGCTGCGGTTACGGACACCACTGGAACGGTGGCAGAACAGGAGGGGATTACAGGGTCTATTATTTTAATTGGGGGAAAGTGGACAACCCTGGTTAAAGTGAACCTGTCACCCCTTTAGGACATTATATTCTGTGCCCAGCACCTTAAACATAGTGTATTTGGGGTTCCTGTAACCCCTTTATACCCCAGACTGGTCCCTGATTACCTCAGAAATTAACTTTGAATATGTCCCACACCGTATGTTAATGAGCTCTTCATGGTCAGGTGGGATGAGGCTCACATCAGTCCGAGCCGCCCCGCCACCTGTAAAACCCGCCCCGCCGCCGGTAATATGTCACCCCTTCTGTGTATGTATGTGACTCAGTGAGTGCATTCGCGCCAGCGCAGTGGCGCGGGTCACTGTGGTCTATTGACGCTGCAGTGACCAAAGTCTCCCAAGACTGTGCGGCTTCAATAGTCCACAGTGACCCACATACACAGAAGGGATGGCATATTACATGCGGCGGGGCGGGTTGTACAGGCGGCGGGGCGGGTTGTACAGGCAACAGGGGTGGCTTGGACTAAAGTGAGCTGCATCCCACCCGACCATGAAGAGATAATTAACATACGGTGCGCGACATATTCAAAGTTAATTTCTGAGGTAATCAGGGGCCAGTCTGGGGGTATAAAGGGGTTACCAGAACCCCAATTTCAGGTGCTGGGCAGAGGTTATAATGCCCAAAAGTGGTGACAGGTTGACTTTAAGGCCCTATTGGACAGGAAAAAGTTTTAATAACCAAAGAGTTATCATATCGTTATTGTGCGTACAAGCTCATTATTACACAAGCAAATGTTCATTCGAAAGATCGTTGTTGTGGTCAATGGAGAGTCCCTGGTCATTCATATAAGCATGTATTACACCTTTTACACCTTAAGATCAGACCAAGGTTTTAGCACTTGGGGTGGTGTTTATGTGTACTGTAATGGTCGATGTATGGTTAGAAAAAAGGAGAAGTGTCTACACACAAAGTATAAATTCTAATGAACTGGCAAATAACCCTTAGTTGAAGTAGTCACTACATACATTACCACCACGTCAAGGTACAAGAGGTATCTACTGGCCTTAAGAATTTATTTTACGTTATTGAGGTTGAAGTTGATATACATAACGGTGGACATTCAAAAGACATTTGCTATCTATACACACACGTCATTTTGAAATCATTCAATGGCCACATACCATAATTTAAAAGGTATGCCTTGTCGCATGCCCTCGAAGACGAATCCACTCCTCTAGGGCAATGTGCTGATGAGGTGATGGCAACTTATTACAAGGTAAAATGTTGTGCCGTCAAGCGGTAATTTTAAAGCAAGTTGAAAGATCTGGTTTTACAAGAATCAAACAATATTATGATCATTAGCAGCTATTACACTGCCAATATTGCGGTGTCTCCAACGGTCTGGAGATTTTCCAGCACAATTTTTTCCCCATCTAATAAAGGCTTTACTTTTTTAAAGTAGGTAATAAAAAAGGAGCACACACAGTCATAGCCGAAAGTGGTGGCACCCCAGAAAATGAACTATATCTCCTAGAAAATTACCCATTTTGTTATACACATTGTTGCGCTCAATCCAGGGGTGTAACTACAACAGGTGTAGGGGGTCGCAATGGCACCTGGGCCCCAAAAGTCCCTTTTGGTCTATAGAAAAAGTGTTGGCAGTGGATTATTCACGATACTCTCCAAGCGTGTAACAACAACAGCTGGTTTATTTAGGAACGAGTTGTGGTTGCTATGTACAGAAGCGCCCCCAGTGCTTGTTTGTAACTTTCATTGTTGGGTGGCAGATCTTCTCCTTCCAACTTTAAGTAGGATGGATCCATTGGTGTTGACGCACCATTGGCTTCTGACATTCAAACTGGTTTAGGACTGTTAAAACTTTGGTTGAGAAGAAACCTCCCATCTTCCACTCTCTGGATTTGGATTCCCAAATAAGATGTCACATTTCCAAGATCCTAAGGCTGGCTTCACATTTGCGTATGGTAACGCAGCGTATGCTGCGTTCCCATACGCATCCACACGCATGCGCACTGCATTCCTATGTTTAACATAGGAACGCATAGTGCCTGCGTTTGGTAGCGTTTGCTGCGTTCGGGTGCGGATGCGGACGATATCTGCTCCTTCCGGTGTCCAGCGTCCGCACACGGGACGCAGCTTGCAGCATTTTTTTGTGCGCTCGGGACCTTGGAAGATCAGCAAGCGTCCCCAAGCGCACAAAACCTGCATTGTCTTCAATAGGTCCGCAGTGTTCTGCGCTTGACAGCACAGGAGAACGCTGCGGACCCATTGAAAAATCTCCCGGTGGCCGCCGGTGATGTCACAGGAGCTCACCGACGGCCACCGGGAGATCAGCTGAGGCTCTGCTGATGTCCTTCTCCTCCCCGCCGCTGGTAATCTGCTAGCGGTGTCGCCGGGGAGAACAGCTGATGTGACAGCTGTTTGAATCTTCCCGCGCCAACATCTCCTCTCGGTGTCGACGCGGGAAGATTCAAACAGCTGTCAAATCAGCTGTTCTCCCCGCCGACAGTCCCGGAGCTTGCCGGCGGCGGAGATCTCTGGCGCTGATCTCCGCCCCCGGCGGACAGCGCCGATAGCCTGGCCGGGCTCCCCAGTGATGTGTCCGCAGGCGGACATCATTTACACACTGCTTTTGACAGCGTTTGTGTCTGCATGCGATTAGCATGCAGACACAAACGCAAATGTGAAGGTAGCCTTAGTCTCAAAGTGCTGTTTGAGAATTTCACCTAGCTTTGCAATTTTTTTGTCTTCTTGATGAGACATGATTACATCGTCTACATATAGTAGAACATACATCCACTCCTTCGCTATATTTTTGTATACAAACATGGATCAGCTTGAGATCTTTTAAATCCTTCAAAACTTTGTTCATTTTTGAGTCCCATGCTCTTGCCGACTGCTTACGTCCATAGAGAGATTTTTCCATTTTACAAACGAGGTACTCTTTACCCTTTTTAATATCCCTCGGATTGGCTCATGTACAAGTCTTCTTCAATGTCTCCATGTAGGAAGGCTGTTTTGATGTCAAAATGTCTCACTGTCATCTGTTGAACTGCAGCTACAAACATTAAAGTTCTGAATGTGGTTGTCTTCACAACTGAAGAAAAGGCAGCATCATAATCTTCACCATACTTTTGCGAGTACCCTTTTGTGACCAATCTTGCCTTAAACCAGTGAACTTTGCCTTCAGAGTCATATTTGTTTTTGAAGACCCTCTTACATCCGATAGCTCTTTTTCATTGTGATAGCTCCGTAAGCTCCCATGTCTGGAGTTGGTGAAGGGACTCCATCTCTTCATTAGCGGCATTTATCCACTTCTGCTTCTCGTGGACAGGCAGTTTTTGCATCTCTTGCCATGACTGTGGCTCTGGTTCAGGAAGTGTTCTGACCCTATAAAAAAAGGCGTCTCGCTGGGATACCTTTGTTTGTTGTTTTCGATCTCCTGACTATAGGTTGACTTGGTTCTTCTGTTTCTTCCTTGGTGGCTTCAGAGCTTAACCAGACTTCAGTTGTTTCCTTTCCAGAGCCTGGGGTTGGTGACTGACGTTCTTGTTCTTGCTTCTTAAATTGAACTTAGGTGTAACTTCTTGAAATTTGAGCGATACAGAGTTTTCAGCATTGTTACTGTGTTGGTCTCTGGGTGCAGAATTCTGTATCCTTATTGAGTTTTGCTATAGCCCACCAGGACTCCTTGCTTTGCATGAGATTCCCACTTGGAATGTTTTTCTTTGGGAACACACACAAACGCTTTGCTTCCAAATATCCTGCGGTGCTTCAGGTTCGGCTTCTGGCAGTTCCATAGCTCATATGGAGTTTTATTTGTGGCTGTACCTTGCAGTTTGTTTTGAAGATAGCAAGCCGTCATGATGGCTTCTCCCCAATACGTTGTAGGTAGATTGACATCAAACAACATTATGGTTGTATGGAGTGGTCGTCTGGAACACTATTTTATTCTTTTTAAAAATAATTTGCACCTTACCGCTTGTATATTCAGTCCCATTATCTGCACGCAGGGCTTTTGTCATTCTTCCAAATTTGTTAATAATAAAGCTTTATTTATATAGCGCCAACATATTGCGCAGCGCTTTACAATGTAGGGTTGTTAAACACTTCAGTAAGATATTCTTCAAGTTTCTGTGGAACTTCATCATTACTGTGAAGCAGGTAGGCGACTATATCTGGAGTAGTCATCAATAAATGTGAGAAAATATCTCTTGTTGCTTGGAGTTGGAACACTCATTGGATCACATACATCTATGTTTTTTTTTTTTGTTCTAACTTTATTAACAGCATACAAACCTAGCAACTAAACACTAATGGACAGGAATGGAGTTGTTGCACTAAACATATTCCAACAAAGGGGAATGAATACAGTATTCACCTCGCACTGTATTCCTGCTTCACTGGCGTCTATTGCATTACTTTGCAATCGTTCAGTGTTCATCAGCAGAGAGTGACACTGCCTTGTGCATTTCTATGCAGTGGTCACTTTCAGCTGTGAGTATACAACTAGGGCTTATTTTTGGAGAAACCGGCAGTTTTAGGTACCAACACAGACTACACTTCATCAAACCCATATCCTACATAGATAAGGGTCCCAGATATTCAGGTTGGACCTATTACCTACATCTCCTCCCTCATCTCGGTCTATCACCCCACCCGTTCTCTACGTTCCTCAAATGACCTTTGACTAACATCTGCACTAATCCGATCCTCCCACTCCCGGCTCCAAGACTTCTCCTGAGCTGCACCAATCCTCTGGAATGCTTTAACCCAAGAAATCAGGACTATCCACAACTTGCATGGCTTCAGACGATCCCTAAAAACGCATCTTTTTAAGGCGGACTATCATACTCCCTAATAGAAGTCCTTTGTACTGTAGACAGTGAATGGGCTATCCCTCTGGATATTACTCTTCTATAAACTCCACCAAACCAAAAAAAGTCTACACAGATTGTATAATGACCATCCATGTAAGCTTATCTCTATGCCCCATTTCCTCAAGATGCCTGGATCATCAGTGCAGTAAGCCCCTGTACCTTGTGAAACCCCTATCCCGTTGTAGATTGTAAGCTCTTTTGAGCAGGGTCACCTTCATTTCTTGCTTTATTTATTGTATTTTCTTTGTTACATTGATTCTATGCCTATTGTTTTGTATCCAATTATTGTACTGTATTTGTTCTCTACTGTAATTACTGTATTATATTTTCTGTACTCTAACCCTACATTGTAAAGCGCTGCGGAATATGTTGGCGCTATATAAATAAAGCTTTATTATTATTATTACTATTTTATCCTGTGGACAGCCCATTAATATTCAAGATGGGATTATCAATTTGTTAATGGAGACACGGTAATATCACGAAATTTCCAAAAAAAAACAAGAAAGAAAAACAATTTGTTCTATTTTTCTAATTTGTTCAATTTAGAAGTAATAAATTCTAAATCCGCCACAGATGGCATCTTCCCATACCTGCAATCAGTCAAGGACGGAGCGCCTGGCATTGGCATTGACTAATTACGCTTGTTTTTAATACCTAAACCTGATCTACCATTGAATGACGAGAGGTTTATTACTTCACCCATCCAATGAGGTTCAGAATAAAGGAGATAAGAAACGCTATAAAGCTACGATCACTTATGGGATATTAAGAATCTGGACCAGGATGAAGATAAAGGAGCGGCTCGAGGACTCGAGGCTACGGAGCTTTCCCATATTGGTGATCCTTATGGGAATATGTGTGGCCGGTAAAGACTTTTCTGTTTCGTTTTTTTTTTGCTTAGTTTCCAACCTGTAGCTCTGCAACTGTTACCGAACCACAACTCCCAGCATAACCTTACAGGCAGTGGGGGATATGCTGGGAATTAGGATTTTGCAGTAGCAGGTCACTATATGGACAATATAACTAGAATAGAATGGTATGCTGCCATTGAAGCCTTTTGCGTACATGAGGCATTTTACTAATCCAACCCCTAATTATGAGAATGGAGCTACCCCCCATTAAACCAGAACAGGGATCTGTTTCATAAGAAGGCTCCCGCTTTATTGGATCTGGTTCTCATTGATTACCACTGCCGGTATAATAAATAGTACATTTCACTGAAAAAGTTGCTGCAGAATAAGGCTTGCTGAGGGTTCACAAAGCCAAATCTACTAATTTCCATTTACATTTTCATGTGATACCCCCCAAAATAGCTTGAAACTTCTTAAATTAAATTAAAGAGTAGCTAAATTTAAATATTGAACTGTCACGAAAGTGGTAGAGGATAAGGGAACGAGCAGCAAGATGACAGTAATAAGGGCAGGATTCCTGGGTAGCTGGTCTGGCCCTGGACCAGACTAGCCCTATACCCAGAGGTACTCCAGATGGCGAGGAGGTCTGAGCCACCACCCTTTCCCTCAACTCATCAACCAGCCCTATGTTACTCCCTCTCACCTCCTACCAAGGACTGGAATCAGCAGCCACACCAACAAAAGGTAACCTTCCAGAGACTGCAACACTGATGTCCATACAGAAGCTTGGTCACAAGCAAAGTGAAAACTCGCAGTGATGTCACCTGGTGTAGGGGGAGAAGCTATTTAAATGCCAGGAGAGGGGACTCCAGATGACACACACTTAGGCTTCACTTCATCCAGCACATGAGCAAAGCACATAGAAGAACTGACATTAACTCATGCAGTTCCAGAAGAAACTCACACACATTTAATCACAGCAGCATCCAACATAGACTACAGATAGTCAGCACAAATCAGCCCATGACATGAACAGCTTTGGTAAATTTAAATGTCTTTATCATACATCGTATTTCCTTATTTTGTTTACTTCTCTCAGAAAACTCTGCTGAAAGTGCTGTTTTAATTGCCTAGCCCATGCTCTTTTAAAAGCTGCTTTGAACTGCTGCCCTAACAATAGTCCAAGCTTAAACACTATGTACAAACATTGCCACTTTGTGCTCCATCATGATCAGACAGGAAGAGTTTTGTAAATAGCAGAATTCTTGATAGAACAGCAGTTCAATGCAGCTTGTAAAAGAGCATAAACTGGGAAGTTAAAACAGCAGTTTCAGCTCGGTGTTTGATAGAGAAAAAATAACATAAGGAAATGGCATATATTACAAAGATTCACAACTTTGCAAAGGCTGATCAATAATTGACTAAAAAGAAAAGTTTAATTACTTCCGAAATTAATTTTTATTTACATATGGGGCATATAATGTATAAAAAGTTGACACTTAATAGGTTCAAAAAGTTGGCAAATTAAAGTTTTTAATTATATAAGGATACAAGCTGAGGCGCCCGGCGTTGCCCGGGCATAGTAACTAACTGTGGTTAGGTATAACAAAATACACTGTGTGCAGAATTATTAGGCAAGTTGTATTGTAGAGGATTATTTTTATTATTGATCAACAACTATGTTCTCAATCACCCAAAAGACTCAAATATCAAAGCTTAATATTGTTGGAAGTTGGAGGGTTTTTAGATCTGGCTCTTAGGAGGATATCTGTGTGTGCAGGTAACTATTACTGTGCAGAATTATTAGGCAACTTACCGTATATACTCGCGTATAAGCCGAGTTTTTCAGCCCAAAATTTGGGCTGAAAAGTCCCCCCTCGGCTTATACGCGAGTATATAGAAAATACCGCACCAGCCCCGAAGGTATACAGGCCCCCCATCAAGTTCCAGGGCCCCCCCCCTTGTGCGCCAGCCTGTAAAGTAAAATCATACTTACCAGTGTCCTGTCGCGCCGTCCACAGCTGCCGACACGCGATCCCCGGCTTCATTCAGACGCGGATTGAAGCCCGGGATCGTGTGTCGGCAGCTGCGGACGGAGCGACAGGACACTGGTAAGTATGATTTTACTTTACAGGCTGGCGCGCAAGGGGCGGGGGGGCCTGGAACTTGATGGGGGGCCTGTATACCTCCGGGCTGCGGCTGTATACAGCCCTGGGGCTGCCGCTGTATACAGCCCTGGGGCTGCGGCTGTATACAGCCCTGGGGCTGCTGCTGCTGTATACACCACTGGGGCTGCTGTATACTACCTAAGGGCTGCTGTATATACGTCTGGGGCTGCATATGGGGCTGCATATGGGACTGCATATACCTCTGGGGCTGCATATACCTCTGGGGTTGTATATACCTCTGGGCCTGCATATACCTCTGGGGCTGTATATACCTCTGGGCCTGCATATACCTCTGGGGCTGCATATGGGGCTGCATATACCTCTGGGGCTGCATATGGGGCTGCATATACCTATGGGGCTGCATATACCTCTGGGCCTGCATATACCTCTGGGGCTGTATATACCTCTGGGCCTGCATATACCTCTGGGGCTGCATATGGGGCTGCATATACCTCTGGGGCTGCATATGGGGCTGCATATACCTCTGGGGCTGCATATGGGGCTGCATATACCTATGGGGCTGCATATACCTCTGGGGCTGCATATACCTCTGGGGCTGCATATGGGGCTGCATATACCTCTGGGGCTGCATATGGGGCTGCATATACCTCTGGGGCTGCATATGGGGCTGCATATACCTCTGGGGCTGTATATACCTCTGGGGCTGCTGTATACTACCACTGGGGCTGCTGCTGTATACTACCACTGGGAGGCTGCTGTATACCTCACTGCTGGGGGTTGTATACCTGTGCTGGAGTCCACCCTCGGCTTATACGCGAGTCAATAAGTTTTCCCAGTTTTGGGGGGCAAAAGTAGGGGGTCGGCTTATACACGGGTCGGCTTATACACAAGTATATGCGGTAATAAAAACCAAATATATTCCCATCTCACTTGTTTATTTTCACCAGGTAAACCAATATAACTGCACAAAATTTAGAAATAAACATTTCTGACATGCAAAAACAAAACACAAAAAAATTAGTGACCAATATAGCCCCTTTCTTTATGATGACACTCAGCAGCCTCCATCCATAGATTGTGTCAGTTGCTTGATCTGTTTATGATCCACATTGCATGCAGCAGCCACCACAGCCTCCCAGACACTGTTCCCAGAGGTGTACTGTTTTCCCTCCATGTACATCGTTAATCACCTATGCATATTAGCTTCAGAACAGCCTGTTACCGCTTGGACAAGGCAAGCAGTGCTGCAGAGCTTCCAGCTTGGGACTGTTGAGGTGGTTGAAGAGGAGGAGACGGCCGAGGAGGATGATGTACCGGAGCTGGAGACTGTGGTGGCAACCCTGAGTGAGTTAGGGCCTGCAATCCTTGGTGTTGGGAGGACGTGTTCCGTCCCAAGGTCCGACTGGGTCCTGGCTTCCACTATAGTAACCCAGGTGCCGTCAGCGAGTTGTACCATCCCTGCCCACAAGCACTTGTCCACGTGTCCGTGGTTAGGTGGACTTTGACGTAACTGCGTTGTTAAGGACACGGCCAATGTTTTGGGACAAGTGCTTGTGTGGCGCCCAACTGGACGGGACGCCACATAGGGGTACTTCACCCACAAAGAGAGTGTGGGATTCCTGTGGTCAGGGAAATTGGATGTCTTAAAGGGGATGCTCATAACGTCATCCACACACCTAAGAGCAGGAAGACCAATCAAAAAGTCTGTAGTTAGGAACCGGTCCCGATGTGCGTAGCTTAGATGGGCGGTGGAAGAAGTTAGTGAGAAGCAAAGCAGAGAGTTAAAAGAAGGTGGTTGGAGAGGAACTGAGTGGGACTGAGGAGCACAGGGGAGGGTACCTAGCTGAGGTAGCCCTAAGAAGAGAGGATCCAGTTGCGCCAGTTAGCCGCTGCTTTCTAGGGGAGGAGCAGTCCTGGTATGGAGGTCTGGCTCCGAGAACGGTGCAGGAGTTCAGCCCCCAAGCCGTCGACACCGGAGGCCCGAGCCGGCTTTATGCGGTCGGTGCCAACACCTAGCATAACCACAAAAGGTCCTAAATAGGGTCCAAAGGTACATAAAGCCCTTGAAGATGGGGACCCATCATATTGCCTGTGGTTTCCAGTAAAGTACCTGTGCAAAGTAGTAAGAACTGTGTGCCATGTGTCATTTGCCTGCAAAAGAGGAGCCATACTCCTGCTTCCTTCACAGAGACTGTGTGCTGCGCTGGACTCCTGCATACAACCCCCATCATGTACTGCTGCCCTGAGGAAAATCGCTACATCTATGGGGAGCGTAGTCATCCCTGCTGCCATCACATCTCCTCAGAGGTCTGCCCTGCAGCGCTGGTGCAATCACCAGACACCGTAGGGGTGTCACGAGACATTTCCCTTTTATTCTTCTATCTTAAACCACTTTTCATTGAGCACCCCAGGGCACAAGGCCGGGTCTCGACCATCTTGATCCCCAGCTGCAGAACTACCCAGTTCCTGAGTACCCATAGCCCTGCCGGTCAACTCAAATGTATAATGTGGGGTCGTTACAGCGTGGAGAAATAGTGGCGGCTGGGGACCGAGTAATGAGGGATGGCCGCCGCCATCTGGTTGCGGAATGTTTCCATCTCCACTAGCCTAAAAGGCAACATTTGCAGCGCAAGCAGTCGCGAATTGAGCGGATTTAGGAGTGTGGCCTGTAGGGGGCGTATTTGCAGCTTGCAGTCCAACGACTGGGGTATGGATATCTGAACACTGCACTGGAACAAGGACGTGGTTGATGATGGTGGCATTTCTGATGTGCAGACAGTCAGAAGGAGGCATCTTCACATGCACTATGGACAGGGATTGGCTTGCACGCACAACAGTGGAAGAAGCAGCGGTGTCACCTGCAGACACTGCTCCTTGACCCTCTGGTTGTCCCACAAAGTCGGATGCTTGCTGCCATGTGCCTTGATCATGCTGGTGGTGGTGGTGTACAGGCTGCTAGTTTTGCTACCCCTGCTGATGCTGGCATGGCAGGTGTTGCAAATGGCCTTTTTTAAATTATCTGCAGACTCCTTAAAAAACAGCCAGACTCGGGAAGACCTAACTGTTGTACTGACAACTTGCGTTGTGTTGGTGTTACACGAGGGCCGCATTCTGTGCAGCATCACCCTGCTTCTTCTGGCCTGTTGTGATGCTACCCTCCCTCCCCTTGTGCGCAGCTTTCCTCGCTCTGCATGTCCTCCTACCAGGTTGGGTCATTATGGATCATCCACCACGTCGTCTCCCACTTCCGCACCCTGGTCCTCCCCTGACTTTCTGGAATTGTGTCTGATCATCATCCACCTTTTGTTGTAACACCTTCCCACCGTGGCCTTCGTGCGACTGTGGCTGCTCAAATATTTGGGCATCGCTACATACGATCTCCTAATGACCCACTTCAAGCAGAGCGGGCAAGAGGCCTGAATCTATGAATGGACAACTGAACAGCTCTTCCAGAGTGTCCAAGTGTGGGATCAGTTATGTCTGGGCACTCGGCATGGTGGGAGGAAGGAGGATCAGGGTGACGAATATGTGGTCCAGTCTCACAGCTACTTACTGACACTTGACCGTGTGGAAGAGAGAGGGTGTTAGTGTGGTGCCAAACTGACTGGAAGCATTCATCTCTGCTATCCAACTAATAACCTGTTGACACTGCTCTTGGTTTAAAAGTGGTCTGCTGCTGCGGTCCCCTAGAAATTGGGACAGGAAGGTTGGGGAGATGATATGGGCGTTTGTCGTGGCACAATTCGAGCTTACCCACGGCCTCGGCTTCTACATGCACCACCAACATCAGTCCACTTCCTCGTCCCTTGCCACCGGCCTTGTGCATTTTGAATGGTGGTGTGCTATATACACTGCCTGTATACAGCTAAATAAAGGCGTACAAAGAATGGCTTTTAGATTGGATACTGGAGATAAGATATCTTCCAATGTTTAGCAGTCCTGCCTAGGGCAATACTAGGAAAGACCCACTTCCTAATAATGGCCACATTATTTAAAGAGGCCCTCATCCACGTCTCTTCCAGGGGCATGGGAGTGCCACCATACTTATTTTTTTTAATCTTCATGTAATCCAAAAAACTATATCAGCAAACACGTCTCACAAATGAGTATGAGCCCTTAACCTTTTTCCCAAGGAACATTGCATTTTGGTTTCATTTTTGGACGTTTTATTGTGAGTCCGTAAAAGTGGTGTAATACTCAGACAAATTGTTCACAGCAGTGACCTGGGAGTCTGAAATGCTACAAGGGGTCTTCCCATGCTGTTCCCATGTCATTTGAGCACTGTTTTATACTTTTGTGACATTTTGAGGGTTTATCCAGGCTGCCGGGGGTCATGCCGGAAAAATGCTCGGGTCTCCCATAGGATAACATTGGGCTTGGTGCGCGGGTCGAGTACCCGAGCATCTTGAAATGCTCGACCCGAGCATCAGGCACCCGAGCATTTTAGTGCTCGCTCATCACTAGACCACACCCCTCCTCATTACAGAGATGCACATCACCTGATTTACTTAATTGCTAGTTGGCTCTCAGCCTATACAGCTTGGAGTAGGACAACATGTATAAAAAGTATCATGTGATCACAATACTCATTTGCCTAATAATTCTGCACACAGTGTAGGATGATTATTTTGCACATAAAAACATTTCACATCATATATTCAGCACTACAGATTTGCATCACAAATTAACTAAATGATTACCCGAGTAATGTTAAATATTTTATTTGCAACTCATTCAAGAATCTTTTGATAAACGACATTCTTGGTTTGTCCAGTGCAAAGGCGAAGAGTTTTTTGGCAGTTCCAACTCTTGAACAGCCAATGCGGAGGGGGTGGAGCTATACATCCATCCATCCATGAAGGGGTGGGGCTATAAAAGAGGCAGAGCTATGAAAGGGGGTGGGTTTATGTGGAGGTGGCGGGTTATAAAGAAATCAGAGCTATAAATGGGTGTGGCTATAGAGGGGGTGGTGCTACAAAGGGGGCAGGGCTATGCGTTGGCGCAGCACTATGAAGGGGGTGGGTGCAGGGGACAGGGCAATAAAGGAGACAGAGCTATGAAGAGGGTGGGGCTAGAAAAGAGGTAGAGCTATGAAAGGGGTGGGTTTATGTGGAGGTGGTGGGGTTATAAAGAAATCAGAGCTATAAACGGGTGTGGCTATAGAGGGGGTGGTGCTACAAAGGGGCAGGGCTATGCGGTAGGGCAGCACTATGAAGGGGGTGGGTGCAGGGGACAGGGCTATAAAGGAGAGGGTGGGGCTATAAAGGAGGCAGAGCTATAAAGGGGCAGGGCAGATTTTATGTAACGAAACGAATATGTGATTATTAGAAAACGCTCGTAACGAGTATAACGATTACCAATATTACTCACTCATCAGTAGTCTTCGGCAATTTTTGGGGGTGATCAACATACAAATTATGTGAATTTTATAAAGTTTGATTCACATAGAATTAATTCACTTTTTTAATCTTGATTGCTTCCCTTCAAACTCTAATTATTGGGATAACATTGCACTGGGTAAACACGACCCGACCAGTCTGCTTCTATGGAATATTATAGATATGTCTGACCTGAAATTTTCATTTGTTTTCTCTACAGATATCGCCCCAGTACCAGAGAAATGTCTTTTAAAATCAGGTAGAGTGTATATTTTACATTTTTTATTTATTTTATTTTATATTTTCTCTAAGTAAAAATTGTCACCAAAAATTGTAAGAAACTTTCATTTAAAGATCTGATCTTATTTACATAAAACCAGAAAATCTTTTTAAGTCGCTAACTTTTAACAAAACATTTTTGGGCAAAAAGTATGTTGATATCATTGACTTAATTTATATTAACAGTGACTTTTCCTTTTTCTAATGCAGAGATCCAATTTCTATAGATTCTAAAGTGAAATATTACATTTTTTTCTGCCTTCTGCCACCACTAGAAGGCGCTCAGGAGCTTACTGCATAAAATTCTATAATTCTGAAGAATGCAACATGATCCTAATTTTCCACTAGTAGCAGCGACAGGTGGCAAGGACTTTCATCTAATGGCTCTGTCCCAAAGGTTTCATTTTCACATAAAAGAATAGAAATATTATATAATTGTCAGGGTCATCAGGACCCACCCTTGGGTGTGGTGCAAGACAATGTCTTCTTATAAGCAGGGCTGTGGAAGCCAAACCTTAGATTCCACCTCCTCATTTTCCCTGAATCCGAGCCCAACTCCGAACTCTACCAAAATAGACACAACTCTGACTCCAACTTCATGACTCCAACTTCACCAAAATTAACAAAACTCCGACTCCAACTTCTCAAGTCCGAGTCCTCCAAAATGGACACAACTCCGACTACAACTTCATTACCCTGACTCCACCAAAAGGAACCAAATTCGACTCCAACTTCTCAACTCCAACTCAACCAAAATGGACACAAGTCTGACTCCAACTTCACGACTCCGACCCCACAGCCCTGGTGTGCAGTCGGTAAGCCGTACCTCTGACTCCAACTCCTTAATTTCCCTGAATCCAACTCCACCAAAATGGATACAGACTCCAACTCCACAGCCCTGCTTATAAGGTCTTTTCCCACTACCACACGTTACTGGATAATAAAGCAAACCAAGACCCCACATTTTAGTAAGACAGGAGTTGTACCGATATATGAAAATAAACCTACGTTTATTAGAGGAACTGATGAAACATATATAAAATAGGAATCAGGTATAAAGCTCTGTAATTATATCTGAACTGCACAGAGGTACATGTATGTTGTGTTTACAGGTGGCCGCACATATTTTGTGAGAAGCATATTAATGCTACAGCAGACCTGAATGGAGCGCTACATTTCCAGCTTGCGCTCCTTTCAACTACAGCTCACTTCAGTGCAAGGCCCATGCCCCAACTTGGGAAAACTAGAATCTCCTTACTATTGCTTCTATGTTCAACCCTCACCCAGCCTCTGTACCCCTTCGTCTTCTGTGCTGTGTCCCCACTAACACTCAGCTACACCTCTCGGACCTATGGCTCTGTGTCATCTCAGGATCAGCACTAACACTCATTTATACCTCTTGAACCTATGGCTCTGTGTCATCTCAGGGTTCCCTCTAACACTCAGTTATACCTCTCTCACGTATGGCTCTGTGTCATCTCAGTATCCCCTCTAACACTCAGTTATACCTCTCAGACCTATGGCTCTGTGCCATCTAAGGGTCCCCTCTAACACTCAGTTATACCTCTCGGACCTATGGCTCCGTGTCATCTCAGGGTCCCCACTAACACTCAGTTATACCTCTCGGACCTATGGCTCTGTGTCATCTCAGGGTCCCCACTAACACTCAGTTATACCTCTTGAACCTATGGCTCTGTGTCATCTCAGGGTTCCCTCTAACACTCAGTTATACCTCTCTCACGTATGGCTCTGTGTCATCTCAGTATCCCCTCTAACACTCAGTTATACCTCTCAGACCTATGGCTCTGTGCCATCTCAGGGTCCCCACTAACACTCAGCTACACCTCTCGGACCTATGGCTCTGTGTCATCTCAGTATCCCCTCTAACACTCAGTTATACCTCTCAGACCTATGGCTCTGTGCCATCTAAGGGTCCCCTCTAACACTCAGTTATACCTCTCGGACCTATGGCTCTGTATCATCTCAGTATCCCCTCTAACACTCAGTTATACCTCTTGGGCCTATTGCTCTGTGCCATGGAAGCTGAGCTTGCCTTTCTATTTCCCATCCTACTCTTCTCAGCTCCCAGGCTTGCCTACTATATCCATACTCAGACAGTCATGTTTCTTATCTAGTTGCACTCTTGCGGTCTTTTTTCTTCACTTTCACACACCCACCTCCCTGCTCAGTGCACCCTGTAAGCAGGGAGGACGCTGGTAACTATGATAAACACTGGGTATCTAGGCAGCGCTGCCTGGATACCCGCTGTTTATCATAGTTACCAGCATTCTCCCTGCTTACAGCGATGTGGAGGTGGCTCCCTGGTCCCTGGGGAGATCTGCCTGTTTGACAGCTCCCAGGTAACGACGCTCCAGCGATCCCTACAGGATCGTTATCGTTGTCGGGATCGCAGTTGCGTCGTTGTGTGTGACGGGAGCTTCAGTCTATCACACTCCGTGACGGATTTTACTTTCCTTATTGAACTTTCTCTGAATTCTCCTACTGTAAAACTTTAGTACCAAATCCCCTTTTTGCCTCTAAAACTCCAATGAGCCATATGGCTTGACTTACTATTATTTTCTCTTTACCCAGGGACGGAAATGTAACTTTCTCTTTTCCTCAAGAGGCCATAAGAACACAATACACAGTTGTATTAAGCATCAAATAAAAAGAGTGCTATAGAATAACACATCAAAGAAATAGCAACATCTTCAGTGAGCGTCAGCCATCGTCCTCACTCCTTTACAAAGTGTGATGCAGCGGCTTTCTGCTTTGCAAATAGCCAGTATATATTGCAGAGGCGGGATGTGCAATATAAACTTAGAAAGGACACTATGGGACTTGTGGTGCCATAAGGAGTAATGCATTGCAAGTGGTAGGTTACCAGAAAGACATGGGAGTGTCTGGCTAACCTTAAACCCCCCATAGGTATGTCTCATGTGGAACAAAGAGGATATAGTTTGCCTTACTGTTTGGTCACATTCCTGGGCTGGAAAGTTGCCGTCTTTCCAGCAGCACATGTCTCTGTGTGTTTAGGAGCAGTGGATGCTGCTTGGAAGACACATGGTCAGGACACCATGTCATGAATGTTCCATTGATTTTGATAGATTTTACCATAAATTAAGGTTTATGACGTGTAATAAACTGAACGGACAAATTACTGCAAAAGGGACATTGCAGGGAGAACATAATCTGTATTGATCTGTCTGATGTTCACAATTTACAACTGTATTACCAGATGTTTCCCTTTTTCTTCCACCAGGACAGATCCAAAGAACATTTGCAACTGTTTTCATGGCAAACATAAACCCACCAACTTTCCACCTGTATCTTGTGACCTGTGATAAAGCCGCTACAGTCACGGTGACGGTGTCTCAGCCGTTCTTCAATAAGACGGTTCATGTTCCCCAGAACAGTAGTGGCCTGGTGACCCTGGACTACACGTATATGATCACAGGACAGGGCATCACTTCTAAGGTCATAATGGTGACATCTGATGTGGCCATATCTGTATTTGCATTCAATACAGAGTCCTCCACCTCCGACGCCATGACCGTGCTACCACAAGAAGACCTGGGTGTGAAATATTATATAAATAATCCATTAAAAGCAGGATATCAACAGGTTTCATCAGCCAGGGCACAATTTGCAGTGGCCAATGGTTTTGAACATGAAGTCCAAGTGGACATTACAGTCTCAGGATCCATCACTTATAATGGGATTTCCTACAACATTGGAGATTCTTTCACATTGTCTCTGGGGAACCAACAAGTCATTCAGTTTCAAAGCTCTGATGACCTCACGGGAACCAAAGTCTCATCTTCAGCCCCGGTGGCCGTGTTTTCTGGTTATAACTGTTATAAGGGAAGTGACTCTGCTTGTGACGTCCTCATAGATCAGCTCCGACCTGTGAAGAACTGGGGGAACGTCTTTGCCGTCTTCCCATTCTTCACCCACACTCAGGATGTCATCACTATAGTTGGGGGAAGTCCGGATACCCGTGTGACTATTCATAGCCAAGGAGGTGCCACCAATTATAATCTACAGGAAGGTGGTCATGTCCAAATCCCTGTAGACCAAATCCTCCTCATCAATGCCACCAAACCTGTGATGGTCTCATATATATTCCAGGAATCGAGCTCACCTGGTTTACAATATTCTTATGATCCATTTATCACCACCGTCCCACCATCATTACTGGGAAGAAGATACTACAAGTTTGTGACTCAGTCTACCTACGACAACTTCATCCTCATCGTTTCTCAAGTGTCTTCAGATTCCGAGTTCTACCTGGATGGAAAACCACTAAGTTCTTACCCAACAACCAGGAAAGAATTCAATGGGTTTATAGGTCGGGAAGTCACATTGGGGAAAACTGAGGGTCAGCATGAGATCTACCACCAGACCTCCACATTCACACTATATGTATTTGGCACTGGAAGTTATGTCTCTTATGGATATTCAATGGGTGATGGTGGACCAAATCCAGGTGAGTGACTGCAGAAGTACTGCACATTCCCCATTAAAATCAGTGGGTTCGTTAAGGTATTGTGAGGCTAATATATGAAATTCTTAAATTAGGGACACCTTTATTAACCAATAATTCTCTGTTTCTAAACATGAGCTTTGAACATTCCCTTTAACCTATGACAGTTGGAGGGCAAGGGATTTAGAGGATCATGTGCTACCCTAACATAATATATTATCACTACTATTCCTTATGCTTTGTGAGACTTTTATACATATTTTTGCTGTGTATTTATTTCAGAATCACCGCAGGAGACGGAAAGTTCGATCCGTTGCCTCCCGGATGGTGCGGAGTACGTCTTACCATACAGCTTGGTGTCAGAGGCTCATCTAGATGTTCTTGATATTCATCTCAAGGATCCTCTGTGTCGAGCAGAAGAGGAGAAGGATCACTACCTCATCAAAATACCATTCAACAGATGCGGGTCTAGTGTCGTGGTAGGGTTTCCAATTATATAGATATTACATAAAATCTAATGGTTAAACATCTGTAAGGAGGTGGATGGGATGTCGCATTCCCCCTGCAGACCACAGTCATATTTGTGTAATGTTTGTATTTCTGCAATGTTTTCCTGTGGTAACAAGTGTTAATTCCCTGTGGGCTGCAGTACTGACCACCGGCCACAGGAGGTCACTGTCTTCCTTTTTCACATATATAGGACTTGTATTAGTATAGATTTGGGAGAAAGGTTAAGTCTACCCAGAGACAGCAGGAACAAAAGTAGTTAACATTAGGGCTAGCATACTGTGAGAGGAGTGATATGTCACACTTCCGGGGGAAGGTGTCCTAGAGTGGACCCACTGGGCCGTGGTACCGAACTACCCTGGGTGAGCTGGACCTAGTTTAACCAACTCCTATACAGGGATTGTCAGGGGCAAGCCCAGGGGGTCTATATACCACGGCTCTAGTAGCAGGGGGGCGGCTCGTAAGCTTAGCCTATGCTACAGCACTGCTAAGGATTCCGGCTAATGGTACAAGGCTAGGCGAGCAGGAATGGTGCTACCGGGGAAGAGCACAGCTAGGGTTCCAGGTAACAGGGTACAAGGAAGGCCTGACAGTCAGCAAGGCAGAAGCAAACTGACTTAATAATCAGGCACCTCCCATCAGAGGAGGTGCCCTGATATACCAGAGGAAGAGCAGCTATTGGTCAAAGGGAGTGTCAAATTGGATCGTGCCGGCCCTTAGAGTCACAGGGGAGGAGTGCACCTAGTGCACCGCTGATTGGTCACATGAATACGACCATTGTAATGTGCTCATGTGTGAGCCCGGTGGTCAGCGGTCAGGAAGGGAACCCGGCGACAGCTCCAAGACACAGTTCGCCTGATGCCCGATCGGCAGAGGAGCAGAGGAGAGGTGAGCTGGGGAGCGGTGCCAGGGGAACTAACATGATAGAGAATAGTGTGAGTCGGTTCCTGGTGCAGGAGGGAGTTGTTGGTGAGCAAAGTAGTGAGGACACCTGAGAGAAAAGACAAGTGTTGTGTGTGTTTCAAGTATGAGGGAGCAAGTTCAAAAAGGAATACCTTAGAGGCGACAGAAGGCTGCCATTCAGGCAAGTGGGTGATTCCTGCTAGAAAGACATTTGTGGGAGTGAGTCCAGTGTTGGCCTGCTGTAAGGGAGACATTAGGAAGGAAAAGGATCTGCCAGGCTGAAAACATAAGAAAAGGAAAGCGGCTCTAGGAGAGACCCTTGGGAGAGATCACTGCAAGTAGTCTGAGTGCAGGGTTCACAGCGTAACAAACTGACCTCTGTGGCCCTGTATCAGGAAATTGGATGTCTACCGGATCTGTTCTGCCTGTATACATTCACAAGTAAAATTGTAAGAGTCCAGGAGCAGAGAACCCCAAATGTATGATATGTCACAGTTGCGTCCTGGCACAAGGGTGCAGGGGCTGTGCTCCCTTGGTGGTCTATGAGGCTGATTGGGAGTGGAGAGCAGGGAACAAATAGTGTCCACCAGTCTCGGGGATAACAGTTGCTTTACTTCAGCATGAACAACAAAATCAAACATGGAGTAGCTGTTTCAAAGTCTTTTGTGTGTAGGCCACGGCAATAACAACTTGGAATTGAATACTGAAGTGCAATTGGGGTTCTGAAGCTTTAAGAGCACGGATTGTTTTAAATGTTGTACTTGTATGCTTTTATAGGAAGATTCAGAGTCTTTTTTTGTAGATTAGAGTGGAAGAGTAGATACCGTATAATAAGATCATACAGACCTGGTAATTCCTGGGTTAGTTTCACAGCTAGTCAAGGCATGTGCATGATAAAGATAAATGTAAAACGGTGCGGTGGGACAGAGACCCTAAAAATTTCCAAACACGCATGCAGTAGGTTCTTGTGTACACTTAGTATGCCCTACTGTCTGTAGAAGCACATGTGGATCCAAACAGCGAGGATCCAGGGTAGAAAAGGATTAATAATACATGGATAATGTAATTGGAACCAGATGGTCAGGCATCATCCATACACCTCACTGAATCCATTCCCTAGTGTATGTTTCCAAAAACAACGGAAAATGTTGGAAGTGCAATAAACTAGTAAAAATATTCAGTGCAAGTACCAAAGCTGTGCCGACATGGTGGGATCATAAGAAATAAGAGAATAGTAGGGGCGCTGCCAACTATCTAGATGAAAGACAGTGATTTGCAAGAGTGTGAAGGACTGTCTCCTCTGACCTTCTTACAACTAAACAATTAGTCGTTTTCATGTAGTCCATTGATGCATTACACAGGACACATCCATGGATTGTAATGTTCAACTGCGCAGCGTAAAAAGTGGGTTGCACCTCTTTTGTTGTAAAATATGTCTCCACAGAATGAAGATGAGAAAACCTATTATATCAACACGATCTATGGGACAATCCCCGGCACCAGTGTCCATCGCATTGAGATCCCGGTGGGATGTGAAATGCAGGCCAACGAGACCCTTGACTTCAGTTTCCAGCCTAAAGTTACCGATGTTGTCTCTTTTGGACATTATAACGTATCACTGAGACTCTACCAAGCGGACAACTTCCATGACCTGGTTACTACGTATCCACATGAGGCGGACATTCACGGAGCCTCCACGTGGAGTTCAGGGTGGAGTCGGACGATGAACATCTCCAGATACTTGTAGAGAAATGCCAAGCTTCTCCATCACTGGGGGAATCAGAGCAGATCTACAATCTCATCCAACATGGGTAAGTAACATAACGGATTGTACAATTAGAATAGCAGCCATGTGCTCCCAATAGACAACACCGCCAGCAAAATGGCCCCAGACGCATTGGTAGAGTATCTCTAAAAGCAAAACCAGCAGAGTTCCCCCATAAAGAACAGTGCCAGCAATGTGTCCCCACTGAATGGGCTGTCCCGAAACCCTCACGTCTGCATGGCAGAGGTTGTGCAACGCCAATGGGAACACTTTCCATTAAAATCAATGGGAACCATATAAATATATATGCATCTGCTTTTGTGTAAGTCTTTCATGGTCTTCTCATTCCTAGTACAATTCTGTTTCCTTCATTTCAGCTGCTCCCAGGACTCTACTCTACAGTCTCATCAGGTCCCGGATCAGCGGCTTGCAGCGCTTCAGCTTTCATGTATTCAAGTTTGACAACTTTACAGAAGTTTATCTGTCCTGTAACGTCATCATTTGTCACAATGGAACAGTCCCGAACCGCTGCACCCAAGGGTGCCTCACCCCGAGACACAGACGTGACACCCGCAGCTCCGAAGTGCAACTCCAATCAGCCAAGTTATCCCAGGGGCCCATCAGGATCTCGTCAGGTGAGATTGCCAGGCAATACACCAAGGTTTTCTACTTTTAGGCTGGAAACACACTGGAGAGTGACAAAAGTTCCGATTGACGGATGCGAGAGTTGGACGAGTGTCATCCGACTTTTGGTCAGTGTGGCTTCCGTGTGTTGCCCAAGTGCAATCCGTTTTTGTAGTCAGCAGCTATTTACTGTATTCCCATGTACAGGAGCATTTTTTACAGTTGTCTAAGCTACAGAATGGTAATGTATCAATTAAAAATCGCATCCAACTCGGATGGTCCGTGTGTGGTCCGAGTGTGGTCCGTCTTTTTTGTCGGACCCATAGACTTGCATTGGCGAGACTCGTCCGACACTCGCATGAAATCACAGCCTGTTGCAATGACCTGTAATCTGTGTTTCGGACCAAGAATACAAACCTACGACACTCAGAAATGTGCTCTTGGACATTGACTAATATTAGTCTAACTGCAATGCGATTTTTACTCGCATTGCAGTCGTCTGAGTTTCACGCCAGTTTGTCCGAGCCCTTAGATTTTACTCCTACATAATCCTTTCCCACAAGTGCAAGCCACACTTTGATAATACCAGGCAAAATGTTACCAATTACAACAGTGATAATATTAACACACACAGCGTACTTTGTGCATTTACGCAACACTATTTAGCGCTTTTTACTTACCTAGTCACGCTCACCCCGGTGATCGGTCCTCTTCCCAGCCCTGTAGGACCTGGCGCAGGACCTTCAACAGTACCATGTGACCGGGTGACGTCATCAGTCACATGGTGCTTCAGAGTCCTACAGCCCGCGCTCGCTGCGGCCAGCAGGGGCTCACAAGACACCGGTGGTCACCAAGGGAGCGCGCTGAGGGAAGTATTAAGCGCAGGGGAGAGGCGCAGGCCCGTTCACACACAGAACGCGGCATTCTGTGAGGATGCGCTCTTGGTGCAGTTTTAAACCAAAATCACATCCTCACAAATACGCTGTGTGTGAACGCAGCCTTAATGCATTTGCCATTATAAAGTACTACTTTAAAATGCCACATAAATGTTGCAAACAGAATGTCTCCATAAAAACAGTACCACAAGAAGCCCATATAACAGTGCCACAGAGTACCCCTATAACCAGTGTCACAGAGTACCCCTATAACCAGTGTCTCAGAGTACCCCTATAACCAGTGTCATAGAGTACCCCTATAACCAGTGTCACAGAGTACCCCTATAACCAGTGTCACAGAGTACCCCTATAACCAGTGTCATAGAGTACCCCTATAACCAGTGTCACAGAGTACCCCTATAACCAGTGTCACAGAGTACCCCTATAACCAGTGTCACAGAGTACCCCTATAACCAGTGTCACAGAGTACCCCTATAACAAGTGTCACAGAGTACAATATAACCAGTGTCACAGAGTACCCCTATAAAGTGTCACAGAGTACCCCTATAACCAGTGTCACAGAGTACCCCTATAACAAGTGTCACAGAGTACAATTATAACCAGTGTCACAGAGTACCCCTATAAAGTGTCACAGAGTATCCCTATAACCAGTGTCACAGAGTACACCTATAACCAGTGTCACAGAGTACAATTATAACTAGTGTCACAGAGTACCCCTATAAAGTGTCACAGAGTACACCTATAACCAGTGTCACAGAGTACACCTATAACTAGTGTCACAGAGTACCCCTATAAAGTGTCACAGAAGTACCCTTATAAACAGTGTCACAGAGTACCCCTATACACAGAGGGTCAAAAGGTGCGCCCAGAGTTCTTTACTAGTAATGCCAGCTGGGGGCCCTTTAAATGGTCCAGAAGAGCTTCCCTATAAATTATGCCACTAATTTGCCTTCAATAACTAGTGCCAGTGATCATTGCCAGGGCCAGAAGTGTGTCACAATAGCAATGCCACCTAAGTCCTCCCTTTATAAGTAACACCTGGCACAATACTAAAATGAACCATCTGGGTAGAATTCAAACCATGTATTGCCTAAACTGCAATACCACATACAACCTGAGGACAGGGGTGGCGCTTACTTTGGAATAAAGCAGCCATGTTTTCCTAATTGGTTATTATATTGTGTCCTCTTCCTACAGATCAGCCCCACAATCCTCCTACAGTCCCGGTGTCGGCCCTTGTGGTGGTGATCGGGGTCTTTGGTCTCTTGTCGGTACTTGGACTGGTTCTACAGAAGCTTCACTACCGGAGAAGGGACTACATCCTGCTACAGAACATGGATAACTGATTAATATTTATTGTTTTATTATTTTGAGTCATAAAATCCATGTGATCACAACTATAAATACTTCTTTCTTATGATCAGAAACTTATATTTTCTGGTCGCCCTATCATGGCTTATACATCTGAAATAAAGTAATTGGGTTAAACAATCTGCAACTTCATTCAAGTGCATCTAAATGAAGAGATGTCATAGCTTGGTATATAGGTTTGATAAAAAAAACTTCAATCTTCTTACGCAGATCTATGTATTTCCATAGTTACAGATTGCAAATAAACTTTGTATTCTGGATCTGTAGTCATTCTCCTTAAAGGGGTTCTCCACTACTACGACAATCCCCTCTGAATCAACTTGTTTCAAATAGCTGTTGGAGGTTGCCGACACAGTAACCAATCAGCTGTCACCACTGTGACAGCAGCGGTGACAGCTGAATGGTTAAATCACCGCTGCTGACCCGAGTTTGCAATTGTCGGGTTGCCGACACATTAACCATTCACCTGTCACCGCCGGTGTTTGAATGTCCGGGCTATCCATGTTCCTGAAGTTCATACTTCTGCACCTTGGAGAGCAATTACCACATCATTTAACCTTTCAGCTGTCACCACTGCAGTCACAGCAGTGACAGCCGAATGGTTAATGTGCCAGCAACCCGGCAATTACAAACTCAGGTCAGGGCGGTGATTTAACCATTCAGCTGTCACCACTGCTGTCACAGTTGTGACAGCTGATTGCTGGATTGCCGACACAGTAACCAATTTCAAACACCGCTGCTTTGACAGCAACAGTGTTTGAATACACCGGTATATGCTGTCCGCGGTCCTGAAGTTTGCGTAAAGAACCGCAGACAGCATCACACTGACACGTACTACACAGTCACTCATGCACCACACTCTCAGCACACTCAAATGCATACAGCCATGCACCAACACCCACACTTGCATCACTGTCATGCATCAAACACGCTCTGTATATTTATTAATGACCTTGTAGGGGGCATACAGAGTAGAATCTCAATATTTGCAGATGACACTAAACTCTGCAGGGTAATCAATACAGAGGAGGACAATTTTATATTACAGGAGGATTTATGTAAACTAGAAGCTTGGGCTGATAAATGGCAAATGAGCTTTAACTCCTTGCCGACACAGGACGTTGTAGAACGTCCTGGGCCGGTAAGGGGTGTTTGATGTGAGCTCCGGCGCGGAGCTCACATCAAAGCATCGACATCTCAGCTGATTTCATCAGCTGAGATGTCAGGCTAACAGCTCCAATCGGATCCGGGATCCGATCGGCGCTGTTAACCTCTTGGATCCCGCTGTCAATCACTGACAGCGGGATCCAAGGCGGCCGCGGCGGGGAACGCGCTGTTCCCCGTCTGCTCCGGAGATCCCGCGATACTATCGTGGGATCTCCGTCGCTCATGTGACAGCCCGTGGTCCTGGCTAGACTCCGGATGCTGCCAGAGCGCAGTTTCCTGCTGTGGTTGGCTGCAGCTCATCTGTATCTCCCTGAAGTGATGGGACAGTGCAGCAAGGTGCCTCTTAAAGGGGCAGTGTAAAAATAATAATTAATTAAAAAAAATCAAGTTTTTAAAAACCTGTAAAAAAAAAAAATACACGTTTGGTATCGCGCGTTCAGAATCGCCCGATCTATCATCGTATTAAATCCATTAATGAGAGCCGTAAACTCTGTAACGGAAAAAATGGTCCAAAATTCCATTTTTTTGGTCCCCGCAACATTGCTATAAAATGCAATAACGGGCGATCAAAACTGCGGAATCACCCAAAAATGGTATCATTAGAAACGTTAGCTCAAGACGCAAAACAATAAACCATCAAACAGCACCAGACCCTGAAAAATGAGGGCGCTACGGGTCGCAGAACATGGCGCAAATAGTCCGTTTTTGTTTTTTTTTTTGCAAACTTCAGAATTTTTTTTTTTACCACCTAGATACCAGTAAAGGCATACATGTTGGGTGTCTACGAACTCGTACCGACCCGAGGCATCACCCCGTCATATTGGTTTTACCATATAGTGAACATGGCGACTAAAATACCCAAAAAACAAACGTGTTATTGCACTTTTTTTTTTGCAATTTCACTGCATTTCGAGTTTTTTTGCAATTTCCCTGTACACTATATGGTAAAATAAGTGATTGCATATGAAAGTACATCTCGTCCCGCAAAAAACAAGCTGTCATATGTCTATATTGATGGAAAAATAAAAAAGTTATGGCTGTTGGAAGCAGGAGAGCAAAAAACAAAAATGAAAAATGAAAAATTCCCCGGTCATGAAGGGGTTAATGGAAATAAATGTAAGGTGATGTACTTGAGCAAAGGAAATAAAAGGTATGATTATGTGCTAAATTGTAAAACACTGGGCAAAACTATCACTGAAAAAGACCTGGGTGTATGGGTAGATGACAAACTCACATTTAGTGGCCAGTGTCAGGCAGCTGCTTCAAAGGCAAATAAAATAATGGGATGCATTAAAAGAGGCATAGATGCTCGTGAGGAGAACATAATTTACCTCTATACAAGTCACTAGTGCGACCACACTTAGAATACTGTGTACAATTCTGGTCTCCGGTGTATAAGAAAGACATAGCTGAACTAGAGCGGGTCCAGGGAAGAGCGACAAAAGTCATTAGAGGACTGAGGGGTCTACAATACCAGGACAGGTTATTAGAGGACTGAGGGGGCTGCAATACCAAGACAGATTATTAGAGGACTGGGGGGTCTGCAATACCAAGACAGGTTATTAGAGGACTGAGGGGTCTGCAATACCAAGACAGATTATTAGAGGACTGGGGGGTCTGCAATACCAAGACAGGTTATTAGAGGACTGAGGGGTCGGCAATACCAAGACAGGTTATTAGAGAACTGAGGGGTCTGCAGCACCAAGACAGGTTATTAGAGGACTGAGGGGTCTGCAATACCAAGACAGATTATTAGAGGACTGAGGGGTCGGCAATACCAAGACAGGTTATTAGAGAACTGAGGGGTCTGCAGCACCAAGACAGGTTATTAGAGGACTGAGGGGTCTGCAATACCAAGACAGGTTATCAGAGGACTGAGGGGTCTGCAATACCAAGACAGGTTATTAGAGGACTGAGGGGTCTGCAATACCAAGACAGGTTATTAGAGAACTGAGGGGTCTGCAATACCAAGACAGGTTATTAGAGGACTGAGGGGTCTGCAATACCAAGACAGGTTATTAGAGGACTGAGGGGTCTGCAATACCAAGACAGGTTATTAGAGGACTGAGGAGTCTGCAATACCAAGACAGGTTATTAGAGGACTGAGGGGTCTGCAATACCAAGACAGATTATTAGAGGACTGAGGGGTCTACAATACCAAGACAGGTTATTAGAGGACTGAGGAGTCTGCAATACCAAGACAGATTATTAGAGGACTGAGGGGTCTGCAATACCAAGACAGGTTATTAGAGGACTGAGGGGTCTGCAATACCAAGACAGGTTATTAGAGGACTGAGGAGTCTGCAATACCAAGACAGGTTATTAGAGGACTGAGGGGTCTACAATACCAAGACAGGTTATTAGAGGACTGAGGAGTCTGCAATACCAAGACAGGTTATTAAACTTGGGGTTATTTAGCTTGGAAAAACAAAGGCTTAGGGGTGATCTTATAATAATGTATAAATATATGAGGGGACAATACAGAGACCTTTCTAATGATCTCTTTACTCTTAGGCCTGAGACAGGGACAAGGGGGCATCCTCTACGTCTGGAGGAAAGAAGGTTTAATCATAATCACAGACGTGGATTCTTTACTGTAAGAGCAGTGACACTATGGAACTCTCTGCCACATGATGAGTAATGAGGGAGTCACTACTAACATTTAACCCCTTCCCTACCCTTGGCCCACCATTTGGGCCATGGAAAACAGTTTGTTCACGACCCATGGCCCAGGGGGTGGGCCATGAAATGATCGCGCTCCTGCGGCGCGTGTGAGGGGGGTGACTCAGGTGTCACTGTAGCTAATGCACAGTGACAACCTGTAGTTCACCCCACGAGGGGTGGATTAACCCCCCCGTGCCTAGGGCCCCTCTGATTGGCAGTGAAAATCTGTCACTGCCATTCAGAATCAATGGAATATTTCACCAATGAAAATTGGTGGAATATTCTGGATCTGGCATGGCCTGATGTTTATAGCATCAGGCATTGGCTGGGGGTATGTGTGTCCCCCCCTGGATCTGATTGGGGCTAGTGTCCATGTGACGCTAGCCCTCCAATCAGCTATCCAGGGGATTATTTACAATGGTGGACCACGCTTCCCTGCTCCATTCCGTCCCTGGATGCCAAGGAGCGTGGTCCACCTGCCGCCGACTGACACCGATCTGCTGCACCGAGACCGATCCGCCGCCACCGGAACCGGTAACATCTGTCCCTGTCTCTGTACTCGCTCTGTGCGCCGCCTGTCCCTGTCTGCTCTTTCCCTCTCTCTCTGTTCTTCCTCCGTTCTCCCCCTCCCTCCTGCACATCCCCCCCTTCCCCCATCACCCCCCCTCCATCCCAGTCCAATTTTAGGTCCTGCCCATTGACCGGCTGGTGCTCGTTCTGCCAGCCGGTGCACAGTGATTACAGGCAGCAGTTGCACCTGTGATCACCCATCCCCCCCTGTCCCAGTGATCACCCACCCTGCTACTGCCCCCTTCTGCACCATTGATCTCCCCCCCTGCTGCTGGTTCCTTAGCTCACTCTTGCGCCCGCACGCTTGACCACCTGCCCTCCTGCGCGCCGTCCGCCCGAGCCCTCGCCGTCCGCCCTAGCCCTCGCCGTCCGCCCTAGCCCTCCGCCCAACAGACCCCTCCGCCCAACAGACCCCACACATCAAAGTTACACCAAGCACTCGCACACACACGTACACTCACACTACGGTACAATAAATTTTAGATTTATTTTACACACGCACACAAAACACAGCACACAATGTCCCGCCCGTCCCGTTCGTCACAGTCATCAAGGTCAGAAAGGGCGTACTCGGCTGAGGAGGCATATGCTATACTTGTGTCCGATGCTGACAGTGAGGGAGAGGACCCCACGTTCTTCTATTCCTCACATTCTTCCTCCTCCAGTGACACCAACTCGCCTCCAAGACAACGTTGCAGGACAAGACATCGTCCGGGGGCCGTAGAAGAAGAGCCGCAGCCTGGAGAAGAGCCGCAACCTGGAGAAGAGCCGCATCCTGGAGAAGAGGAGCCGGAGGCCACGGACCCACAGCCGTCTGTGAATAACCCTCAACCTGGTGCTTGTCACACCCAAGCTAGCACTAGGGCCCCCGTGTGGACCCCTGTCCCTGAACACGACACTCCACAGATTCCTGATTTCCTTCCCCAATCAGGAATCCAGCTTGAGACCACAAACTTCAGGGAAATTGACTTTTTCAAAGTCTTTTTCTCTGAGGACATTGTGAGTCATGGTGGACCAGACCAACATTTACGCCCAACAATTTCTGGTCCAAAACCCAAATTCCATATTTTCTTCTTGGAGTCCCGTGGATTCTGGAGAAATGTTGAAATATTGGGGATTGGTACTTCACATGGGGATTGTGAAGAAACCAGAAATCCGCCAATACTGGAGTACCGATATTTTATATCAAACTCCAGTGTTCGGCGTGGTGATGGCCCGAAAGTGATTCGAGGTCATTCACAAATTCTTGCATTTTAGGGACAACACTGACAGCCTTCCCCGTGATGACCCGAATTTCAACAGATTGTTCAAAATTCAGCCGGTCATCGAACACTTCAGCAACAAGTTTGCTGAAGTGTACGTTCCAGAACGGGAAATTTGTGTGGATGAATCCCTCGTCCACTTCAAAGGTAGGCTTACATTCCGGCAATACCTCCCCAGCAAGAGTGCGAGGTACGGAATAAAACTCGACAAGCTGTGTGAGAGTACCTCAGGGTACACTTACAGCTTTAGAGTGTATGAGGGAAAGGATTCCAGGATCCAGCCCTCAGAGTGTCCACCTGCTCCGGGGGTAAGCGGGAAAATAGTGTGGGACCTGATCCACCCACTACTTGATAAAGGTTACCATCTGTACGTTGATAACTTTTATACAAGTATCCAACTATTTAATTCCCTTTCTACCAGAACTACCGCCGCTTGCGGTACTGTGCACAGAAACCAAAAGGGTCTCCCTCTGACGCTAGTTGAGCAGCCCCTCCCAAGAGGTGAGAGTCGAGCTCAATGTAGCAGCAACATGCTTGTGGTCAAGTTCAAAGACCAAAGGGATGTCTTTTTCTTGACCACAATTCATGGTCCCGGCACCACGGCCACCACCGCTAGAGGTACCCCAGCACAGGTCTACAAACCGGACTGTGCCCTGAGGTACAACAAGCACATGGGGGGAGTTGATCTTTTGATCAAGTCCTCCAGCCCTACAGTGCCATGCGGAAGGCAAGGTTTGGTACAAAAAACTGGCCGTGCACATCGTTCAAATGGCACTGTATAACGCATACGTGCTATCACGATGTGCAGGTCAGACCACCAACACCTTCCTCCAGTTCCAGGAGAAGGTGATCAAGGCCCTGATGTTTAGAAGAGGAGGAGGAGGAGAAGAAGAAGAAGCGTGCCCCAGCACTCCCCCACAAGTGACCCCATTTTGGAAACTAGACCCCCCAGGAAAATATCTAGATGGGTAGTGAGCATATTGAACCCCCAGATGCTTCACAAATTAATAAAAAAAATAGATTTTTGCGGAAAAAAAGTACTTTTTCATTTTTACAGATCAATTTGTGAAGCACCTGGGGGTTCAAAGTGCTCACTATGCATCTAGATACGTTCCTTTGGGGGTCTAGTTTCCAAAATGGGGTCACTTGTGGGGAGGCCCAATGTTTAGGCACACAGGGACTCACCAAACGCAACATGGTGACAGCTAACAATTTGAGCTGATTTTTATTCAAATTGTTAGCGGACACCATGTCGCGTTTGGAGAGCCCCTGTGTGCCTAAACATTGGGCCTCCCCCACAAGTGACCCCATTTTGGAAACTAGACCCCCCAGGAACATATCTAGATGGGTAGTGAGCATATTGAACCCCCAGGTGCTTTACAAATTGATCTGTGAAAATGAAATAGTACTTTTTTTTTTCCACAAAAAGTTTCTTTTAGCCTAAATTTTTTCATTTTCACATGGCAACAGCATAAAATTCATCCTAAAATTTGTTGGGCAATTTCTCCTGAGTACACCGATACCTCATATGTGGTCATAAACCACTGTTTGGGCGCACGGCAGGGCTCAGAAGGGAAGGAGCGACATTTCACTTTTTAAATGTAAAATTAGCTCCAAAATTCAAATTGCGCTCCCTTCCCTTCTGAGCCCTGCCGTGCGCCCAAACAGTGGTTTATGACCACATATGAGGTATCGGTATACTCAGGAGAAATTGCACAACACATTTTAAGATCCATTTTATCCTGTTGCCCATGTGAAAATGAAAGAATTGAGGCTAAAAGAACATTTTTGATAAAAAAAATTAAAATATCCATTTTTTGTTTCCACTTTGCCTTAGTTCCTGTGAAGCATCTGAAGGGTTAATAATCTTCTTGAATGTAGTTTTGAGTAGCTTGAGGGGTGCAGTTTTTGAATGGTGTCACTTTTGGTGTTTTCTGTCATGTACACCCCTCAAAAGGACTTCAAATGTGATGTGGTCACTAAAAAAAATGGTTTTGTAAATTTTGGTTGAAAAATGAAAAATTGCTCTATGAACTTAGAACGTCCTACCAAAATTTTTTTTTTTTTTCCAAAATTGTGCTGATGTGAAGTAGACATGCGGGAAATGTTATTTAATAACCTTTTTCTGTCACATATCTCTCTGGTTTATCAGAAAAAAAAATTAAAAATGTGAAAATTGTGAAATTTTGATTTTTTTCACAAATAAACACAAAAATTATCGACTTAAATTTAATACTAGCATGAAGCCCAATATGTCACGAAAAAACAATCTCAGAATCGCTAGGATCCGTTGAAGCGTTCCAGAGTTATAACCTCATAAAGGGACACTGGTCAGAATTGCAAAAAAATGCCAAGGTCTTTAGGGTCAAAATAGGCTGGGTCCTGAAGGGGTTAAGAAGGGCCTGGATGCATTTCTTGAAAACTATAATATTACCGATTATATATATTAGATTCTTGATAGGGCGTTGATCCAGGGATCTAGTCTGATTGCCGTATCTGGAGTCAGGAAGGAATTTTTTCCCCCAATGTGGAGATTAGTGTGGCCACATGGGGGTTTTTCTGCCTTCCTCTGGATCTTCATGTTAGGCTATGGGTTGAACTAGATGGACTTAAAGTCTTCCTTCAACCTTAAAAACGATGTTACTATGGAGAAAACATGTTCTACAATCTTTTTCCAATAAAAATGTTCACACAGATTTATATACATTTATTACAGATTAGAATAGATGGGACTTTACTTTTCTACATTATCTGCTCCATTCATCAGATAGCAGCAGCGGCTTCTGTGATGTCACTGCTCTGTGATGTCATAATGGTTCGGAATGTTCAGAATCTTTATACCATTGAACACAGGCAGATCACTGTCATTCCTGAGGTTGAAGCCTATGTGGACACTTCACTTTAGCTGTGGAAGAGATTGATTCAACTTTTTTGATCTTTGATCAGGGCAATATAATGACTCACCGCGGCCGGCTGACTCCGGTTGATACAGGCGATTCTTCTCCCTCCTTGTCACGGGTGGACCGCGCCTGCCGGTAGTGGGGCCCGGTGTAGTGCAGATCAAAATTAAGGACGTCTTACGGGAACAGATTAAAGGGGTTTTAATTTGTTTTCTTCGTGACGCCACCTATGAGTAGATTCGGTAAGGGCTACCGACGCTGCGGAACCTCCGGGGTGATGGACAGCAGCAAGATGTTACGCTCCCCACAGGCTGAGCGGTGATCCCCGGGGGCTGGAGCTGCTCAAGATGTTGTGCGGCAGCTGCGGTTACCTTTAGTTAATGACGGACAGTTCATAAGGAGACACGGACACAGATAGTCTCTGCAACGGGTCTTTACTGTAACCAGCAGGCAGTACATGGCATACAGTGGTTGAGTAGAAGACCGGGTGGACTCAGCAGTGATAGTGCTCCTCAGAGATCCGCAGTGTACCTCCTTTCTACCTCCTTAGCTTCTCTTGCCAGCGTCGCCCAGGAATACCAGGTCGGGTACGGGGAGGCTGCTTCAATGCCCTATCCATGATGTACGTTCTGGATGCTTTGGGGAGCCTTGGGTCCCTCAGTGGGTACACCGCTGGTTAGACGACTGGAAACTGGCTGGTGGTGGGGTGCTCCTATAAAGCTGCTCCTCCACGGGGCTGGTTCGCGTGGCAGAGGTGAACTGCTGCCAGCTTCGGTACCAGTGAACCGGCTGTGAGTTGTGGGCACGGGAGTCTTTTGGGAACCCGTGTAGAAATGCCCATTCCCGGTGGTTAAGGCCTCAGGTGCTGACACCCGACCGGTGACGGCCCAGGGGCCCGCACGGAGTGCGGAGCCCCCGCTCCTCTCCAAGTTCTGTGTTCTAGGTTCTAGATTCTGTTCTCTCTCTGTTCTCACTGTCTAGATTATTGTGTGTTCTACTTCACTACCCTAACACTCCACCCACCAGGACCTAGGATTGGTCCCCTGTTCTAGGTGTTGTATGTTGGGTTGGATCTCAGAGTTAACTATTGCACTGCTTTGTCAAGAGAATATTGCGGCTGCAATACTCCCTTGTGACGCACTCGTTGCGGGGCGCCACACTCCCCCTTGGTTAAATCAGCTTGTCCCCAAGCGTCAAACTACTCACATTACAGAGGTTTTTACATTTTTATACATATATGACACACTTTTATTAAAATAGAAAAACAGGTAATGATATGCTTTGGTGATATAAGCAAAGAAACAGGTAATCACTTTGTGCGGACCCGGCGCGCGGTCGGCTGTACTTTAAACTAGAGTCCAGGCTGTAGCCGCGAGATCACACAGTCAATGATTAACGGGAACAGAGTCATTGATGAAGTTCAAGTTTTAAAGTCACTGGCTCTGAGGGTGATGGCGTACCCGGATAGCAAACCACCCATCTGCACAAGCATAGCGCTCGTAGGTGATAATATCGCCCCGGTATAGGTCGCGATCGGGATGTCCTCTTGGCAAGTTTGACTCAACGTCCCGGCGCCCCACAAACACCTCCTCATTCAAACCCACCTCCCAAGCGAACCCCCACCCGGTATGTAAGTTAAAGGTGGAAATTCTACCTTCACGGCGGAGTTCATCAGGCAGCGGCGGCTGGCGGCGAGCCTCGGCACGGGCCTCCATGTTGGCGCGTTCTCGGGCTTGCCACTCCTCTCGTCGTCTCTGGCGTACATCTCCGTCGTTACGGCTCGGGGTGTAGAGATGAGTAACGGAGCTGGTGGTTTGGCGGGAAGCTTGAACTTGGCGGGCTGTCTGTATCGGAACCCGGCAGAACGGCACAGGGGAAGGTGTCGGCAGTGCACCCGACCAGTGTACCCGAGCTGCGTGCCCGGAAGGAAGTTCCTTGCTGTCTCCCCAAGCGAACCCGGTGTCGAAATCCTCAGCGGTGCTGTGGGTCTCGTCGTCATCCTCTCCGACCTCTTCCTCGATGATCACATCAGGCTGCTCGTTGATGAGAGATATTAAAGCTTGTTTCGTTGTACAACAGGGCGGTGGTGCTGCGGATCCTTCCGTAGGGACGTCCTGCAGGGTTTCCAGGCTGCCTGCCTCTTCATCTGTTTCCGCAGGCAAAGGTGTTTCAATCCCGGTTACCCGGTAGGCCTCGGCAATGGCAAGGGAAGCCTCCGGTACGGGGATAAAACAGGCGACTGTCTCTGTAGTGGTGAAACATGTCGCGGGTTCCTCAGTGGGAACCTGGTAAAGATCGAGTTCTTCAATGGAGCGTGTTATGAGCTCCGGCTCAAGAACGGGATCGGTTGCGATGTTGGTCGCTGGAACGGGTCGAGTTGCGGCCTCCACCGGAATGACACAGTCTATTGGCTCAGGTGACGGAGCAGGACAGGTGGTAGGCGAGGGTGAGGCGGTCGAGAAGCTGGTGACGTCGTCTGGGCTTGGAGAAGCTGTACCCGGTCGGCTCTGCTGCATCGCATGGTGTAGTCGTCTGCCTAGGGTCGCGCTCCAGCTACGGATCGTCCATTCCACTGTCTCTAGTAACCGCACCCGGAGGTCTTGTAGAGCCTCTAGCCAGAAGTCGGGACTGCCGTCTATGGTAAGGGCAGGATCCGGACCCGGTTGGCTGATGGCTGCTCTGGCCTCCGCCTCAACCTCCCGCATCAGGTCTTGGAGTCTCATGCTGGCCATTCTTCTTTGGAGGGAAACCACACCCGATCAACCGGTAAGACGTTCTGGTTGAGCTGGTGAAGAAGTCTTCTCTTTCTGTCGGTGTGTCTATGTATGACACTCCCATCTCCTCTGGGCTTTTGTAGTCCAATCGTGGGAAAAGTCTTTGGGGTCCGCCCCCATGGTTGATTCGAGCAATCAGGGCGGACAAAGAGTTTGGCGCCTTTTGTCTTTAGCCCTCCCACGATGAGGGGGGGGGTTGACTCACTCCTGGGCTTCACGTGGCGGCTTCTTGTGGCGGGAACGCCATCTTGACCCAATGGTGTAAAGGCGGGAAAGTTCTTTTAGGGACGAACAAAGTCCAATTGTAGACAATAAAGTCCAGTTTAAGCACAATATACCCGTTGGGTAACGGGCCTGCTCGTATCCTGTTCGTGACGCCATTTTCTGACTCACCGCGGCCGGCTGACTCCGGTTGATACAGGCGATTCTTCTCCCTCCTTGTCACGGGTGGACCGCGCCTGCCGGTAGTGGGGCCCGGTGTAGTGCAGATCAAAATTAAGGACGTCTTACGGGAACAGATTAAAGGGGTTTTAATTTGTTTTCTTCGTGACGCCACCTATGAGTAGATTCGGTAAGGGCTACCGACGCTGCGGAACCTCCGGGGTGATGGACAGCAGCAAGATGTTACGCTCCCCACAGGCTGAGCGGTGATCCCCGGGGGCTGGAGCTGCTCAAGATGTTGTGCGGCAGCTGCGGTTACCTTTAGTTAATGACGGACAGTTCATAAGGAGACACGGACACAGATAGTCTCTGCAACGGGTCTTTACTGTAACCAGCAGGCAGTACATGGCATACAGTGGTTGAGTAGAAGACCGGGTGGACTCAGCAGTGATAGTGCTCCTCAGAGATCCGCAGTGTACCTCCTTTCTACCTCCTTAGCTTCTCTTGCCAGCGTCGCCCAGGAATACCAGGTCGGGTACGGGGAGGCTGCTTCAATGCCCTATCCATGATGTACGTTCTGGATGCTTTGGGGAGCCTTGGGTCCCTCAGTGGGTACACCGCTGGTTAGACGACTGGAAACTGGCTGGTGGTGGGGTGCTCCTATAAAGCTGCTCCTCCACGGGGCTGGTTCGCGTGGCAGAGGTGAACTGCTGCCAGCTTCGGTACCAGTGAACCGGCTGTGAGTTGTGGGCACGGGAGTTTTTGGGAACCCGTGTAGAAATGCCCATTCCCGGTGGTTAAGGCCTCAGGTGCTGACACCCGACCGGTGACGGCCCAGGGGCCCGCACGGAGTGCGGAGCCCCCGCTCCTCTCCAAGTTCTGTGTTCTAGGTTCTAGATTCTGTTCTCTCTCTGTTCTCACTGTCTAGATTATTGTGTGTTCTACTTCACTACCCTAACACTCCACCCACCAGGACCTAGGATTGGTCCCCTGTTCTAGGTGTTGTATGTTGGGTTGGATCTCAGAGTTAACTATTGCACTGCTTTGTCAAGAGAATATTGCGGCTGCAATACTCCCTTGTGACGCACTCGTTGCGGGGCGCCACAATAATACCGGTGCCCTCCTGGAGAGACAATTTCTCCAAACTGCCAACATCCCAGGACCCTAAACCATGAGTGCAGAGGAGCTACGTTGGCTGATTTCTGACAATGAAGCCTGGTTGCGCAGACCTGAAAATCAAGGTAAGTGAAGTATGTGGTGGAGATTCACACAAATAGGCAGTGGTGTAACCTGCGCTGTATCGGGGTCTTTGTTGTTCCTTGTCTGTGTGATCACCTGGCCCATTCATGGAGCAATTTGGCATTATGGGAATGTGATTTTAACACCAATTGTCTAATGCTTTTATTTTATATTGAATTCATGGGTTGTGATTCCCTTCCTACATATCTACCAGCAATTATACCTCAGATCAATGTTGTAATGACATAGCAATATGAGCACATGCACTTTATATCTGGTGGATTGTATAGTGGGGAGGCATCATAACCAGGTCCAGGGGTATTAACCCTTTACTATGTATGTTCTGGATGTACTATGTATGTTAGCATTAGGCCTTGTGTGTGCTTTAGTAACAATAAATGCCTTATATATTTACTGGGATCCAAGTGATCACTCTCTCTTGATAAATTGTATCTACTGTCCATGTATTTTTACACGTTGTCCTACAATAAATTGTACTTTTTGCATTATATTCCGGTTCCTCCTTTAATTGTACAGTTTTTCGGAGTATTTAAATGCAGATAAGGACCCACTCATGTAAATTATTATGTGGGGGGTTTCCTTACACTTTTGTAAGCCAGTTCGGGCTTTGTTTATATTACTTTTTACTGACAGTATCAATATACGGGTATAATGCACTAATTAAAAATCCCAACTGGCATTAACCCCAAATACCATTACCCAACTGTCACTGGCACCAGAGCAGCAGGAAGAGCTTTTATTTTTCTTAAAATTATTTGTTTATTTATAAATAATTAGAAAAACCAGTGAGGGGTGACCTCTGTTTTGGATTACCGGCTGAGGTAAAGCTGTCAGCTGTGGTCTGCAGGCTTCAGCCGTTGGCTTTACCCTAGCTGGCGATCAAAAATAGGAGGACAACACATTGTTCTTATGAAATTTTGGGGGGGACTGAGTGCAATACTAAACACCCTTTAGTGCTACATAACAGGGACTAAATGGTGCAGGCTTACAATATGGTGGGGCTGGAACATTATATAGCTATTTGACATCTGTCTATCCATCCTAGCTTTTTAGAATATGTAAAAGATGATTTAAAAAAAAAAACATTGTATGTGCGGCCTGTGTGCAGTCCATGTGTAGAGTCTATGTGCGGTCTGTGACTGTTCCGTGTGTAGTTTGTGTACAGTCAATACGTAGTCTGTGTGCGGCCTGTGTGTGGTTGTCTGTGTCTGTGCAGTCTGTGTGGTCTGTGTGCAGTCCATGTGCGTTCCTTGTGCAATCAATGTGCGGACTGTTTGCCAAAATTTAACCATGAAAAAGGAGCAGATCTGCTCTGATCTATTGGTGCGAGTGCAGAGCAATGGTTTCTTGCATTGCACTCGCAGAGTTTATACGCAGATGTGAGCGAACCCTTGTGGGGTCTAGTTTCCAAAATGGGGTCATTTGTGGGGGTTTCTGCTATTTAGGCCCCCTAGCGACCCTGCAAATGTGAGATGGTGCCTGCAATATATTTCAGCATTTCCAAATATTAAAATATTCCTCCGTCCCTTCTGATCCCTCCCATTTGTCCAAATAAAACTTTTTGACTACATGTGGGGTATCGCTGCGCTCATACGAACATGGGTAACAAACTGTGGGGTGCACTTTTTGGCGTTACCTCTTGTAAAAATGAGAAATTTGCTGCTAAAGCAACATTGGTGAAAATAAAAGAAAATGTTCAGTATGACAACCTATCATTATCAAATCTCTGTGGGTTTAAAATGCTCACTATCCCCTTAGATATAATGCTTGAGGGGTCTATTTTCAAAATGGAGTCACTTGTGGGGGGTTCTTGTTGTTTAGGTACCTTATGAGTCCGGGATATGCAAGATGGGGCCCGTCATCTATTTCAGCCAAATTTGGTTTCCAAAATTCACATATCGCTCCTTCCCTTCTGAGTCCTTCCATTTGTTCAAACAGGGGTTCTGACCACATTTGGGGTATCAGCGCATTCAGAAGACAATGGGTAACAAACTTTGGTATCCAATGTGTTATACTGTCCCTTGTAAAAGTGAATAAATTGAGGCTAAAGCAACATTTTTAGGTAAAATATAAATGTAAATATTTGTTCATTCCCCTTTGCATTCATTGCTGTGAAACATCTGAAGGGTTAATAGCCTTCTTGAATGTAGCTTTGAGTAGCTGGAGGGGTGCAGTGTTTGGAATGGTGTCACTTTTGGGTGTTTTCTGTCACATAGGCCCCTTAAAGTCACTTCAAATGTCATGTGGTCCCTAAAAAATGGTTTTGTAAATATTGATGTAAAAATGAGAAACTGCTGAAACTTTGAATCCTTCTAATGTCCAAAGAAAGAAAATGTTTCCAAAATTGTGCTGATGTAAAGAGCCCTGATGAAGAGGACTTGAAACGCACGTCGGGAACGGGACAGGCACATGCTGCACACCGTTTGTTTACTGGCAGGTTCAATATACAAGTATAAGATGTAGCTGAGCTGATCGTATCAGATGCAGCAGCATTGAGTTTGTCAGATGTACCTGAGCTGAGTGTGTCAGATGCTGCAGTGTTGAGTTTGTCAGATGTAGCTGAGCTGAGTGTGTCAAATGCTGCAGTGGTGAGTTTGTCAGATGTAGCTGAGCTGAGTGTGTCAGATGCAGCAGCATTGAGTTTGTCAGATGTACCTGAGCTGAGTGTGTCAGATGCTGCAGTGTTGAGTTTGTCAGATGTAGCTGAGCTGAGTGTGTCAGATGCTGTAGTGGTGAGTTTGTCAGATGTAGCTGAGCTGAGTGTGTCAGATGCTGCAGTGGTGAGTTTGTCAGATGTAGCTGAGCTGAGTGTGTCAGATGCTGCAGTGTTGAGTTTGTCAGATGTAGCTGAGCTGAGTGTGTCAAATGCTGCAGTGTTGAGTGTGTCAGATGTAGCTGAGCTGAGTGTTTCAGATATAGCATATCACATACATCGCAGGCATGGAGAAGAAAGGACATGACATCAAGGACCCCTTTTTGTGTTTTTTTTTTGGCCAAAGTTTATTGATTGTCTTTCTAGTGCACAATGCAGAAGAAATGTATCCGTAAACAGCACTGGGGGGGCCTGGGGACATATACAGCACTGGAGAGGCCTGGGGACATATACAGCACTGGGGAGGCCTGGGACATATACAGCACTGGGGAGGCCTGGAGACATATACAGCACTGGGGAGGCCTGGGGCATATACAGCACTGGGGAGGCCTGGAGACATATACAGCACTGGGAGGCCTGGAGACATATACAGCACTGGGAGGCCTGGAGACATATACAGCACTGGGGAGGCCTGGAGACATATACAGCACTGGGGAGGCCTGGAGACATATACAGCACTGGGGAGGCCGGGGGCATATACAGCACTGGGGAGGCCTGGGGGCATATACAGCACTGGGGAGGCCTGGAGACATATACAGCACTGGGGAGGCCTGGAGACATATACAGCACTGGGGAGGCCTGGAGACATATACAGCACTGGGGAGGCCTGGAGACATATACAGCACTGGGGAGGCCTGGAGACATATACAGCACTGGGGAGGCCTGGAGACATATACAGCACTGGGGAGGCCTGGAGGCATATACAGCACTGGGGAGGCCTGGGGGCATATACAGCACTGGGGAGGCCTGGAGACATATACAGCACTGGGGAGGCCTGGAGACATATACAGCACTGGGGAGGCCTGGAGACATATACAGCACTGGGGAGGCCTGGAGACATATACAGCACTGGGGAGGCCTGGAGACATATACAGCACTGGGGAGGCCTGGAGACATATACAGCACTGGGGAGGCCTGGAGACATATACAGCACTGGGGAGGCCGGGGGCATATACACCGCACTGGGGAGGCGGGGGGAATATACAGCACTGGTGAGGCCGGGAGCATATACAGCACTGGGGAGGCCTGGAGACATATACAGCACTGTGGAGGCCGGAGACATATACAGCACTGGGGAGGCCTGGAGACATATACAGCACTGGGGAGGCCTGGAGACATATACAGCACTGGGGAAGCCTGGAGACATATACAGCACTGGGGAGGCCTGGAGACATATACAGCACTGGGAGGCCTGGAGACATATACAGCACTGGGGAGGCCGGGGCATATACACCGCACTGGGGAGGCGGGGGGAATATACAGCACTGGTGAGGCCGGGAGCATATACAGCACTGGGGGGGCCTGGAGACATATACAGCACTGGGGAGGCCGGGGGCATATACAGCACTGGGGAAAATGCTGCTGCCGGCCGGAGCACTGCGGCCTCCAGCAATGTGGCCGGGGGCCGGAGAGAAGGTCTTAAGGTATCTTTTTAATGTAAATTTTAATGCTAACAATAATAATAAAAATAATTTTATTAAAAAAAATATATATATATCTTTGTGTGTGCAACATCACTGGTTCCCCTTTAGTTGCGGGAGATTTAGGTATTTTATTTTATATTTAAGTACAAAATAAGGTAATTCTTTCTAGGGTTCCCATCACCCTAAACACCACGGCAGCAGATGGGCCCATCCCTATTGCCCAAAAATTGGGAATAACTGAAAAATGATAATTTCTTTATAGGTCAGCCCAGAATAACGCACAGGCTGTGATCTCAAGAGAGAGAAGCAAGGACACGTGACCGCGATGGATACCGGACCGAGAGAAATGAAGACACTGAGAGGAGAGGGAGACGACAGAGGGATCCTCCAAGGAGGAGGTGGCAAGAACAGAGGGACAGAAGCCGGTCACCTCTCAGACCAGACCGCGAGGAACCATCAACATCCAGAGGAGAGAGAAGCAGGGATGTCCCTCATCCCATCCCACCTCCAACATCAGCGTCTGAGGAGGAACCATCTACATCCAGAGGAGAGAGAAGCAGGGATGACGGCCACCCCATCCCACCCAGCCACGCACCCATTCAAATGCAGGGAGTGGGTGTGGAGCCACCTGCACAGGACCCTCCGGTGGAAGAAGAGGAGATGGCGATACCACCACCGCCACCTCCTGAACAAAATCCACCAGTGCAGGAAGAAGAAGAGGGGATACCACCACCGCCACCTCCTGCACAGGACCCTCCAATGGAAGAAGAGGGGATACCACCACCGCCACCTCCTGCTCAAAATCCACCAGAACAAGAAGAAGAGGGGATGGCGATACCACCACCGCCCCTGCCCAAGATCAGCAGAGGAGACTGCGCCCTCGGCCTGCCAGAAACGCCCAGCCACATGGAAACATCCCAAGAAGGCCACGCAGAATCCTCACAAAAAGCGCAGTATCCCCCCAGGAGGTGGGTGAGCAATGTGCCATCTGCAGGGACAACTTCCAAATTGGACAGCAGATGGCAGTCATCCCCTGCACCCACCACTACCATCATCAGTGCCTTCAGCGGTGGGTCCGCTCCCATCCCCAGTGCCCCATGTGCCGTCAGCCCTGCTTCCCATAAACATCTACAATCCCAGCCCAGGCACAGAGGAAAAGAGACACAGGCACAGAGGAAGAAGAACAGACACAGGCCACAGAGGAATACAGACAGGCACAGAGGAATACAGACAGGCACAGAGGAATACAGACAGGCACAGAGGAATACAGACAGGCACAGAGGAATAGAGACAGGCACAGAGGAATAGAGACAGGCACAGAGGAATAGAGACAGGCACAGAGGAATAGAGACAGGCACAGAGGAATAGAGACAGGCACAGAGGAAAAGAGAGACAGGCACAGAGGAAAAGAGACAGGCACAGAGGAAAAGAGACAGGCACAGAGGAAAAAGAGACAGGCACAAAGGAAAAAAGAGACAGGCACAGAGGAAAAAAGAGACAGGCACAGAGGAAAAAAGAGACAGGCACAGAGGAAAAAAGAGACAGGCACAGAGGAAAAAAGAGACAGGCACAGAGAAAAAGAGACAGGCACAGAGGAAAAGAGACAGGCACAGGGGGAGAGAAAGGTACAGAGGAAAAGATGTGAAGTAGAAAACACCAGTGCTTGTCTTCTTGAAATTTTTTTTATTATTTGAAAATTATAAAATCATTCAGCGTCCTAGCTGAGCACTAGACGCGTTTCGGAAGAAACACTTCCGTAATCATTAACCATGCGGTGTGTCAAGTGTGTCTTCCGAAACGCGTCTAGTGCTCAGCTAGGACGCTGAATTTTATAATTTTCAAATAATAAAGAGAATTTCAAGAAGACAAGCACCGGTGTTTTCTACTTCACATTAGCAACTGCCCAGCAAGCAAAGCTGCCACACCAGGTGTGGGAATCCAGGAGGTTAATGGGCGGTGGAGCGGCCTTCCCCTTCTCCCTTTCCATTTGAATGACAGAAGAAAAGAGACAGGCACAGAGGGGGAGAGACAGGCACAGAGGGGGAGAGACAGGCACAGAGGGGGAGAGACAGGCACAGAGGGGGAGAGACAGGCACAGAGGGGGAGAGACAGGCACAGAGGGGGAGAGACAGGCACAGAGGGGGAGAGACAGGTAGAAACAAGGGGCGGTTTTAAAATAGGTAGAGTAGTGGGGGGTGGGGGGAAGCAAAAAAAAAAAAAAAAAAAAAAAAAAGAGACAGGCACAGAGGTAGAGTATAAATAGGTAGAGTATAAATAGGTAGAGTAGGGACCATCCCGAAATGGGTACACCTTGACGTGGTGGGATGGCTTTGTACCTTTTTGTAAAAAAGGTATGTACCAAGTACCCTGTGTTTTTATACCACTTGCTTTTTATTTATTGCAGAGTATTTTCACATGTTTTGTTTATATACTTTTTTTGTTAAAGCGAACCTGTCACCCCCCCGGGCATCAAAAGCTAAAATAGCCACCTTCTGCAGCACTAAGGCTGCATTCTGAGAAGGTGGCTATAGGCTTTTGATGCCCTTTATACTATGAAATATGCAGTTAGATAAATGCTCACAGTTCTGAAGACCAAAGACCGGGAGGCGGGGTTTCAGGCTCCTCTGACCCGCCCCCTCTTGTCAGTCATGGAGCTCGCCTGCTGCCTCCCCTCACTGTGTAAAATGAACGCGCGTCTCCGTTCTCCTGTATGGAGCCGCGCATGCGCTGTGCGCGCTGCCGACGACTTCCTGGACACCGGGCGCACAGCGCATGCGCGGCTCCATATAGGAGAATGGAGACGCGCGTTCATTTTACACAGTGAGGGGAGGCAGCAGCAGGCGCGCACCATGACTGACAAGAGGGGGCGGGTCAGAGGAGCCTGAAACCCCGCCTCCCGGTCTTTGGTCTTCAGAACTGTGAGCATTTATCTAACTGCATATTTCATAGTATAAAGGGCATCAAAAGCCTATAGCCACCTTCTCAGAATGCAGCCTTAGTGCTGCAGAAGGTGGCTATTTTAGCTTTTGATGCCCGAGGGGGGTGACAGGTTCGCTTTAAGGTTTAGCCTGCCTGGGGGTCAGTGTGAACATGTCTGTAATGTCTGCTCTGACTCAGTTTTTTGTGTATATTCAATATATAAATAATGTATGCAAATAGCAAATTAACATATTTATGATGAACAATATAGTAAATATACTTACTATATATGTAAAATATCAGGATTGTTGGGTACACCGGGGCAAACTGTATTAATTGTGGGAATGCGGCTTGAAAACCCGCGGGAGTACCAGTTGCGTAGCTAGCCTGCTCTAGGGCCGGGGGCGAGATCTGCATCCAGGTCCCCCGTGTGAAGACCGGGGGGAGGGGTGCTGGCAGAGAATTCCCGTGCCACCCCATCATCTGTGGACCGGGGGATGGGGGTGCTGGCAGAGAATTCTCATGGCACCCCATCATCTGAGGACCGAGGGGGCCGTTGCACCGCAGCCGCCGTTGCATCTGCTGTAAGGAGGAGGTGAGGAGGGGCGGCCAGAGCTGCAAGACAGGAAGTCCCGTCCTCCCTCCTCTCCGGCTGCCAGCACGGGGCCCACCCAGAGTGCCCCTACCCCCCCGCTAGCTACGCTACTGCCCTGTACAATAGGCAATGAATGAAAAGGTGTGTTGGCTCAGCACAATTCCTTTTTATCAATGGCTTATGTCTACTGCATATCAATATAACTCACATTATGTATGCTAAAAAAAAATCTTAAATAAAATCACAAATGTGTTTTTTAACCGTGTATTGGATATTTATTAAAATTATTTTTAATCAAATTTTTTTTTTTACATAAAATGCTTTAAAACATTAAAATCCTAATGTATATATATATAGATATATATATACACACCGTATATACTCGTGTATAAGCCGACCCCCCTACTTTTGCCCCCAAAATCTGGGAAAACCTATTGATTCATGTATAAGCCAAGGGTGGACCCCAGCACAGGTATACAGCCCCCAGCAGTGTGGTATACAGGCCCCCCCAGTGGTATACAGGCCTCCCCAGTGGTACCGTGTTTCCCCGAATATAAGACAGTGTCTTATATTAATTTTACCCCCAAAAGTCCCACCCTGTCTTATATTCAGGGTATGACTTTTATTAAAAAAAAAATGACAATTTTTTTTTTAACCATAAAATTAACATTTATTAACAAGCTGAACAGTATGGTACCAGTAGTCACCACAAAACAGTCCCATACAGTATCCCACTGCAGCCTCCCATGGGGTCTCAGCCCCATACAGTATGCCACTGCAGCCCCCAGCACAGTACCGTTAAAACCGCAATTCCGCCGCACAGCCGACTTGCGGCACACTTGCGGCAGGTCCCCATACAATGTACGGTACTGTATGGGACACTTGCGCAAGTGCAAGGTGCGGTAACCGCACCTTGCTGCAAGTGTCCTATACAGTACCGTACATTGTATGGGGACCTGCCGCAAGTGTGCCGCAAGTCGGCTGTGCGGCGGAATTGCGGTTTTAATGGGCAAGTCGGCAAGGAAACATCCTTACTTTTTAGGGTAATGGCGGCCTCGGGCTATGGATTCCTCCGTGGTGCAGGGCGTTGTCCAGATGCTTCTTCATGCAGGAGCTACTGGCCAATCAGCACTCGAGCCGCTGAGCCAATCAGTGCTCGAGATGCTGGGGAGCCGCTGGCCAATCAGAAGCTCCTGCTGGCAGCGGTGACGTCAGGCTGGGGCGACAGGCGCACAAGATTAACCCTATGCCCTCGGCGTTACCTGCGGCACCTGAGGGCAGAGGGGACCCCACGGGGGACAGCGGACCTACGGCTGCACCTGAGGGCAGAGGGGAGCCCACGGAGGACAGCGGAGCAAGCGGGGACATAGGTAAAACATGCAATGGGCAAAAATGGCACTTTAGCGGTACCCTGTCTTATATTCCCCGAAAATAAGTCACCCTGTCTTATATTCGGGGTATGACTTATATTGGAAAATTCTGCGCCAGCCCTGCCCTGACTTATATTCGGTGGTGACTTATTTTCGGGGAAACAGGGTACATACAGGCCCCAGCAGTGTTACAGAGCCTTCCCAGTGGTATATACAGCAGCAGCCCCAGAGGTATATACAGCAGCCCCAGTGGTAGTATACAGAAGCCCCAGAGGTAGTATACAGCAGCAGCCCCAGGGGTATATACAGCAGCAGCCCCAGGGGTATATACAGCAGCAGCCCCAGGGGTATATACAGCAGCAGCCCCAGGGGTATATACAGCGGGGTTACAGCAGCCCCAGGGGTATATACAGCAGCAGCCCCAGAGGTATACAGGCCCCCCCATCAGTATCCAGGGCCCCCCCCTTGCTCCGCAAACCTGTAAAGTAAAATCATTATACTTATCACTGTCCTGTCGCCGCCATCCCCGCCGCTGCCAACATCGCGCTCACTCGGCTTCATCCGTCTTCTTCCGGCTTCCTCCTCTGGTGCAGACAATGACGTCATTGCCTGCGCCGACCAGAGGAAGCCGGAAGAAGAAGAGCCACCCCAGCAAGAAGGAAAAAACAGGTGAGCACAAAAACACAGGAATATTTTATCCCTCATACAACAAGATACTAATACAAACATACTTTAATAAGGAAGCACCGCAAAAAAGGAGGAAATCCACATCAAGCAATACATAGCCCGGCAAGAAGATAACATATAGAGCAATATATAGAGGCAAGAGAAATCACCCGAGCCAACATAATGCTGGATGTCCTGGGTGCAAAGCGACCTCCACCGTCCTCAGTGCGTTTTAGTATACATACAAATGTCGCAGCACTCCCTTGGTGATGTTAGCAGTTGTTTATTCCAGCTTGCTTTGGTACAAATGGCAACGTTTCAGGCCCCCACGCCCTTATTCCTGCAACCACTGACCACCCATGCTTTCTATATTATTCTATATTATGCTTCTGTCCTGCAGAGCATCTAACCTATAATTCTATATTATGCTTCTGTCCTGCAGAGCATCTAACCTATAATTCTACATTATGCTTCTGTCCTGCAGAGCATCTTACCTATAGTTCTATATTATGCTTCTGTCCTGCAGAGCATCTAACCTATATAATTCTGTATTATGCCTATGTCCTGCAGAGCATCTAACCTATATACTGCTATATTATGCCTATTTCCTGCAGAGCATCTAACCTATAATTCTATATTATGGCTATGTCCTGCAGAGCATCTAACCTATACTTCTATACTATCCCCCTGTCCTGCAGAGCATCTAACCTATAATTCTACATTATGCTTCTGTCCTGCAGAGCATCTAACCTATAATTCTATACTATTCTTTCTGTCCTGCAGAGCATCTAACCTATAATTCTATACTATCCCCGTCCTGCAGAGCATCTAACCTATACTTCTATACTATTCTCCTGCAGGGTGGATTGATTTAAATCACGCCGATTTAAATCATGATTTAAATCACGATTTAAATCAAAATTTTATTTAAATCAGGTCATTAAATCATGATTTTAATCATGATAATCACTGATTTAAATCAAAGTTTTTTTGTAATATAAATCACGATTAATGAGAAGTGAGAGCAGTGTGCATGTGCGCCCATAGTTACACGGACGAAACTAGGGGCAACGATCTAACGCCAGGGTGAGGGGGGGACCCCAAAGTAAGTAAAAATCTTTTTTGTTTTACTATATGGCAATAGGTAGGTGTTTAAAATGCAGCATGTCTTAATTGTATAAACTATTAATAGCCTCACATTTTGTTCATACTGCCCCTTTAATTCCACACTTCTAGCTTGGTTTCAGTTTTGGTTTAGTTTCTTTTTCCCTGCATTCAGTTGACATGCCCAAACTTGTTGGATAGTCAGCAGTACTTGGCTCAGGCTGTAGTAACATCAGCAGTGCTTGGCTCAGGCTGTAGTAACAATCAAACTTCATAAGTGATCTGTGTGAGCCATGGCAGCAGGTCGTAAGAGAGACCCTATTTGGGTTCATTTTGTTGAGATGCCAGCAGCAGATCTTGGAAAGAAAGGTGCAAGAGCAAAGTGCAAATACTGTCAAAAGGATATCCAAGGACTTGTTTGCCGTTTGAAATCACATTATGAAAACTGCAACCAGAAGGGAAATGAAGATGTTGATAGTGATACAACTAATGTCAATGAACTCCCACAGCTTCTTATGCACCAGGAGCCTAGTACTAGTGGTAAGTCTGGCAATTAATTTACAACCTATTTTTTTAACAGACATTTTACTGGGATGGTTAAAGTCTATGAAAAGAAAAATTTCTAGCACTGGTAGTTCTGGAGTATAGAATTTAAATTTATGTTAAGGCAATATTTCACAGAAAATTAATGCTAAAGGACATGTGCACCTTTATTTTTTTAAGGTGCACATGTCCCCCCCCCCCGCAGCGCTCTTACCTCCGATCCCCGCAGCGCTGAGATCCGTGGCTTCGTTTTGACCGTCCGCCTCCCGTCCTCCGGTTGCGGCCTACTCGCAGTGATCCAGCGGCGTGACGTCAGCGGGCCGCACGCTCCATTGAAATGAATGGAGGCGCGCTCGCGGACGGGCAGAACGAAGCCACGTATCCCCGCAGCGCTGACATCGGAGGTAAGTGAGCTGCGGGGGGAGGTCATGTGCACACTGTGACTGGCTGCACCTTAAAAAATAAAGGTGCACATGTCCTTTAAGTAAAAATAAAGTGTGTATACGCTTATTTTTTTTTTATTGTAGGCTGCAATTCACTTTTGAAGTCTGCCAAATTGACCATTTTAAAAAAAAAACATTTTTAAAACTTTTGTGACATAATTTTTTTCAGTTGCTGAGGCTCTGATATTAGTTACCAGTATTACAGCAACCTCACCGGAAAACTTGAGTAGCATAACTTTTGAGACAGCCCTTATAGGACGAGGACCATTACATTGTTCAAAAAGTTTGTTTCAATATTTTCGTTATATTTCTTCAAATACGCAGTCGATTTATATTTTTAATTTCTGTGCTTTCAGGGTCAAATATGGCTTGTGCTGCACGTGACAATCAATATCTGGGTACAACTTCAACAAAGCAGCCCAAAAAAAAAACTTTGCGTGCAAGAAAGTGTAGAAAAATTCATCTTAAAGACTACGACTAGCCAGAAAGAACATTTTGATGAATTAATTGCTAAATTCATATTTGCAACCAATTCTTCTTTCCGACTAGTTGAGCACCCATTGTTTGTACAAATGATCGAAGGAATTAGACCAGGCTACAAACCACCAAGTAGATTTGATATCTCAGGAAAACATCTTCAGGCTGTATACGACATAGAAAGAGCGGCTTGTACAAAATATTTGAAAGACAAGGTTGTTAACATGAGCTTGGATGGTTGGAGCAACATCCACAACGACCCCATAATTTGCACTTGTGTCACAACAGAAGATGGTGAAACTTACCTTACAGACACAATCGACACATCTGGAAATTCACATACTGCTGAATATTTACTTGAAATTGCTAAGAACTCAATTCACCAATGCCAAGAACAGTTTGGATGTAAAGTAAGGAGCTTAGTTACTGATAACGCAAGCAATGTGGCAAAAATGCGAGCGGAACTAGCACAGGATGACACAAATGTCATTACATACGGTTGTTCTGCCCATTTGTTGCATCTTTTGGCAAAAGACCTGCATATTTTGGGTGTCAAGGAACATGTTGTAGAAATTGTTAAATATTTCCGCAATAATCATTTTGCACATGCAACCTACAAGGAAATGGGAGGACTGAAGTTGGTTCTACCACAAGATGTTAGATGGAATACCTTGGCTGACTGCTTGGAACTGTTTATTAACAACTGGTCAAAATTACTGTCCATTTGCGAAACACATCGGGATAAAATTGATGCTAATATACGAAGCAAAGTATTAAATCTTGGTGTGAAGAGAAATGCCGAGGACCTTTTGGAAAGGTTAAAGCCAATATCGATTGCGTTGGATAAAATGCAGAAAGATACTGCAACCATAGCTGATGCCACAGAAGTTTGGAAAGATTTAGAAGGTTCTCTAGATCTCTTGAACCTCTCAAACAATGTAAAGGTTGCAATACAGCACCGCAAGGACCAAGCATTAAAAGAAGAACACTATTTAGCCAATATCTTGCATCCCATCTACAGAGGGAAAAAATTATCTGAGGCGGAAATCAACTCTGCAATGGAGTGGCTCGCCAATACTAACCATGACATTGTGGCAACTGTGCTGAAATTGAAGTGTGAATCTGCACCATTTCAAAAATACATGTTTGCAGATAACGTCGTTAATGAACTAAAACCACTGGACTGGTGGAAGTCGCAATCACTTGTTCTTCCAGCAAAGATAATAAATCTAGCTACTCAGCTACTGACTGCATCGGCTTCATCCGCAGGAGTAGAGAGATTGTTTTCTTCATTTGGTTTTGTGCACACAACAGTCCGAAACCGCTTAGGAACTGCTAAAGCAGGACAACTGGTTTTCCTATTAAAAGTCCTAAATAAACAGTAGGCTTAAAGGACTGATGTATTCACTGAAGATGTTTGCTTACTTCAAACGTTAGAGATAGGCTATTGTTAAAAAGTACTTACTCTCTGTAGTTCAATTCTGAGTGTTTAATAGTGCAAATAAAAATTATTAGGTTTCATAATCAACTGTTTTAATATTTTTATTTGTGTAAAACAATTAGATTTGCAAAAAGACAAAGTTTTGCTTGTGTACAACTTGATTAAAAAATCTGATTTAAATCAAATGATTTAAATAAAAAAAAATCTGATTTAAATAAAAAAAATCTGATTTTTTTGATTTTTTTTAAAAAAATCAAGATTTTTATCCACCCTGTTCTCCTGCCCTGGATGTTACTTCCACCATTTTACCCTTCTCCAGATCTTGCGGTAGATGTCCTTCACATGGCCGGTAAATGCCCTGTCAGGAGAAACATAATATTAGAAATAACTTTGATTTTATAGGCCACATGAAATGGTGTTACCCTACTGGGAAAACGTCTCCCGGTTTGGCCCTGTGAGCCATCAGCAGTCTGTAATGGCCCATACGGTGTTCATTTTAGGACATGGTCATTTGTCAAGTCAAAGTCATTTATCAAAGTCATTTATCAAAGTCAAAGTCATTCATCAAAGTCATAGTAAAGTCATTTATTAAAGCCAAAGTCATTTTCAAAGCCAAAGTCATTTATCAAAGTCAGTCATTTATCAAGTCAAAGTCATTCAAAGTCAGTCATTTAACAAAGCCAAAGTCATTTATGAAAGTCATTTGTCAAAGGCAATTATCTAAGACTAAGTCAAAGTCATTTATCATCAAAGTATTCAAAGTCATTTATCAAAGTCAAAGTCATTTATGAAAGTCATTTGTCAATGTCAAAGTCATAATCAGGCATCAGGAACAGCTTTTTTTTACTATGACTTCGACAAATGACCATGTCCTAAAATGAACACCGTAGTACGGTGTTCATTTTAGGACATGGATCATTTATTGAAGTCAACAAGTCATTTATAAGTCAAAGTCATTTATCAAAGTCAAAGTCATTTATCAAAGTCAGTCATTTATCAAAGTCAGTCATTTATCAAAGTCAAAGTCATTTATCAAAGTCATTTGTCAAAGTCAATTATCTAAGTCTAAGTCGAAGTCATCTGTCAAAGTCATTTATCAAAGTCAAAGTCATTTAGGCCCAGTTACACACACAGATAATTGTACAGAGATTGTTCTCAGATCTCTGGTTGCAGTGAAATCATGGACACATTGTTTCATTTGTACACGGCCATGATTTCACTGCAACCAGAGATCTGTGACCAATATCTGCACAATTATTTGTGTGTGTAACTGGGCCTTAAGAGTTCTCCTCACTACACACTGCTGATTCTAGGGCAAGAGATGGAGAGACTGGGTTTAATGCCCCCTATCCCCATCCCATTTACTTACCTGTGATAAGGTTGTTCTGGTGTCTGTTCTGGTGGTTGTTCTGGTGTTGTTCTGTGTTGTTCTTGCCTTTTCACTGTCCATCTGCCTTTACCAAATGAGAATACGCAGAAGATGTTCGGATCCGAGTCCGCAATCCTTGGATTCTGGCTTTCGGACAGGGTACATTGAATTATTGGTGGCTGCGGAGGGAAGAGACATGAATCAGTGTTCATAAAGAAGACACACAAGTCATAGTCAAAGTCATTTATTAAAGCCAAAGTCATTTATCAAAGTCAAAGTCATTTATCAAAGTCAAAGTCATTTATCAAAGTCAAAGTCATTTATGAAAGTCATTTGTCAAAGTAAATTATCTAAGTCTAAGTCATTTATCAAAGTCAAAGTCATTTAACAAAGTCAAAGTCATTTATGAAAGTCATTTGTCAAAGGCAATTATCTAAGACTAAGTCTAAGTCATTTATCAAAGTCAAAGTCATTTATCAAAGTCAGTCATTATCAAAGTCAAAGTCATTTATAAAGTCATTTGTCAATGTCAAAGTCATAATCAGGCATCAGGAACAGCTTTTTTTACTATGACTTCGACAAATGACCATGTCCTAAAATGAACACCGTAGTACGGTGTTCATTTTCAGGACATGGTCATTTTTCAAGTCCAAAGTCATTTATCAAAGTCAAGTCATTTATCAAAGTCAAAGTCATTTATCAAAGTCAGTCATTTTCATCAAAGTCATCAAAGTCATTTGTCAAAGTCAATTATCTAAGTCTAAGTCGAAGTCATCTGTCAAAGTCATTTATCAAAGTCAAAGTCATTTAGGCCCAGTTACACACACAGATAATTGTACAGAGATTGTTCTCAGATCTCTGGTTGCAGTGAAATCATGGACACATTGTTTCATTTGTACACGGCCATGATTTCACTGCAACCAGAGATCTGTGACCAATATCTGCACAATTATTTGTGTGTGTAACTGGGCCTTAAGAGTTCTCCTCACTACACACTGCTGACTGATTCTAGGGCAAAAGATGGAGAGACTGGGTTTAATGCCCCCTATCCCCATCCCATTTACTTACCTGTAATAAGGTTGTTCTGGTGTCTGTTCTGGGTTGTTCGGTGGTTGTTCTGGTGGTTGTTCTGGTGGTTGTTCTGGTGGTTGTTCTTGCCTTTTCACTGCCCATCTGCCTTTACCAAATGAGAATACGCAGATGTTCGGATCCAAGTCCGCAATCCTTGGTTTCTGGCTTTCGGACAGGGTACATTGTACAGGGTACAATTATCACACCAACAGCGTCCACAGCTGTGTCATAGCGCTTTTTTTCAAGAATCTGAAAAGACGAAAAGAAGACAATAAGAACATTGTCCAGACAGCAGAAGACATGGAGATGTCCAGCCTTGTACACAGTGATAACTTAGTGATATGTATATGATTTCTCACCTCATGAGTGATGTATGGGTAGGTCCCGACCAGTCCTGAAGACGTGGTACTACCAACGATGTTAAACGTGGAAAGACCAAAATCAGCGATCTTCAAGTGCCCGGTGGACTCCAGCAATATGTTGTCTGGTTTTATGTCTTTGGTAAAGGAAAAAGATTATAAAATACCAAATGTATTATATTAGCTGGACTGAAGATCAGTGTCTATAGAGGGCATTAGATGGGGTATTGGAGTATTTATACCTACATGCTGCACCTAGCTGTGGATGATGTCTTTGCTGTGCAGATACTGCAGACCACAGATCATCTCTGCTGCCATGAATCTAATGAGAAAAAGATAAAACCATCAACATCCAATATTTCATCCACTAAACTAAGAGACTGATCCTATATATAATTGACCTATCCCGTCCGTCATCAACCTCCACCGTCAGGGTCTACTCTTATCCTCTGATTAGTCAGAGGACAGAACAAGTTCTGGTCACATATTTAGACACGTAAGTGATGAGTATCCGAATATGGCAACCACTGGCAGCAGAAGTGACAAACGAAACCGACACTGAATACGCCGCCCCCCCACCTCCCTCTGCCTCTCCCTCCTGCCGCACTCCTCCGACTCACCTCTCTGCCTCTCATTGCTTACAGGAGCTGTGGTGATGTCACGGACATGGCGCAGTCACAGATCACATTACTGTCACATCAGCAAAAGTCTTTTAGCAAACACGGAGTCGAGAGGAGGTACAGGCAGGAGCTCCCCCATCTCAGCATGCTCCGCTTCCCTTCCTCAGTTCTTGGTCTCTGCACTCCCAACTCTCCTCCCCTCTGCTGGTAGAAGTCTCTGCATGCTCCGCTCCCCTCTGCCCCCCCTTCCTCCCTCGGTCACGGTCTCCGCACACTCCGCTTCCCTTCCCCAGGCTCGGTCTCAGCATGCTCCCCTCCCACGGGTACAGTCTCTGCACAATATGCTCCCCTCCCCCGGTCACCACATGCTTCACACCCCTACCCCAGTCTTTACACACTCTGCTCCCCTCACCCGATCTCTGCATGCTCCCCTTCCCTCTCCCGGTCTCTACACGCTCCCCTTCCCTCTCCCGGTCTCAACATGCTCCCCTCCCTGGTCTCTGCACTCTCCCGGTCTCTGCGCGAGGGGGGGAGCAGAAAGAGCATGCACAGGAGGGGGGGCAGAGAAAGCGCACAGGGAGAGCAGAGAGCGTGCACGGGGGGCAGAGAGAGACTGCACAGAGAGAGCAAAGAGAGAGCACACAGGAGGAAAGACAGCACAAAGGGGAGAGAGACAGCACACAGGGGGGAGAGTGCACAGGGGGAAGACAACTCAAAGGAGAGAATACACAAGGGGAGAAGAAAGCACAGGGGTGGAGAGAGCACAGGGGGAAGAAAGACAACGCACAGGGGGGAGACAGCGCAAAGGAAGACAGCTCTAAGGAGAGCAGAGAGGGCTTACAGGAGGAGCAGAGAGAGAGCACACTGGGGAGAGACAGCATACAGGGGAAGCAGGGAGAGAGTGCACAGGGAGGGGGCAGACAGAGCACTAGGGAGCAGAGAGAGTGCACAGGGGGACAGAGATAGCACACAAAGGGGGACAGACAGAGCGCACAGGGGGGCAAAGAGAGCACAAAGGCAAAGGTGAGAGCACATGGGAGGAGAAGACAGCGCACGGGGGGAGATAGCTCAAAGGAGAGAGCACAGGGGAAGAGAGAGAGCACAAGGGGGGTAGAGAGTGGACAGGGGTGAGCGCAGAGGGGTGGAGACATAGTGAGTCGGTCAACAGGGTAGGGGTTACTCGGATACCGGGACAGGTGGTTACTTCAGTGGGGATCACGGCTGGTCGGTTCCGATTCCATGCCCTGGACCCTCAGTGGTGGGTGGGGGTGACGATGATGGGGGAATTTGTAACGTGACGCCACCTGTGGTGCCTGGTAATAGGGTTACTAGCGCTGCGGCTGACCTCTGAGGTAATGGAAAAGCAGTTTTGGTAGTACAGCTCCCCACAGGCGGAGCTTTACCTCAGGGCAGCGGGGTGGATGAGGGGGGTAGTAGTCCTCACCTCTGTGATGCTGTAGAGGCCCCTCCGGGCGGCAGATGAAGGGAGACGAGACACCAGATCAGCTCAAACAGTTCTCTACTTGCACCAGGTAGAAAAGGTACACGGTGCAGTCTGGGTTAACCGGGGACGTAGCCACAGATTTTGGACACTTTTCCTGAGTCTGTCAGAGGTATCCTTAAAGTGGCGCTCCTGGTCCTTTTCCCTTCTATGCCCTGATGGCCTTCTGTACTCCCACTCGTGAGTCTAGTCTCTAGTCCTCGGGGTCTGTTGCCTAAAGTCTCTTACTTCTCAGCGTCGTGAACCCAGCTGCGGGACTGATGTTGGACTACTTGATGGGTGCTGTGGCTCCCTTTTGCCAGGCCCACAGCCTGCCGGTCTGCGGTTAGGGATAGACCTTTTAACTAACCACTTTGGTTCCGGTGTATCGGTGGTGACCTGGGTCTCCAGCTGGCTCCGACCAGTCCTGGAGTGGCCCCCTTCTTTGTCTGTTTCACCCCTCTCCTTAGAGGTGCCCTCCTGTCACGGTCGAAGAGTCCCCTGCGTCCGTCTTCCTCACTGTCTCACACCGTCTGTCTGACTAGTGTCCTAACTGTCACTCCCGTCTCCCGCTCCTCTAGGCTCCACCCCCTGGGACCTACTGAATATACAGTCCCCTGTACTAAGGTGGCCTATTGTGTGGGTGTTGGGTGTAGACTCTATAGGGTTCCCCATTATCCATGGCTACGGAGGCACTACACCTTCAGTTTGGGGTGCAGTGCCACCCTGTGGCGCCCAGCCATAGGGGCGCCACAATATCCGTCGCGCCTAGCACCACAGAGCCCATCCCAAGGTGATGTCACCGCCCTGCTCATGCGATAGCATCAGGCTAGTAATGACATAAAGCCAAATATGCCTGACAACCATCGTCTTCATTTAACATATGACGTTTGTCTTACCTGATGTCTGCAGTGGGCAACGGGCCATTATTTTTTATGTATTTTTCAAGGGTTCCTCCACTGAGGTATTCCATTACGTAGAATACGTGGTCTTGTGATAAAATAATGGAGATAATAGGGATTAATGGAATATTCTAGATATGGGGCAATAGTTGCAATCAATGTTCTTCTAGGTCACATCTAATATATAAAGCTGAGTGTATGTGAGTCGGTCACAGGGAGGGGGAACTCAGATACCGGGAAGGATGATGTACTTTGATGAGGATCACGGCTGGTCGGTTCCCGGTTCTGTGCCCTGGACCCTCAATGGCGGGATGGGGGTGATGCTGATGGGGAAAGGTTTTACTATGATTTAATGTGACGCCACCTGTTGTACCTGGTAATTGGGATACCAGTGCTGCAAGCCGGCCGCTGAGGTGATGTGATGCAGCTCCCCACAGGTGGAGCTTTACCTCAGGGCAGCGGGGTAGATGTTGGGGGTAATAGTTTTCACCTCACAAATGCTGTTGTAGTCCCTTTAATGACGGATAGATGAGACCAGACACCAGATTTGACTTTGTTCTTTTTCTGGTACCGTGTTCTTTATGGTACACAATATTCACCGGGTTTCCTGGGGTTGCAGCCGTGGATTATGGAGATTTTTGCAGTGTCCCTGACTGGTGTCTTTCCAGAACTTTCTTGGTCTCTAAGGGTATGTGCACACAGGGCGTTTTTGCTGCAGTCCTGAACGCAGGAAAACCTGAGGATCCTAGAGTCCTTGACAGGAAAAATGCTATGATCTTGTCTGTGTTTTTTGCGCGTTTTTTGCGCGTTTTTCCAGTGTTTTTGATGCTGCGTTTTTCCTGCGTTTTTTCCATTGACTGCACCAAAAACGCAGGAAAAATGAGCATGTCAATTCTTTCCTATCCGCACCAAAAACGCAGGTATTTGACAGTTCTTGACACTTGCAAAACCAATGTGTGGGCACAGCGTTTCTGTGAAACACATTGGTTTTGCTGGGAAGCCCAACCGCAGGAACAGATTAGCATACATTACCATAAAACCAATGGTTTTCTGCATGCGGAAAACGCAGCAAAACCGCAGCAAAAACGCACTGTGTGCACATACCCTAACTCTACCACACTGACAGAGCCCGTACGCCAGCCCCCGGCCTGGTACTAATAGGGTACTTCTGACTACTTTCACTCCCGTACGGATTACCGGGATTCGTCCTTCTCCTAAAGCATCTTGGACCAAATTTTAGGACTGAGGTCAGGGTATCAGTCTTGTGGTGCTGTTGCTCCCCTTTTAACAAGCCCACAGCTCGCCGGTCTGCAGTCAGGGCTGAACCTTTAACTGACTGCCTCAGTTATGAAGTACCGGTGTCGACCTGGGCTTCCAGCTGGCTCCAACCAGTCCTGGATTTACCCCCTACTTTAGTCCGCGTTACCCTTCCTTGAAAAGGGCAGTCACAGTCAGGGCCGTATCTAGGGGGGTGCTGGGGGTGCATTTGCACCGGGCGCAAGCAGGCAGGGGGCGCTGTCAAGCCTCCTGCTGCAGCGCCTGAGGAGTCTCCCTCACGGCCGCATATTGCGCCCTTCCCCCCGCTGTGGGAGTCGGCTATTCTCTTCTTACGATTCGGCATGTCAAATTTGGGCTGAGGAAGGTCCTCTCTGCCTCCAAAGTGCTCCCTGAGGGAGCCTGGAACGCCTCCTCTAACTGACCTTCTGCTATTCGATATCCTGGGTAATCTAGAACACAAATCTGGCAAGAGCAAGACAACAGGTCTGCTCTCACCAAGTGTTCAAAGACAAATGACTGAGAATGTGGTTTCAGTCTTCTTGTAGCCTGTTCTATGACATCACAATGAGCACATGACCATCATATGCAAATGAAGCACATGACCATCATATGCAAATGAGCACATGACATCATCATATGCAAATGAAGCACATGACATCATCACATGCACATGACACCACGGAAGAACCAAAGCAAGAGATCTGCTCAGGGACAAGATTTCTTTTTGTTCTTCTTCCAATAATTTTTATTACAGGAAAGGAATCAAAATAAAATATATCACAGCAATACAAACTACAATACACAGTAAGGAGGAGGGAAATCAGGGGTCTGGAAAGGGACTAAAAGGGAAGGGAAACACTAGGGAACATGATGACCATGATACATTCCTTATTAGTATGTTGTTTAGGATGAGTTCAATTGCAATGGATGAAGCTTAGTTCATAATAGTCTAATAAAACATTGGTCCATAAAGGAGGTTGCTTAATCTTTGACCTTATTACTATGTTGCTGATGAGTCCAGTAATGGTGATGGAAGAGGCTTAGGCCACGTTCACACAGTGCGTATTTTGTCGCGTATTTTTACGCATGCAGTTTTCTAAAGAAATACGCGCGTAAAAAACGCATGTGTGTTCGTACACATGCATTTTTCGATGCGTTTTTTTACGGACGCGTATTTTTCTGCATGTGTACTGCAAACACATAGAAATAAAGTTTGTTAAAAAAAAAAAAAAAAGCCTTGTGATGTCATTTCCTTTCTTTTCCATTATTTTCTATGTCCAGCAAGGGTAACCCAAGCAGCTGGGGGCTGGAATCCTCAGCGTGGTGAGGCCCAACCGTTCTGGGCCCCCCCACGCTAAGGACCGCATCCAGCAGCCGCCCCAGGAGTGGCGCCTCAATGAGAGATGCCAAACCTGGCAGGTACCTCGCTCTTCCAGCTGCCCTGGGCGATGGCAGTCTGGGTAATAACGGGGTTGGTGACACCTTTTTTGACAGCTGCCACCAAGCCCCTATTGGTAATGTCAGCCGTCAGTGTGACAGCCAGCTATTAGCAATAGAGAAATTGAGATTGGAAACAAAAAAAAAAACACTTTGTAAAAATAATCTTTATTATTAAAAAAAACTAGAAATAGGCCTGGTGCTATTGCATCGGGAGTGCGGTGAAATGAACAGGTGCCGTAGAAATAGCCGCTGAATAGCACAGTCCTCTCTCCAGAAACTACACTATTGTTGCAAGTTTTATATGGAGTATATGGTGGATTAGTGGTTAGCACTGTATATGGTGGCTCAGTGGTTAGCACTGTATATGGTGGCTCAGTGGTTAGCACTGTGTGGTGGTTCAGTGGTTAGCACTGTGTGGTGGCTCAGTGGTTAGCACTGTATATGATGGCTCAGTGGTTAGCACTGTATATGATGGCTCAGTGGTTAGCACTGTATATGATGGCTCAGTGGTTAGCACTGTATATGGTGGCTCAGTGGATAGCACTGTATATGATGGCTCAGTGGATAGCACTGTATATGGTGGCTCAGTGGTTAGCGCTGTATGGGGGCTCAGTGGTTAGCGCTGTATGGTGGCTCAGTGGTTAGCACTGTATATGGAGGCTCAGTGGTTAGCACTGTATGGTGGCTCAGTGGGGAGAGACAGCCACAGAAGGGGAGAGACAGCCACAGAAGGGGAGAGACAGCCACAGAAGGGGAGAGACAGCCACAGAAGGGGAGAGACAGCCACAGAAGGGGAGAGACAGCCACAGAAAGAAATAGTAAATTAACATATATTTATGATGAACAATATGCTAAATATAAAATTAGTATATATGTAAGATAGATCATAAATTTATGGGTTATTCAAATTGCTAAATGATGAAAAGAATTCAACAAATGAATGGATAATATTAGAAAAACAGTCTCTGTAGGATATAAGTATGCATCCTTTCCTTGACCCGCATCCTGTACATTGGTCTGTAGAAAACGCTTCCATGTAACATACGTTTTCTAAGAGTTAAGGTGCAGACACTTTGTAATTAGAGTTCATGTGCAGCACAAGTGATTTTGGGTTCGGCGTGGCTACTTAGTGAGTGTTGTAATCAATTGTAGTATGCCTATGACTTAGGGACAACCGAAAAGCTGAGTGTGTGTGTATGTATCAAGCCCTGCCCACACAGCATAGCCACGCCTACTCCACATAACCCCACCTGTTCCACATAGCCACACCCACTCCACACAGCCACACCCACTCCACACAGCCACACCCAATGCCCACTTTACATAGCCACACCAACTGCACAAAGCTGAGTGTCTGTGCATATCCCCGCCCCAGGACTATGTGGAGGGATGGAACTATGAAGGGATGAGGCTATACATGGGGGCGGCACTATGAAAGGGGCAGGGCTACTGGGAGGGGTGGAGCTACATGTAGGGGCAGAGCTATATGGAGTGGGCATAGCTAGGTGTAAGGACGGTGCTATGAAGGGCAGAGCTATGAAATGTGGAGCTACCAGGAGGATACCTAGGCCCACGCAGGCCTGATGTAAATCCTGAATAGAGAGATAGCCAGCAGGAGCACTGATTCCAACCACTGCAATAAAAACGACAACAAGGAGAAACAACAAGACAACTTCACGCCCGCTGCCCACTCCAAGGCATCATACAGCTTAGTAAGAGTCAACTGCTCATGAGTTGCTCCTTCCCCTAAGGTAGACAGGCCAGGAATAAGTTCAACCGCCAGCAAGGAATGCTGGATAATGTGTGCATATAAAGGAGATGGGAGTGATCACAAAGTAGCCACACCTGAATAGAGAACTAAGGAACTTGCTAGCAAGAGACAAACTCCAACATTGCAAAATTAAAGAAACACATTTAAAATGAAGTATCGATGCAGAAGTGAGACAGAGGTCCCAAACCAGTCACAAGTCTCCAAAGTAAGAGAGACTATCGTAACACCTACCTTCTACTTTAACGCCACCAGCCAAAATGCTCTTGTGGCCAGAAGAGATGCCGGATCTCCACCTGCACAAGCAGGACAAAACCTGAAGATAGACAAAGTTCACTGGGCTCAGATTCAGGGAGACAGTGAAGTATTCAGAGACTTGGAGTCTTCTTGGATCAAGACGAAAACTCAACACTGACCAGCACAGAAAAGCAGACCCTGAACTGATTAAACTTTGGAATCATAGGCGACAGCTGTTCTTGTTAAGAGACAAGATAGTTTGTCGAATTATAGACCCGATTACCCATGAGCGTGTGGTCCACAGGGTAGTGCCCAGGCTGGATGCCAGCATAATTTTGGAGGCCTATCATGACCAATCAGGTCACTTTGGATGTCAGAAGATGGAGAATATCATAAGAAGATGATTTTTCTGGATCAGCATGCGAAACAACATTGGGAAGTGGTGCAGAGAATGTACTGCATGTACTGTACGTCCTGATCAAAATGCGCCACTGTATCCCATCATCAGTCACGAACCCATGGAGCTAGTTACCGTTCTTCATGTGAAACTACAGCCCAGTATACCTGGAGTTATTTATGCCTTCACCATCACTGATCACTATACTAAATTTGCAGTAGCTGTGCCTGTGAGAGACTTAACAGCTAAAACCACCGCTGAGGCTTTCTGGAAGAACTTTGTCCAGCCCTATGGATATCCAGAAATGATTGACTGATAGAGGATCTGCATTTGAGTCGCAACTGTTGCAAGAACTTTGCTTCCTGTATGGATGTAAGAATTGAGGACAACTGCATACCATCCACAGTGCAATGGACTTTGTGAGAAAATGGACCAAACGTTAATTGATATGCTACGCACTGTACCTGCCCATCAGAGAGCAGACTGGACAGTTCTTCTTGTCGGAATTGATCTACATGTTCTATACGATGCACTCCTTATTTGCTAATGTTCGGGCGTCAAGGAAGACTGCCAACTGACATTGCCATGTAAGTCCACGTCAGAGAGACTGTTAACCCTCGTCCACATTCCGACTGGGTCACAGACCATCAGTGAGAGGCAGAACGAAGCCGATGCCATTGTGGAGCACCGCGTGAAGGTAAGACATCAATAACAAAGAGAACTACAACATGGATGCCAGAGCAAGGCCTGGAACATTGGAGATCGGTTTGGTTGAAGAAGAATCATCAGACCACCAAGTTAGATGATTAATGGGGATCTGAACCATATACTGTTCACGCTCTTCCTCAACCTGGAGCTCATATCTATAAGATTGGAAGAAGGGAAGAAAAGACCAAAGTGGTGAATCGCAGCCACTTAATCTCCGTTTGACAGATAATCCCAGTCCAGATCTGAAAGAGAATTCAGAGACGAGTCTGAACCAGACCCTAAAGAAGTCGTCACTTCCGACAAGACATCAGTATGTATATTTATATTGGCTCTCAGTGCTGTGTGCCCATTTGGGACCCAGGTCACACTCTGCATCCTACTTTTATTGAGATCAGTAGAAACAAGGGGAGGTTTTAAAATAGTTAGAGTAGGTACCATCCCTAAGTGTGGTACACCTTGACGTGGTGGGATGGCTTTATACCTTTTTGCAAAAAAGGTATGTACCAAGTACCCTGTGTTTTTGTACCACTTGCATTTTATTTATTTATTGCAGAGTATTTTCACATGTTTTGATTATATACTTTTTTTTTTTTAAGGTTTAGCCTGCCTGGGGTCAGTTGAACATGTCTGTAATGTCTGCTCTGACTCAGTTTTGTGTGTATAGTCAATATATAAATAATGTATGCAAATAGCAAATTAACATTTATGATGAACAATATAGTAAATATAAAGTTACTATATATGTAAAATATCAGGATTGTTGGGTACACTGGAGCAAACTGTATTAATTGGGGGTATGCTGCTTGAAAACCTGCGGGGGATCTTCCGTGCAAATATCCCCCTGTACAATAGGCAATGAATGAAAGGTGTTATCAATGGCTTATGTCTACTGTATATCAATATAACTCACAATATGTATGCTAAAAAAAAATCTTAAATAAAATCACAAATATGTATTTTTTAACTGTGTACCGGATATTTACCACATATACTCGAGTAGAAGCCGAGTTTTTCAGCACAATTTTTGTGCTGAAAAGTGCCCCCTCAGCTTATAGAGTCACTACGTATTTGCTTGGGGGGGCAGTGGGGGGCTGTGACCGGGGGCTGGAGGAGGCAGGAGGGGGCCGCAGTGACCGCGGTAGGTCATGTGGGGCCGCCCATTAGTATAAGGAATAAGCACTGCATCCCCCCGTCCATCAGCGGCGGGGGGGAGCGGTGCATATTGCACTACACTGGCCACCCAGCAGTGGTATACAGCCCCCTCCCTAGTATCTGGCCCCCATGCTGCGGCACATGTTAAAATAACAAACATTTCATACATCACCTTTCCGGCAACTCCTTGCTGGCAGCACCGCTCCTCCGGTCTCCCGACTTCTTCCTGCTTGTGCCAGTGTCATGTGACCGGCACAGCAGCGATTACGTAAAGGTGATGTATGAAATGTTTGTTATTTTAACATGTGCCACAGCATGGGGGCCAGATACTAGAGGGAGGGGGCTGTATACCACTGCTGGGGGGGCCCTGTAAACCACTGCTGGGGGGCCCTGTAAACCACTGCTGGGGGGGCCCTGTATACCACTGCTGGGGGGGCCCTGTATACCACTGCTGGGGGGCGCTATATACCACTGACGGGGGGGCTATATCACATGCACACACGATCACTAACAAAATCGTTCAGATCGCTGGTGAGCTGTCACACAGGCAGACTCACCAGCGATCAATGGACCAGAGACATCGTGGAAACGATTTAAATATTGTTTCCATGATTTCTTCCTCCTGCTGCCAGGCTGCGGTAAGCGGGAGCAGGCTGGTCTCCAAGGTAAACTGCGGATATCTAGGCAACGCGCGCTGCCTAGTTACCCGATGTATACCTTGGTTACCAGCCTTCTCTGCTCACCGTCTGGTATCCAAGGTACACAGTGGGTAACTAGGGACCCTAGTTATCCACCGTGTACCTTGGATACCAGCCGGTGAGCGAAGAAGGCTGGTAACCAAGGTATACATCGGGAATCTAGGCAGCGTGCGCTGCCTAGTTACCCAGTTTACCTTGGAGACCAGCTCCCAGCGCTTGCAGAGGCGCGCTGGGAGCTGGCTTCGGTCACACGCAGCGATTCTGTGTGTCCACCGGGCGACCAACGATAGATTTGAGGTCAAATCAAACAATGAACGATCAGCCGACTGATCGTTTATCATTTGTAGTGTCACGCAATTATGTCGTTTCGACATCGTTCAAGCGTCACAGAACACGTGACGCTTGAACAACAATATCGTTACGTGTGTGTGGCCTTTACACATCTGTTCACATTGTGCTCTGGCTCAGGTGCAGTTTTCTCATTATTCAGTCTTTTAGCAAGACAGGGAGTGCCCCACCCCCCACCCATTGTGAGCCAAGCACATAGGCCGTCTGCTACACTGTGTCCATATTGGACACTGGCCTGTCTTCACCCTGCATCCATGAGGTATATTATACAGGATCAGGTTTTAAATTAGTCTAGATAGGACCGTTCTGATATGGGTCACCTTGAAGAGGTAGAACGGCTTATGTACTGTTTTGCAAAAACATATTAACCAAGTACCCTGTTTTTATTCGGTTTTTCACTAGCACTTGCTTTTTATTATTATTTTATTATAGCAGAGTACGTGCACACGTTTGTTACTCTGTTTTTTTCTGTGGTCTAGATATTTGGTGTGAGTAAACGTAGTCTTACACACCCGTTCACATTGTGCTCTGGCTGAGGTACAGTTTTCTCATATATACTTTCCCCTTGCTCTGTTGTCAGCGTCTCCTTCAACTTTGCTATGCAGCTAGCTCCTCTGGCATGATGGAGCTATTGCTTCCTGGTGTGTCTTGCTGACGTGTCAGTAGGGCAGTGCTATGCTAATGCTGGGTGGAGTCCACTATGCTAGGCTGTCTGATCGGTCACAGGCAGTGTAAAGTCAGGGCTGGTGCTCTCAGGTAACCTGGCACCCTATATGGATTCTGAGAGACATCACCCCCACTAATGGAACAGAATCCTATCCAGAAGAGTAATGAGAAACTTGTTGAATTTATAGAAATAACTGTAAAATATATATGATATATGATAAATACACACACACACACACACACATTAGGAATTTAATGTTTTAAAGCAATTTTATATAAAAAACGTTTTTTGATAAAGATAATTTGAATAAATATCTGGTACACTGTTAAAAAATACATATTTGTGATTTTATTTAAGATTTTTTTTTAGCATACTGTGAGGTATAGCGGCGTCAGGGAGGCAAAGACACGGGATCCAGGCACCACTGGTCATGGCACACGGGTTTATTTGGCCAAAAATGTAGGAAAAACAATAGTCTGGTACAATATTCCGGATTCCCCTTACTTCAGGGGCCGCTTCTTAGCTTCACCCAAAAGGACGTACCCCTACTAAACCAGCCACAATGTCTCAGGCCTGGCTCAGGGAAGCTTCTCTCTCAGAAGCTCAGGGAGTTGTCTTCACTCTCCCCACTAGAGACCACACCCCGTGGTCTAGCTTCCTTTTATCACACCCAAGCCAGTACAGCAGAACCAGCACAAAATCCGGGATGGAGTGCGACCTGTCAATATGGAGGACGCACCAAGGGAGGCACGTACCGGTCGCAGGGGCCCGACCCGGTTGGTGCCTCACAATACATATTGTGAGTTATATTGATATAAAGTAGACATAAGCCATTAATAAAAAAGAATTGCGCTGAGCCTACACACCTTTTCATATATGTAAAATATATCAAATGTATGGGTTATTGGAATTGCTAAATTATAAAAAGAAACAAGCAACAAGAGAGGAAGGAAAGACAGGCATGGAAACAACAAGACAACTTCACGCCTGCTGCCACACTCCTAGGCAGCAGATGGCTTGGTAGCGATCAGCTCTCCGGAGTACCACCTACACCTCAGGTAGACAGGCCAAGAATGAGTTCTATCACCAGCAAGGAATGCTGGATCATGTGACAATATAAAGGGGATAGGAGTGATCACAAAGTAGCCACTCCTTAAAAGAGAACTAAGGAGCATGCTAGCAACAGAAACTGACAAACTCCCACACTGCCACAGGAAAGAAATACATTTAATATGAAGCCTCAATATAGAAATGAGACAGAGGTCACAAACCAGTCAGTCTCCAAAGTAAAAGAGACCATGGTGACAGTACCCCCCATCCTTTAATGAGGGGCCTCAGGAGACTCAATACTGAATGTGATCTGGATAACCTCTACGGAAGGAACACCACAACCCACCTGTGATCACTTCAGAAACCACCTGTCCCTCAATGTCACCTCCTGCACAGCAAGGTAAAGATGTAGTAAACGTTGGCTCATGAGACATGACATCTTTTGAGCCATGATCTGTGAAACGCATTACAGGTACCAAGCACTGAGGGTAGCTCTAGCCGGATGGCCGAAGGGTTAACCATATCTGTCACCCGATACAGGCGGAGCTCCCAATGCTCCCGCCTCCACTTGATGGCATTAGTGGACACTAGAGATGAGCAGGTATACCCGTAACTATTCGGTACTCGACGAATAGTATGATATTTGGGCTACCCTGATTGGCCGCTCGCGGTCATGTGATACCACATGACCACGAGCGGCCAATCAGAGTCAAGAACACCCCTCTGACATCATGGCAGGCTCTTGCAGGATACACATCACCTTGCCTCACCACCGGACACCGGGAAAAGGCGTCGAAGGGTAAGTATTTCATTCTTTTTTATTTTTCACACACTTAGCTTTGTTTAATTTATATTTTGCAGTGTATATTAATACACTGCGAAATCTAATGGGCGGTCACAGCTGTCACAGAGGGGAGGAGGAAGCAGGATTCTTCCTCCCCTCTGTGACATCACTCCTCCCCGGCCCGTAAAAAAAGCGTGCTGTCTGAATAGCACTGCTTCTTTTTTTGCGTTTTTTTTGCGCAGGGGTAAAAGCTCCCGCGCAAAAAAGCGCTCTGTGTGAACGTAGCCTAAAGCTGGGTTGTGTTTGCCTGCATTTGCGTTTCTACTGCTAAAAACGCATCCAAACGCATGCGTTTTTGGCTCCATTGATGTCAATGGAAACGTATGTGCATTTTTGCAAACACAGCCAAAAATGTGGGCTTTTGCATATAGGGATGCGTTTGCAAAAATGCATGCATTTTTGAAAATGCACATGCGTTTTTGCATGCATTTCCACTGAAATCAATAGAGCCAAAAACGCATAGAAACGCAAATGCAGGCAAATGCAACCCAGCCTTAGATGTGAAAAGGGCCTTAGGATCTACTCGTTACGAGTACAGCGAATCCAAATATTTCACTACTTGCTCATCCGTAGTGGACACCCATACACAGTCATTCACACGCAGGTCCGCACCTGAATGTTTATTACCAAGCAATCATCTTCCAGAATATGAACAGCACCTTGAAGGACTGATGACCACCACCCTCCACCACCCTCCTGGGGGAAAACAAATGGTCTAGAAGGAACCGGTATAGAGGGAGAAATCATGCATGTTCTCTCCAGTTGCACCTATACATCAACCGGAAGAGAGGGAAGTACAGAGGAAACAGACCCCCGGTCACCTTCCTCAAAACGACCAGGGGAAGGTGGCACTTCAGGTAGGGTATTGGGTAGGGTATTGGGAGTAGATACCTGTGACAGAACCGACAAAGGAACCATACATGCAGGAGGCAGGACCCCAGTAGGGACAACTCCCCTCACGGAGCTCCGGAGGAGAGACAGAGGCCTAGCATAATCCTGAAGATTGGGAATGGGATCTCCTCTTTGTCCCGGAGGGATATCAGCCTGAACAAAAGAGGGAAAAACTGAGGAAATATACATGCCCGGGTCGCCATCTTCCACAAGACCTAGGGGAGACAGCTTTTTAGATGTTTGTCTGGGTATGGATGGACAAACCCCAACTAAGTGACCCTTAAACCCACAGTAGAAGCACGCCCCCATCTCATGGCAAGCTACAAGTGACCTAACAGCTGGGGACACCCCCCTAGCTTCACAGGTTCATCTACCTACACCTGTAGGATCTCAACAGGGAGAACAGGGTAACTTCACACCTGCAAAGATCAGCTCTCCAGAGTTCCACCTATACCTCAGGTGTATATATATAAACCATGGAGTATATTACAGTGTAAAATTTATTTTTATAGAATCAAGTGCTAAAATACGTGATAAAAAGCGAATACACAAGAGGTTCTGAGATGCAACTCATCCAACATGATGATGTCTTATATATGCAGACTCGTAGCTTCTCTATATGGTGCAGCCTCATATATGCAGCCTCATAGCCTCTCTACATTGTGCAGCCTCATGTATGCAGCCTCATAGCCTCTCTATATGATGTAGCCTTATATATGCAGCCTCATAGCCTCTCTATATGATGCAGCCTCATAACTCTCCCTATAGTATAATGCACCCTCTCCTCCCCTCATAATCCTCTGGCCACCGAGCACTCTCTTACTGAAAAATAAAAATCTGTTCTCACCTCTCCCCGTTCCCCCGCTGCTCTGGTCTCCTTGATGAAGAGAAGAAGCTGGCAACTGATGTCCACGGATCATTGTTTTTCATGGATCCATCATCAGTTACCAGATAGGGCTGGGAGGAGCTGTACCTCGCTTCTGAGCATGCTCCGTACAGCAAAACGTGTTTTTCACGAATCTGCATTCCATAGACATTGTTATTTGACACAGACAGCTACGGATCCGTGTCTGTCTGTTAGTGTCAAGGCAGCCCAAAACTGCAACAGTCTCCGGTCTGGGTGCATGAAAAACACTGACAAAAACGGATCAGTGACAACACTGACATACACGGGTGGCCATATAGGACCAATCTCTGCCCATAGGGATTCATGGGAGGCCAAAATGGATCCGTGGCTATCCGTTTTAAAACTGATAGACATGGATCCCAAATCATGCGGTGTGAAGGCAGCCTCACTGATCCAAAACACTGCTGACATTTTTTCATGGACGTGTGAATTAGGCCGTAAAGCACAGACGTGCAGGGGTAGCAGTGGTCAGTGATACAAGATGATAATATATTTGGGAGGCTGATGTTTCACATCTAAGATAACTACAGATAAAGTTAAGACACCAAGTTTGGTTTCACACTGGTGTTTGCACCCGTTGCGTCAGGATGCATCCCAGTGTCTGCGCCTATGGATCCATCCTGCCACCCTATGTATAATATGACGGTGCAGGGTGCATGTGTAGGCTTCTATTTGCATGCGTTTAAGTCCTGCCGCGTTCTTGCATGTGCCTGCAGGTCGCAACATGTTGCTATCTTTGTGCTTCTGAGGCTGCATGTCTGCACGAAATAAGGGCACGCTTCTTGATGTGGCCAAACAATACAAAGAGGTGAATGGAGACACATTGCAACCGGATGGCAGCTGAAGGAGATGGATGGCCCAGTAGGTAAATCTCTCCCTCCATAAAGAACGCAGCACTGACATCCATCGGTGTGCGTTCTGGCATCCGTCTCTACACAGAGACAGATGCGTACTAAACGCCATAGTGAAACCAGAGTAAGGGCCCTTTCACATCAGCTTTTTTTTTCAAATCGCGGCAGATGCGGTGAAAAAAACGCATCTGCCGCGATTACCGCATACTGGCTGCACTTGCGGCACGGTTGCGGTAAACGCCATACAATGTATAGGCGGACTTGCGGCAGGTGCGGCAAGTGTGGTTTTGGCACTTGCGGCAGGTGCGGCCGCGAAAAAAAATGCTGTCAGCCGCGTTTTTTTTCGCGGGCCGCACCTGCCAAAACCGCACTTGCCTCAAGTCAGCCTATACATTGTATGGCGTTTACGCAACCGCGCCGCAACCGTGCCGCAAGTGCAGCCGGTATGCGGTAATCGCGGCAGATGCGTTTTTTTCACCACATCTGCCGCGATTTGGAAAAAACGCTGATGTGAAAGGGCCCTAAGGCTGCTTTCACATCAGCGGTTTTCGCTGATCGCGGCAGTTGCGTTTATTTCACCGCAACTGCCGCGATCAGCGAAAACCGCAATGTCTATGGGGCTCGCGGTAAGTGTGCGGCAGGTGTGGCAAATGCGGTATCGGCACTTGCGGCAGGTGGGGCCGCGAAAAAAATGCGGCATACCGCGTTTTTTTTCGTGGCCGCACCTGCCGAAACCGCACTTGCCACACCTGCCGCACACTTACCGCGAGCCCCATAGACATTGTATGGGGCTTGCCGCAAGTGAACCGCAAGTGCGTCCGTTATGCGGTAATCGCGGCAGTTGCGGTTTCTTCACCGCAACTGCCGTGATCAGTGAAAACCGCTGATGTGAAAGCAGCCTAACTTTGGTAAAAAGAAAAAAAATTCAGATTCACCTCAATGGTTAAAAAAAAAAAAAAATAGTCCATCTAAAGCAGAATATAAAAGGCATACAGCTGCATCAGACTGTACTCAGAAGTCATTCAAGGTGGGTCCAATGTCTCCCAGGCACCCAGTGACTTGCATGGGCAAGTGCGATCCGAATATTAGATAAGGCCATGTGCACACATTGAGTATTTGAATACTTACAACTGAGCCAATGCACAAAGTGAACACATCTGTAAGAGCGTATTCATCACCACCAAACAACTAAACCTCAGATGACAACTGTTTAACAAACATGTAAAAATACCCTGCTATAATAAAATAATAAGTAAAAAGCAAGTGCTGATAAAAAACTGTTTGTAACAGGGCACGTAGTTATTGCGTTTTTGCAAAAAAGGTAAGAAGCCATCCTACCGCCGTCAAGGTGACCCATATCAGGACGTTCGCTATTCTACCTAATTTAAAACTTGCTCCTATGTTACTGACTTTAATGGATACAGGGCGCAGAAAGGCCTGGGTCCCAAGATGGATACACCGCAGTGGAAGGCATTATATGTGTTTGGCTCAATAAGGAAAGTGTGACGCACTCCCTTATCTTGCATAACAAGAAACTAAATGAATACTTACAACTGAGCCAATGCACAAAGTGAACAAGTCTGTAAAGAGCCATGTCTGTAGAGTGCCTTCCACTGAGGTGTGCGCCTCTTGAGATGGAGGCTTTTCTGCACCCTGCATCCATTGGAGGTCAATGACATACGGTAGTAGCAAGTTTTAACCCCTTCCCGACCCTTGGCCCACCATTTGGGCCATGAAAACAAGTTAATTCCCGACCCATGGCCCAGGGGGTAGGCCATGGAATGATCGGGCTCCTGCAGGTCGAGTGAGGGTGTCACTGACCTGTCACTCGGCCTGCAGGTACATAGGGAGTTGTACAACACCCCAGGGGGGGGTCGATTTGTCCCCACCCCCACCCCGGCTACAGGCGCGGTGATTGGCACTCAAAAGTGAAAATCACCGCGCCTGTCATGCTTCCCTGCCTGCCCCTGCTATCCCTACCCTCCAATCTTCTCCCCTGTCCTCCTCTAACTGCCCCCCTGTCCCCCACCTCTCTTTCCTGCCCCCTCTTCATCTTTCTTACCCCCCTCCGCTTCCTGTCCCTGCCGCTCGCTTCCTGTCCTTGCTGCCCGCCTCCTCCTCACTGCCCCCGCTTCCTCCTAAGTGCCCCCCATCTCCTGTCAGCCCCCCTCTTCCCCTTCCTGCCCCCCCCCGATCACCGGAGCGGCGATCACCTCTCCCACTCACCCCTCCGGCATCCCGCTCCTCCTCCTCTTCACCGCCTCCGGATCTGACAGCTTTGTGCTGGAGCTGTCAGATCACTTTCTACAGCTAGATCCTGAGGATCCAGTTGTAGAGAGTGATCTGACAGATCCAGCACAGTGATCCACAGTGGCCATTATGTGATCACTGTGGATCACTGTGCTGGATCTGTCAGATCACTTTCTACAGCTGGATCCTGAGGATCTAGCTGCAGGAAGTGATCTGAAAGCTCCAGCACAGTGATCACATAATGGTCACTGTGGATCACTGTGCTGGATCTGTCAGATCACTTTCTACAGCTGGATCCTGAGGGTCTAGCTGCAGGAAGTGATCTGACAGCTCCAGCACAGTGATCCACAGTGACCATTATGTGATCACTGTGGATCACTGTGCTGGATCTGTCAGATCACTTTCTACAGCTGGATCCTGAGGATCTAGCTGCAGGAAGTGATCTGACAGCTCCAGCAGTGATCCACAGTGACCATTATGTGATCACTGTGGATCACTGTGCTGGATCTGTCAGATCACTTTCTACAGCTGGATCCCGAGGATTTAGCTGCAGGAAGTGATCCGACTGCTCCAGCACAGTGACCATTATGTGATCACTGTGGATCACTGTGCTGGATCTGTCAGATCACTTTCTACAGCTGGATCCTGAGGATCTAGCTGCAGGTAATGATCTTACAGCTCCAGCACAGTGATCCACAGTGACCATTATGTGATCACTGTGCTGGAGCTGTCAGATCACTTTCTGCAGCTGGATCCTGCTGGTGGCAGTCCGTAGCTGCCAAGTTGTACCTGGCTGGACCAAAAATATGGCGGAGTCCTATGTCATTTTTTTTCTAGAAATAATTCTAGAAAAAAAAAAAAAAAAAATAGGCTTCGCTGTATTTTTTGTTGCCAGCCAGGTACAATGAGGCAGCTGGGGGCTGGTGGCAGTCCGTAGCTGCCAAGTTGTACCTGGCTGGACCAAAAATATGGCAGAGCCCCATGTCATTTTTTTTTTAAATTTTACAAATAAAATGACATGGAGCTTTGCCGTATTTTTGGTTGCCAGCCAGGTACAACTTGGCAGCTAGGGGGCTGGAATCCTCAGCATGGAGTGACCCAAATGTTTTGGGTCCCCTATGCTGCGAATGGCAACTACTAGACTAGTATGTTTTTTCACAAAAAGTTTCTTTATTCATTTATACAGCTCAATTTGTGAAGCACATGGGGTTCAAAGTGCTCACTGTGCATCTAGATATGTTCTCTGGGGGGTCTAGTTTCCAAAATGGGGTCACTTGTGGGGGAGCTCCAATGTTTAGGCACACGGGCTCTCCATACGCGACTTGGTGTCCGCTAACAATTCCAATTGTTGGCAAACACCAGGTTGCGTATGGAGAGCCCTTGTGTGCCTAAACATTGGAGCTCCCCCACAAGTGACCCCATTTTGGAAACTAGACCCCCCCAAGGAACCTATAGAGTGAGCACTGTGAACCCCCAGGTGTTTCAAAAATTGATACGTAATAAGGAAAAAAATACTTTTTTTTCACACAAATTTTCTTTTTTAATTTTTACGGATCAATTTGTGAAGCACCTGGGGGTTCAAAGTGCTCACAATGCATCTAGATATGGTCCCTGGGGGGTCTAGTTTCCAAAATGGGGTCACTTGTGGGGGAGCCCCAATGTTTAGGCACACAGGAGCTCTCCATATGCGACATGGTGTCCGCTAACAATTTGAGGTGATTTTCCATTCAAATTGTTAGCGGACACCATGTCGCGTTTGGAGAGCCCCTGTGTGCCTAAACATTGGAGCTCCCCACAAGTGACCCCATTTTGGAAACTAGACCCCCCAGGGAACTTATCTAGATTGGTGTTGAGCATATTGAAGCCCCACATGCTTTACAAATTGATCTGTGAACATGGAAAAAGTACTTTTTTTCACAAAAATGATATTTTAGCCTCAATTCTTTTATTTTCACATGGGTAACAGGATAAAATTCATCCTAAAATTTGTTGGGCAATTTCTTCTGAGCACACCGATACCTCATATGTGGTCATAAACCACTGTTTTGACGCGCGGCAGGGCTCAGAAGTGAAGGAGCGCCATTTCACTTTTTGAATGGAAAATTAGCTCCAAAAGTCAAATTGCGCTCTTTCCCTTCAGAGCCCTGCCGTGCGCCCAAACAGTGGTTTAGGACCACATATGAGGTATCGGTGTACTCAGGAGAAATTGCCCAATAAATTTTAGGATCCATTTTATCTTGTTGCCCATGTGAAAATTAAAAAATTGAGGCTAAAAGAACATTTTTGTTAGAAAAATTAAAATATCCATTTTTTTGCTTCCAATTTGCTTAGTTCCTGTGAAGCACCTGAAGGGTTAATAATCTTTTTGAATGTAGTTTTGAGTAGCTTGAGGGGTGCAGTTTTTCGAATGGTGTCACTTTTGGGTCTTTTCTGTCATGTACACCCCTCAAAGGGACTTCAAATGGGATGTGGTCACTAAAACTTTGAACCCTTATAACTTCCTAACAAAATTTTTTTTTTTTTCAAAATTGTGCTGATGTGAAGTAGACATGTGGGAAATATTATTTAATAACTATTTTGTGTCACATAACTCTCTGGTTTACCAGAAGAAAAATTCAAAATTTGAAAATTGCAAAATTTTCTAAATTTTTGCCATATTTTTGATTTTTTCACAAATAAACGCAAAAATTATTGACCTAAATTTAATACTAACATGAAGCCCAATATGTCACGAAAAAAACAATCTCAGAATCGCTAGGATCCGTTGAAGCTTTCCCGAGTTATAACCTCATAAAGGGACACTGGTCAGAATTGCAAAAAACGGCAAGGTCTTTAGGGTCAAAATAGGCTGGGTCATGAAGGGGTTAAATTAGGTAGAATAGGGAACGTCCTGATATGGGTCACCTTGACGGCGGTAGGATGGCTTCTTACCTTTTTTGCAAAAACGTAATAACTAAAAAGCCATCCTACCGCCGTCAAGGTGACCCATATCAGGACGTTCGCTATTCTACCTAATTTAAAACTTGCTCCTATGTTACTGACTTTAATGGATACAGGGCGCAGAAAGGCCTGGGTCCCAAGATGGATACACCGCAGTGGAAGGCATTATGTGTTTGGCTCAATAAGGAAAGTGTGACGCATTCCCTTATCTTGCATAACAAGAAACTAAATGAATACTTACAACTGAGCCAATGCACAAAGTGAACAAGTCTGTAAAGAGCCATGTCTGTAGAGTGCCTTCCACTGAGGTGTGTGCATCTTGGGATGGAGGCTTTTCTGCACCCTGCATCCATTGGAGGTCAATGACATACGGTAGGAGCAAGTTTTAAATTAGGTAGAATAGGGAACGTCCTGATATGGGTCACCTTGACGGCGGTAGGATGGCTTCTTACCTTTTTTGTAAACCCTGTTATCAACTGTGGGTTTTATCAGCACTTGCCTTTTGTTTAATTTTATTATACCAGGGTATTTTTACATGTTTGTTAAACAGTTATTTTTTTGGTTTACATTAAGTATTTGGTGAGCTTTTTACCTCAGGATTTGTAGCCAAAACCAGGAGTGGAACAATAATAGAAACCCGTCACCACTTCTGCATTTATCACCCACTCCTGGATTAGGCTGCAAATCCTGAGGTAAAAACTCACCAAATCCTAAAAGCTTGATCAGGCCTGCAACACTTTTTTCCCCTCAGACTAACGGTTTTCTTTAATCCCTGGCTCTGTACAGCGGCCGCTCTGACCATTGTAATCTATGGCTCTGTACAGCGGCCGCTCTGACCATTGTAATCTATGACTCTGTACAGTGGCCGCTCTGACCATTGTAATCTATGGCTCTGTACAGTGGCCACTCTGACCATTGTAATCTATGGCTCTGTACAGTGGCCACTCTGACCATTGTAATCTATGGCTCTGTACAGTGGCCGCTCTGACCATTGTAATCTATGGCTCTGTACAGTGGCCACTCTGACCATTGTAATCTATGACTCTGTACAGTGGCCGCTCTGCCCATTGTAATCTATGGCTCTGTACAGTGGCCGCTCTGACCATTGTACTCTGGCTCTGTACAGTGGCCGCTCTGACCATTGTAATCTATGACTCTGTACAGTGGCCGCTCTGACCATTGTAGTCTATGGCTCTGTACAGTGGCCGCTCTGACCATTGTAGTCTATGGCTCTGTACAGTGGCCGCTCTGACCATTGTAGTCTATGACTCTGTACAGTGGCCGCTCTGACCATTGTAATCTATGACTCTGTACAGTGGCCGCTCTGACCATTGTAATCTATGACTCTGTACAGTGGCCGCTCTGCCCATTGTACTCTATGGCTCTGTACAGTGGCCGCTCTGACCATTGTACTCTATGGCTCTGTACAGTGGCCGCTCTGACCATTGTAATCTATGGCTCTGTACAGTGGCCGCTCTGACCATTGTAATCTATGGCTCTGTACAGTGGCCACTCTGACCATTGTAATCTATGGCTCTGTACAGTGGCCGCTCTGCCCATTGTAATCTATGGCTCTGTACAGTGGCCGCTCTGCCCATTGTAATCTATGGCTCTGTACAGTGGCCGCTCTGACCATTATACTCTGGCTCTGTACAGTGGCCGCTCTGACCATTGTACTCTATGGCTCTGTACAGTGGCCGCTCTGACCATTGTAATCTATGGCTCTGTACAGTGGCCGCTCTGACCATTGTAATCTATGGCTCTGTACAGTGGCCGCTCTGACCATTATAATCTATGGCTCTGACCATTGTAGTCTATGACTCTGTACAGTGGCCGCTCTGCCCATTGTAGTCTATGACTCTGTACAGTGGCCGCTCTGCCCATTGTAGTCTATGACTCTGTACAGTGGCAGCTCTGACCATTGTAATCTATGACTCTGTACCGTGGCCGCTCTGCCCATTGTACTCTATGGCTCTGTACAGTGGCCGCTCTGACCATTGTACTCTATGGCTCTGTAGAGTGGCCGCTCTGACCATTGTAATCTATGGCTCTGTACAGTGGCCGCTCTGACCATTGTAATCTATGGCTCTGTACAGTGGCCGCTCTGACCATTGTAATCTATGGCTCTGTACAGTGGCCGCTCCGCCCATTGTAATCTATGGCTCTGTACAGTGGCCGCTCCGCCCATTGTAATCTATGGCTCTGTACAGTGGCCGCTCTGCCCATTGTAATCTATGGCTCTGTACAGTGGCCGCTCTGCCCATTGTAATCTATGGCTCTGTACAGTGGCCGCTCTGACCATTGTACTCTGGCTCTGTACAGTGGCCGCTCTGACCATTGTACTCTATGGCTCTGTACAGTGGCCGCTCTGACCATTGTAATCTATGGCTCTGTACAGTGGCCGCTCTGACCATTGTAATCTATGACTCTGTACAGTGGCCGCTCTGCCCATTGTAATCTATGGCTCTGTACAGTGGCCGCTCTGACCATTGTAGTCTATGGCTCTGTACAGTGGCCGCTCTGACCATTGTAGTCTATGACTCTGTACAGCGGCCGCTCTGACCATTGTAGTCTATGACTCTGTACAGCGGCCGCTCTGACCATTGTAATCTATGGCTCTGTACAGCGGCCGCTCTGACCATTGTAATCTATGGCTCTGTACAGCGGCCGCTCTGACCATTGTAATCTATGGCTCTGTACAGCGGCCGCTCTGACCATTGTAATCTATGGCTCTGTACAGCGGCCGCTCTGACCATTGTAATCTATGGCTCTGTACAGCGGCCGCTCTGACCATTGTAATCTATGGCTCTGTACAGCGGCCGCTCTGACCATTGTAATCTATGGCTGTGTACAGCGGCCGCTCTGCCCATTGTAATCTATGGCTGTGTACAGCGGCCGCTCTGCCCATTGTAATCTATGGCTGTGTACAGCGGCCGCTCTGCCCATTGTAATCTATGGCTCTGTACAGCGGCCGCTCTGCCCATTGTAATCTATGGCTCTGTACAGCGGCCGCTCTGCCCATTGTAATCTATGGCTCTGTACAGCGGCCGCTCTGCCCATTGTAATCTATGGCTCTGTACAGCGGCCGCTCTGCCCATTGTAATCTATGGCTCTGTACAGCGGCCGCTCTGCCCATTGTAATCTATGGCTCTGTACAGCGGCCGCTCTGCCCATTGTAATCTATGGCTCTGTACAGCGGCCGCTCTGCCCATTGTAATCTATGGCTCTGTACAGCGGCCGCTCTGCCCATTGTAATCTATGGCTCTGTACAGCGGCCGCTCTGCCCATTGTAATCTATGGCTCTGTACAGCGGCCGCTCTGCCCATTGTAATCTATGGCTCTGTACAGCGGCCGCTCTGCCCATTGTAATCTATGGCTCTGTACAGCGGCCGCTCTGACCATTGTAGTCTATGACTCTGTACAGTGGCCGCTCTGACCATTGTAACCTATGGCTCTGTACAGTGGCCGCTCTGACCATTGTACTCTATGACTCTGTACAGTGGCCGCTCTGACCATTGTAATCTATGGCTCTGTACAATGGCCGCTCTGACCATTAACGTATATAACATCACATAATATCCAGTATATAAAATCAGATACCTGTGCACATTATATTTCATCCAGTATACAGGAATATATGTGTCCGGTATATAATATACTATAATACAGAGATCAGATGTCATATACAGGGTGACGGGCCCCGCACCATGGTACCTGATGTGTCGTTATTCTACATTCATTATTATACACATATGGCACATGTATGATCCCCATTAGTGGTGCTCACCATTGTCTCCCCTTTATATAGGATAAGATATGATCAGGACAGGCCTGCAGTGTGACAGTGTCTGGGGCATGAGGTGATTTATGGCGGCAGTTTGAGCCCTCACACAGATCCAGGAGCCGATACCTCACACCAGACCCCGACCTGCAGCTATAAATCCCCCTTCTCCTCAGCAGACGTCCTGCGGCTTCCTCACTACACTACACTACACAACAGCCCGATCTCCCCCCCGATCACATCACTACTTACCACACTGAAGGATCCGCCATACTGCTGACACCGGAAGCTGTTCTTGGCGGGAAGACGGAGGTGATCGTGTGGGAGCAGGGGCTGCTGGGATGCGGCCTGCCGGCACCTGACACATCTACAGCTACAGTGCCGGCCGGCCGCCTCTGAAGCAGCAGACATCTCTGCGGCCCTAATCAGCCACAAGGGAACCTGCCTGGGGGGCAAATGGATCTCTGCACCACGGCCCGGGCCGCCCCTCTCTGCACCACGGCCCAGGAGGCCCCTCTCTGCACCACGGCCCAGGCCGCCCCTCTCTGCACCACGGCCCAGGCCGCCCCTCTCTGCACCATGGCTCAGCCTGCCCCTCTCTGCACCACGGCCCAGGCCACCCCTCTCTGCACCACGGACCAGACCGCCCCTCTCTGCACCACGGCCCAGGCCGCCCCTCTCTGCACCACGGCCCAGGCCGCCCCTCTCTGCACCATGGCTCAGCCTGCCCCTCTCTGCACCACGGACCAGGCCGCCCCTCTCTGCACCACGGCCCAGGCCGCCCCTCTCTGCACCATGGCTCAGCCTGCCCCTCTCTGCACCACGGCCCAGGCCGCCCCTCTCTGCACCACGGCCCAGCCCGCCCCTCTCTGCCTGCACCACGGCCCAGGCCGCCCCTCTCTGCACCACAACCCAGGCCGCCCCTCTCTGCACCACGGCCCAGGCCGCCCCTCTCTGCACCACGGCCTGGGCCGCCCCTCTCTGCACCACGGCCCGGGCCGCCCCTCTCTGCACCACGGCCCGGGCCGCCCCTCCTCTGCACCATGGCCCAGCCTGTCCCTATCTGCACCACGGCCCAGCCCTCCCTCCTCTGCACCACGGCCCAGCCCTCCCTCCTCTGCACCACGGCCCAGCCCTCCCTCCTCTGCACCAAGGCCCAGTCCGCCCCTCCTCTGCACCATGGCCCAGCCCGCCCCTCTCTGCACCACGGCCCGGGCCGCCCCTCTCTGCACCACGGCCCGGCCCGCCCCTCTCTGCACCACGGCCCAGCACGCCCCTCTCTGCACCACGGCCCAGCCCGCCCCTCTCTGCACCACGGCCCAGCCTGTCCCTCTCTGCACCACGGCCCAGCCCGCCCCTCTCTGCACCACAGCCCAGCCCGTCCCTCTCTGCGCCACGGCCCGGGCCGCCCCTCTCTGCGCCACGGCCCAGGCCGCCCCTCTCTGCGCCATGACCCAGCCCGCCCCTCTCTGCGCCATGACCCAGCTCGCTACTGATCACAGCGCTGTCACTTCTGGGTCAGGGAGAGCTAGCTGAGTTCCAGCCTCCACGGAACCTGGAAGTGACAGCTGACAGTGCAATCAATGCAGTTTCCCAGTACCCAATGGATACTGGGACGCTACTGCCACCATTGCACCCCCGTCCCGCCACATGCACAGGGACGGGATGGCAGGACTGCCGCTGCCTTGCTTGTGCCTCCACATGGCTAATTTGCATAGCCTACAAATTAGCCATGTGGACAGCAGATAGGTGTGCTGGAGCCTCCCGGTACCCCCTCCCACTCAGGGCCCCGATTCAATGCACCGGCTGCACAAGTGGTATATCAGTCTCCAGAATTTTTGATCTGTTTTATTGTGATCCGTATTTTGCATGGAAAATTAATCACTTTCTGTGATGCCCAACAATGTCAATGAGTTTACAGAAATGCTGCGTTTTTTACTGATCCATTTTTGGGCAACAAACCTTATCCAGAAAAAGAATGTGTCAATAAGTGATCCGTTTTTTTTCTTATCCGTTTTTTCCCTTAAAACGATTGTTTATGGGGGAAAAAGCATCAAAAATGGATGATGAGGTTTTGCTATTTTTTTTTTTTACAAAAACCAATACAGTTTTGCAGCTGAAAATGACTCCACCCAGGACCTGGACCATGTTGGATAGTCATACCCATGTATATTACTCTGGATGGCAACCTTTTTTCTGGACTTCATTATAAGTTAAGTTCTCTGTAGTTAAACCCTCCTTGCATACATCCCGATCAGTCTATAGGGCTAGATTAGGGAGAGCTACCGTGGAGTGGGGGCACCATATATCTTAGGGTATAACACCTCCATTGATAGGTAGGAATGAGCACTCGTTGTAATCCTATCTTTTGCTGTATGTTGTGTTTGTTTACCTACTTGTAGGTCCATTTACCTTTAAAGTTTGATTCAATAAAGAATCCTTTTATCCTATCTGTTGAAGTTGGTAAGTATGACTCGCCCCGGGCAGGGACCGTGGAGTACTCAGAACTGGGCCCTCTCGTCGTCGTCTTGGCAGCAGGATGTTGCGGTGGTGTGACTTGGTCCATGATCCCCTCGTCGGGTGATCAGTTAAAAGGGGAATTTGTACAATGGTTAAAAATAAAATAAAAGCAAAAAAAATAAAGGTTTGTCGTGACGCCACCCGTGAAATGCAGCCGGTATAACCACTGCTGCAGTCGGGACTTCTGGGGATGATGGGAGTAGCAGCGAGGATGGTTCAGCTCTCCACGGAAGGAGCGGGTCCCCAGGGCAACCGTAGAGTCTGAGAATGTGATAGTTCGTTGGGGAAGGAGGCCAGTGGTGCTGCGCTGCTGGCAGGGATCAAGGTCACTCTCTGGCAGGCTTGGTGAATCAATCTACCTCTCCTCAAACAAAAGAAATGACAGTCTCACACAGTGCTAGCTTCAAGCCGGTTTTTCTTTGGGTCTCGGGAGATGTTCAATTTACAAGCCAGTGCAGTGGCGGCTCTGGTAGTCTCTTAGCACCAGGATGGCTCGTCCAGATAACCCCCCCTTTTTTTTTTCCTGTCCATGGGCCTTTCTTTTTTTCCCTTTTCTTCCGCATGCAAAGCTACAATCCCGCGGCCACGGGGTTGTGGGGGGTGCCCCCGCCTGGTCCCCCTAGCCCCAGTACGGTGGGCCTTTTCTTCGCGCTCCGGGTTTGGGGCAAAGGGGTATAAAAACCGCACAACCGCCGGATTGTGGTTGGAGCGTGAAGCGTCCTGGCCACCTCAGAGCCGGCCCCCCCCTGGTTTCTGCCCAGTCCCCTTTACTTTTCCACTAATTTTGGTTTCACAAATGGATTGCTCACTATCTGTGTCCCTAAAGGGCTCCTTCTGTCTCCCTACGGTCTGCAGCCTGGGACCTTTGGGCAAGCCTCATGGTGGGACAGGGGCCCCCGGGTCTGTGTCCTTTCAGTCCCGTGAGTGATGCTGTTCTCGCC